>CM061142.1:749092757-749684469 GCA_030789695.1 Scilla litardierei
TCGTCAACCGATGGCGCATGAACTCAACCGATCGGTTGATACTTCCCCAAAAATTTCCGAGAGCTCTCCCCAGCTCACCCGGTCTTCCACCCGGTCTCTTCATTACTCAACCGACCGGTTCATTCGGGGGCAGATCTCGGCATGTATCTGATACATCCCAACCGATCGGATGTTCTCGCGGCTGATTTTATTTACAGAAATAGATAAAATAAAGTAAAGTAAAAAAAAATAACGCTAAAAAGTGGGAAAAAGTTTAGAACATGGGTTGCCTCCCATGAAGCGCACTTGTTTAACGTCGTTGGCTCGACGCCCGCAAGGGATGCTCATGGTGGCTGATACGGGTGATGCCCAAACTTAGGCATCTCTTCCTTGTTGGAGCTGAAGGCGCTCGAGGTAGTCAGCGGCTGGAAAAATACTTGCTCGACCACCCTCCCTTTGTTCTTGAGATCCGGGGGCTTTTCCTTGGTGTTGGCGCTTCCCGCCATCTTCTTCAGGATTCGGACCTCGTCTTTAGTGAGGTCCGTGAGCTCTTTCCCCGTTCTCCTCACAGGAGGAACCTTGGGGAACCCGGGAGGGGTCGTTCTCGCTGCACTCGGTCTTCCAGCAGCTTCTTTGTCTTTGGGGTCTTCTTCATCTTCAGAATTCCCCAAGTCATCGGGGGGGTTTCTCAGGAGAATCTCCCAGGAGCTCTCCTCTACAGCCTTTTCTTCTTCTATCTCAAGCAAATTACATCGGAGGTCATCAGGAGGGTCGGGGTGCTTCATGGATAGTCCCAGGTCAAACTCAACTTTCTCCCCGCTGACGTTCAAGGAGAGTTTTCCGTTCTTCACATCTATAAGAACGCCAGCAGTGGCCATGAAAGGCCGTCCCAGGATAATGGGGGTGTGTGCGTCTTCGGGCATGTCCATGACTACAAAGTCCACAGGCACATGCACCCCTCTCACATTCACGGGGAGATCATCAACAATTCCCACTGGATATTTGACCGACCGGTCAGCTAGTTGTAGCGTCATCCCGGTGGGCTCCAAATCACCCATTCCTATCCTTCTGTACATCGACAAGGGCATCAAGCTAACACTCGCTCCTAGATCGACGAGCGCACGATGAATCTTCACAGCCCCGATCGTGCAAGGAATAGAGAAGCTCCATGGGTCCTTGAGCTTCGGCGGGTTATCCCGCTGAATAAGAGCGCTACATTCTGCCGTCAGCACCACTTTCTCTTTTCTTGACCCTTTGGTCACCAAATCTTTCAAGAATTTTGCATAGGAGGGGATTGTTTCGATTGCTTCCAAGAAGGGGATTTGCAGGCTTAGGTCCTTGACCATGGCGAAGAACTTCCCATATTTCTCATCAATTTTCGCCTGAGCCAACCGTTGTGGAAATGGCACAACGGGTTTATACACTCTTGGGCTCTCTTCCTCCTTCTTCTTCTCTTCTTCAGACACTCCCTCCGGAGTCATGGGATTTGATGACGAAGCACCGGTGTCACTTAATTTTTCGGTCGGTCTCTCAACGACCAATGGTGCTTCCGGGTTGCTAGGGGGCACTCTAGTAGGAATTTGTGTCCCGCTTCTCAGAACGATAGCGGACACATTCGCGTGCTCGTGCACGAGTGCCGATGTTTGTGTTGCTCCCATCGGGTTCACCTCCGGTTGTGGCGGCAATTGGTTTTGTGACCTTGCAAGGTTCGCCACCTGTAACCCCAGCTGGGTTACTTGGTCCGTGAGGGTCCGCTGGCCCATTTCCAGCTTTTGGTTGATCCTCTCCTGGTTGGTAATATATTGAGTCAAGAGAGACTCAACCGGAGAGACGGCCCTCTGTTGGCCATACTGCTGCTGCTGGAACGGCTGCTGATTCCTGGGAGCGTATGTTTGTTGCTGAGGTTGCTGCTGAAACGGTTGCAGCTGACCCTGATTCTGCGGTGGTCTAGCCGGCTGATAAATTTGTTGCTGCGGCTGCTGAGGCGGCGAGGGCTGAAATGGTGGCCGGTAACTGAAATTCGGGTGGTTCCGGTTGTTGGGAGAGTAGGCCGGGTTGGAATTTGTCCTTGGCGGATATGGCGCATTCCTCGTGGGGTTGTAAAATAGTGCGCTCGCCTGATCCAACGGTGGTGAGATGTCACCACTGTCGAATTCCCCAAGGAATTCGGACTCTACTGCAGAAACTTGCTGTGTACCGGCTCCACCGGCTCCTACCATCAGTGCGGAGATCTGGGTCGAAAGCAAGTCAACCTTGCTTGAAAGTTTGTCGACGTCCTCGACTCTGTGTATACCCCCAGTTCTTGGTGTGGCTCTCTCGTCACACCACCACTCCTTGTTGGATGCCATGTTCTCCAGAATATTCCCGGCATCTTCCTCGCTTCTAGACATGAAGGAACCCCCAGCCGCGGCGTCCATAGAAGATTTAAGGTCATCCCTCAACCCATTGTAGAACAGATTGATAATCTGCCACTTCGGAAGCTCATGGTGAGGGCATCTTCTTTGCATCTCTTTATATCTCGTCCAAGCTTCATGCAAGGACTCGTGGCTGGCCTGGGAGAAGGAGGAGATCTCACTCCTCAACTTCATGGTCTTCCCCGGAGGAAAGAACTTCGTCAGAAAAGCATTGGAGAGCTTCTCCCAGGTGTTGAAAGTATTGGGGTCCTTCCCCCTTAACCACTGCTTGGCCTTGTCCCGCAAAGAGAACGGGAACAGCTTCAGACGGATAGCCTCTGTAGTGACACCATTAATTCGGAAGGTGTCACACTTCTCCAAGAAGGAGTCCAGGTGCTCTATCGGGCTCTCCATGGGCGCACCCGCAAACTGGTCCTGCTGGATCCAAGTCACTAGAGACGGCTTCAGCTCAAAGCTTTGGGCCGCAATAGCTGGAGATCGGATGTCAGAAGTCGACTCGATGGATGGCATCGAGTACTCCAGCAGAGACTTGTGAGGTGGGGTGTTCTCCTCCATGGATTCGGGATCTTCTCTTCTTCGCTTCTCGGCGGCCAAACGCCTAAGGGTGGTGTTAATCTCTGGATCGAGGGGAATCAAGTCGTCAAGACTCCTTGAACCCCTGCGCATGAAAAACAACAAACACCCGTGAAGCGACAAGTGGGAAAGAAACAGATAAAATAAGAAGTAAAAATAAGAAAAACAAAAAGAAAAAGAAAAAAAGGAGAATGCGAAAATTATCGCGAGGTAGGGATGTGAGCTAGACACGAGGGTTCAAGAGATCCTAAAATATCAAGCACGTTGCCTCCCCGGCAACGGCGCCATAAACTTGACCGGCGCCCCGCGTGATATGCGGCGGCGCGGTGTCGTTTACCGCAAGTTTCACGGTTAGTGTAGGGTGCGGGAATATCGAACTCAGGGAGGCGAGGTTGTGCTTGGGTCAGGTAGGACCTAAATCACCCCGAGGGGCGAGCTAGCCCGAATCGGTGGATGGTTGTCACGAAAGGAAATAAGAGCGTAAGAACGAAAAGAAAGTAAACCCGGGACTTTGGTTTCCAACCCGACATGAGACTCTCGCCGACGCGGCCTACGGGTATGGATAGCGATCGGGATTAGGGTCTAATGGTGGGACGTTGCCTCTGAAAGTGGTACCGGCGTCCCATGGGCCCGATATTCCGGTCGGTGCCCAGTATGATACACCGGACTTCCCGGATTCGATCAGTGGGCACTCCCATGTCCATAAACACTGATCGGTCCCGGGAGCACTAAGCCCGCAACGATAACTCCCAACATCTCGTCCTGCCGCTCCCGCGTGCTAGGATTCGACGTCAACGCTAAGGGTGTGAGCTATGGCTAGGGAGTCAACCGCCAAGTTTATTCCCCCTTGGCCCGACGGTCAAAGGGGGTCTTTTTCCCGCCGATGACAATGAAACACCCCGCGTAACCGTTAGATTCCTACTCCATATCAATTTCCTAACCCTACGGACGCATCAGGAAGAGCCCCCGAAGGGGTTTCCACCAAAATCCCAGATTTGGGAACTACTCACAAAAATTCATGAAAAAGCGATCTACATGAAATTTAACCGTTGGAATCATAATCAGACGATTGCAATGCAGAAGTAATAGAGTAATAAAGACAATACTAAAATTTTAGAAAGATCTGAAAACTTACAAAAGAGTAGCAATTACAGCCGTCACAAGGAAATAAAACAGTATAAAAACAGCAACTCCCCGTTTCTGGAACCCTAGGGGTTCTATATATAGGCCGTCGCATCAACCGATCGGTTGACAAGTCAACCGATCGGTTGATCCGTTACAAATAGATATCAGAAAACGGCGAGTTTTCACCCGATCACATGAACCGGTCGGGTGAGTTCTTGAGTGACCGGTTGGATCTTGAAGCAGTCGGGTGAACCGATCGGTTGAACGCCCGTGTCTTCAGCTTATCTTCTTCAGCTACAGATGAACCGATCGGGTGAGAATCACCCGATCGGTTGGAATTCTGCTCGAGAAAACAGAGAACAGCCGCCCGCAGAACCGGTCTGTGAATCGGTCGGGTGACTTCTTCGTGAGCTGCGGCAGCGACCGGTTGGTGCACGCGTGCATCACCCGATCGGTTGGAGATGACCAACCAACCGGGTGAGGGGCTGAAAGATGAATACTACGCCGTTTGACCCCCTGGATCACGCGTGACTTCTCCCGTTGCTCCGGGGACTTGGGATATCATCATTAAACGTCCCCTACGTGGTCAATCTCCTATAATCATGGACAAACAAAGAAAAGTGAAAGAAAACGGGAAAATACACGAAAACGAATAAGAGACGGCGGAAAAACACGGAGAAATACAAAGGAAAACGTGCGTGAATATATGAAATATAAACGCACGTCACGTGTCGCCACCAATCTGAATACCATTAACGATATATTTGGTTTCCCCAATCTTGGGGATGACTCCATCCGACACTACGGGTACACGCCCGAGTTTGACGTCGATCAATTCTGGTTCCACCTCACACTGCTCCCTAGCTATCCCCGAGGTAGGGCCAAGGCCTCCTCCATCATCCACCCCGTATTTCGTTTGGCCCATAGGATCATATCATCTGCATTTTTTCCCAGGGACGAGTCCGGCACAGTGACTATCCCTGATCTTTTTATCCTCTGGGCCATGACTTTCCCTTTTGTTCGGGACGATGATGTGATTAGCTTTAGGGCCCCTACCGTCCCCATCCATGGCGGCGATTGGCTTGTTTACAAGCTTCTCGAGATCAGCCGGGCCGGTAAGGGGAAGTTTTGTTATGGGGGCATCATTACTATCATTTGTTCTTACCCCCAATTTAATATTCCCATCGCCGATAATCTTCCCACTGCCGCAGGACCCTCACAGCTAGATATTGATGTCCTGCGACACATTCACATGATTAAACCCCACTCCGATGGCTGCTTCATCTTCAATTATGGCCACCCCCAGCCCCTTACACCATTCTCCCCAACCCCGCTCGCATGACCATAGCTCTAGTGGGAGATTGGACCTTCCCACCCGATCCGAACTTCCTAGCGGGGTTGCACCTTCCTTTCCTTCCCGCGGACGCACGCAGACCACCGTCCACTGCCGCCCACTTAGGCGAGCAGGATATCCCTGTGTCTCGGGGAGATGTGGGGGCTGGCCTGAGTCGTCCTGTTTCTGTTCCGGGCCCCATCACTTCTGAGCACCTCTTAGCGGCCATTTCTGGCCTTGTCTCCTGTGCCGGCATGACCACCGCCGTCGGCACCACTTCCACCTTACCTGCCAGCACCACTTCTGCCTCACGTCAGTCCACATCCTTTGGTCGTTGCCAGGTCTCTGCCTGTCTTGGTCTTGAAAGGGAGGTCGCTACCCTCCGTGATCTCGCCATGTCATCTACCTCCTCGGACCCATCATCGTCCTCCTTTCTCACTCACCCATGTTTCCTCGCACTTGAGAGGAACGTGGCCGCCATTCTTCGCCTTCTCACTCACATCCACGGTCCACCTCCACCTTCACCACCTCGACGATATTCTCATCCACCCTCCCACACATCCCCACATCCATCACCTCCCTCACCACATTCTTCTCCTCCCTCATCTATTCCGGTCCCGATATCCACTTCCCCCCTCCCGACCACTTCCATCGCACCCACGCTACCTCCTCCCTCCTCCTCCATCTCTTCATATGTGCGTCGGAGGAAATTGCCGGTGCGCTCCAAATCTCTACCACCACCACCCACCTCCACCGACACTCCTCCCATCGTTCACACCACTGCTGCACCTATTCCTCCACCTCGTTCCCCACTTCTCCGCACACACCCAGCCTCCCCCGACCACCCAGCCGCACCCTCTTCCGAGGAGGGCGAGGATTCACCTTCTCCTGATTTTTGATTTCACCTTGTTTGTTTTTGACTCCCCCTTGCATATTTCTGCATTTCACGATCACATTTTATTCGCTAGCACTGTCATGTCTAGCTTGGGGGACGTCTATTTTGGTGTGTTGTCGTGTTTTGTTTTTTTTCTCATTTTTGTGTGTGTGCTTGTTTTTCCCCTTCTAAGTGTCGTGCCGTGTGGTTTTATTTCTATTTTCGTGTCGTGTGGTTTGATTTTGATTTTTCTTTATTTTCAGTTTCATCTCTGTGTTTTCCTCGTTCTCATTTCTTTTTGTGTCGGTGCGTATTCCTCCCATCTTCATTGCCCTCACGTACTCACTCATATTGCATTGAGGGCAATGCAAGCTTCAGCTTGGGGGAGTCGCACTGTATGCGCCATTTGAGTCTTTCTTTTTCGTTTTTGTGTCGTTTTCATCGTGTTTTTTATTTTTTCTTTTTTTCTCTTCTCTTCTTTTTATCTCTTTCTCCTAGAGATGAACCCTATGATGAATCGCCACAAAATCACACACACCTAGCATGACATCGATAATCACATTCACTAACCCTAGGATTTCGAGTTCTCTTGCATTTCACGCATCGTGGGTCCACTTAGCTTTTTGTGAGTCATGCGTCGTGCCTAGCTGTTTGGTGTGCTTCTACTTTGTGATTTTACTTTATATACATGTCCAGGAATGACCCCTAGATTATCATGCTTCGATTTGAATATGCGGTATTTATTTTCCCTGTCTGCTTCTGCATGCTATATATATATATATATAGCGTGTACTTCATTTCGCATGTGTCGGGATTCCACAATTAAGGACTAGGATAACCCATTTAGCCCATGCTCTATTTAGCGAGAATAGTTTCCTTTGCCCAAGTGTTTAGATTCCGACTTCTTTTTTGTTTTACTTGGTGCAAATCCCCTCGTCGTGTACCGTTCTCCCACTTGGGAGAGTACACATGTGTATAGCCAAAAACCCAAAAATAAAAAAAAAGAGAAAAGAAAAGAAAAACCCAAAAAGAAAAGAAAAGAAAAATTTTGTATAGCACAAAATCAAAAAAAAAAAACAAATACCCAAAACCCAAAAATTTCAAGTGGGGATATTTTTCCTATCTACCGAGAATAAAGGGAAGGCGAGAATTTGCACCGAGTGTTCTACTCCACATCATCTCAACCCCCATCGTTTTCGAAAACACTTGGCTTGGGAAATTTTTAGCTAGTATCTAGGCTACAGTGGTGTGATTTCCTTAACCCTAGTTGTGGAGTCCCCGATGCATGCTACGCTTCTATTCTTATACTCTTCTCATGCTTGCTTGAACTAATATTCACCGCAATTTCAAATTCGAATCGGTATTTGGATCGTTTCCTGGGTCTGTGTATATCGAGCTTTATTGCACTTTGTAGATAGCGACACCGACTGCTAGCGCACGACTGATCGCTCCGGAATGTAACCCAAAAGTGCGACCGTGTAGTTTTACCGCAAGCGCACGGTGTAGCAGCGAGCGGGTTATCGAACACATGGAGGACGAATGAAAGTGCTTGCTCCGAACAACCTGGCTATTAAGAACGAAAAAGAGAGAATTTACCTTTGGCGATCCTGTCACAATCGTCAGACAAAATATGGGAATATCAAATCAAATAAAGGACGTCTAGGGAATGGGGAATCCCCGCTACTCACCGTATCTCGTCAATGTGATTCATTAAATTGCTAGGGTAGAATCTCGGATGAACTAGTTGCAACTGAATGTAAAACCTAGCTCACGCTCTCACGCTGTTGCCGGTCTATAGCTATCCTAGGTTCGAGTCTAATCTCTTGCAAACCCTAGCCTAGGCAAGCTAGCATTAGGATCAACATCATCGTTCAATCGCGTCCCGAGCCCACTCTCGTGCAAACTCGGGCCGCGACCTAGGTTGGGATAGTTCCTACCCGTCCAATCTCTTGCAAACGGGTATCGGCACGGAATTGCAAACGAGAACCCTAGTATCGGTCCAATCTCTTGCAAACCGATACTACGGAAACTCGATTCCAACCCAATTCGGATTTCTAGGGTTTCCTATCGAATTGGGATCCAATCTCTTGCAAATCCCAATCGGTATGAACTCCTAGCCATCCGTAATAAATCGATCCCAAACTAACCCTAATAGCAATTCTAGCAATATTTCTACCAATTCATCACAAATAAGAAATTGGGCTCGTAGGGTTCATTCCCACGCCCCAAGACGTATAGACTACTCAAAATTCATAGCACAAATACAAAAATAATCAATGGAATTAACAAGAGAATTCATCACAATATTCAAATAAGCAATAAAAATAGAATTTTTAAAGGAGAGGGAGACAAACCAATAGAGTTCTTCCAAGAATCCAACAAAAATCAACTTTTCTCTCCTCTCCAATCACAAAATCTAAAGCTAAAAATTTTAATCTAAAAAGATGCAAAAAGTAAAGAGAAAAGCTCTCTAACCTAGGGTAAAAACAGGGGTTAAATACCCCCCAAAATCGTCCAAAAAACTGTGACCAAAATGCCCCTGCACAGCCTGAAAATCGCAATTTTCGCTACAGGCAGCGCATCGCACTCGGCCGAGTGACAAAAGTCGCTCGGCCGAGTGACAAACCCTGAGAATTTCCAGTAAGTCTGGGTCTTCGGGGGTCTTCACTTCGGGGGTCGCTCGGCCGAGTGAGTTGTCGTCACTCGGCTGATGGCTTCTATGTACTCGGGCGATCGGCATTTTCCACTCGGCCGAGTGGGTCTTCTGAAGCTCAGGCAGACGAAAAACAGTAAGTTGGCAATTTTTGATGGGCTTCGTCTGAGTGCCACTCGGGTGGACGGGGTCTCGTCACTCGGCCGATGTGGCTTCCGACGCTCGGCCGAATGCACACATAAAACGTGTCCGATCAGGTCGGCCGAGCGGTGTCTCGCTGGTCGGCCGAGTGACTCCTTCACTCGGCCAAGTGAGACACCAAAAATGCCCAAACAGCTTGTTTTGGCATCCTCGTCGCTCCTGCGACGTTCTTTCTTCTTCCGCTTCTCTCCGATATCAAAATACCCCTCGGGGAGGTCATCGGTGGCACTCTGGAGTAGGTGTATCAGGGGATCACTCCAAATCGCTCCAAATCTCCTGAAATACGACAAAAACAACAAATCGTGAAAAGCATCGCAATTTCGTCGATATATCGTGAAAAAAACGTGATTTGGGCGATCTAAATGGCATGCAATCATGCGGAAAAAAGGTGCAAAATAAGGAGTGATCAAAATCCCCCAAGCTTAACTCTTACTCGTCCTCGAGGAAGATAAGTAAAAGGCGAACCCGGTGGATTCAGAAAACGAAAACGACGAAAAACGAAAAACGAAAAACGAAGAAAAAATGAAAAACGAAATAAAAACGAAGAACGAAATAAAAACGAGGAAGAAAGAAGGAAGCGAAGAGGGAAGCTGCTAGATCATTTTCTCAGGACGTGGGTTTCGCTTACTCATATAGCATGCACCGAATGAAAAACACATGTCAAAGAATTTTATTTCGATATCATAGTATAATGGTGCAAAATAGAAATAGAAAACCCAAGAATGATGATATAACATGAAAAATGGAATAATTTTAGAATTAACATCGTCTGAATCATTTAAAGCGGTATACAACATCGCAGATCACACACTTTTCAATTGAGCTTTCTAAGAGGAGTATGAGAATATCACGCAATAGAATATGAAGAATAGAAAAGTGTGGATTTCATGAAATGAGTGCTAGGTATATATTTCTGGACTTCGTAAAGCTAAAATGATCTTACCGAGTATAGAATATTACTTAGCCTAGGTTGTCGTGCAACGTCAAGTAGTCACTCTCTCACACATCATTGGATTCCCTCCCCCAAGCTTATCTATAAGCGTGGTGGCACAAAAACAATATTTACATCCCCATTTTTTTTATGAAGCTCCAAAAGTAATAAAAATTAAAAACAAAAAGAGAGAAGAAAGAGGGAACATGAGATGGGATCGTTTATTGAGATTCTTTTCTCTTTTCTTTTCTTTTTTTCTTTTTCTCTCTTTTTTTTTCTTTTTTTTCTCTTTTTTTTTCAAATAGCATATATACACAATGATCCTAAATCAAAGAGAAATAAGGATGTACAAGAATTTTTCTTTTTCTTTCTTTGGTTTTGGGAAATTTGGAGCTAGGAATTAATAGCGGGGAAATGCCATATAATAGAATCTCTAAGGGGAGATTCACCAATGATTTTAAAATAGAGAAATGATGTTCAAGATATGTGGAGAAAGAAATAAATATGTCTCTCAGTTCACTCTATAGGACGTGCACGACAACTTCAGCAGGGTAATCTAATCTACTCAGTTTTAATCACAAAAAAGCTAAACTAATCCAGATTTATCATAGCTAACATCATTCAATCATCCTGAAGTGAAAGGTACAAATCATGCATATAGAAGTGATATAGGAAAAGAAATCGGTACTCCAGATATAAGCATTCAATGCGTGAATCTTGGTGTGTTTTCTGCGATAGCATACATATGAATATTCAGACTCAGCTAATAATAAAATTTCATCCATTTTCATGCGGAAAAAGTGTGGGTTACTATCTCTAAATGCAAGGCAAATCACAGCATATGATATCAGAAATAAAATCTAAGACATGACAAATATAGCATGCATATAGAGAAAGCTAACTCCACGTCATCATCATCACAGAAAAGTCATCTCTAGCATGAGATGAAAAAGAAATAAAGATAAAGGGGAAAATAAAACTATTTACAATGCAGCACACAGAGAAATAAGAAAAACGTGATACATGGTAAAATAAAAGAAAAAATGATGAAAATAAGTTCAAAAGCGGAAAATGGCGTGAAAAAACTAAAAATAAAGGTGGTAAATCGAAAAGAACGTGAGAACTCACTCCCCCAAGGTAAATGGCACAGTGTCCTCAATGTGCAAAGTGTGGCACACCGAGAGACGTGTAGTGGGAGGGGTAGGTGAGGATGCATGCATGGGGCAAAAAAAGAAAATAAAAATAATGAAAAATATGATGCAGACATGATGCATGCAGATATAGGAGTGATACAGATATAAAAGTGTGACACCAAAAACTCTCCCTCTCTCCCAAAAAAGATATATAAAGATATATAAAGAAAATGTGTACCCAAAAATAGTGAGGGGAGGGGGTGGTGGGCAAAAATGCATCAGGACCCAGGAGAGACGGGCAGCACAACGGCAAAAAGAATCGATGGCATCAAGGGTGCCTAAGAGGGTGGGGCTGCGCCGTCTCCGTCCTGAGGCAGAGGTGGTGGTGGTGGTGGTGGAACAGGCTGCTGAGCGGGTGTGGGTGTGGAAGTGGAAGTGGAAGCAGGCTGGGTGTGTGTAGGAGTGGGGGTGGGGACCTGCTGGGTGGGTACGCGGGGGAGCCGCTCTAGGACCTGGGTGAGGCAGTAGTGAATATGCGGGAGCAGGTCGAAGCGGCCAGCCATCGCGGTGACGGTGGCGGACAGGGTCCTAAGGTCGCCTCTGAGGCCACTCACCGCCCTCTCGAGAGCACGAATGCTCTGGAGTACAGTGTCGGGGGAGGTGGTGCAGAGGGACGCACCGGTCTGTGCTGTGTAGGGCGGGGCTGGCATACTCAGGTGGCATAGGTGATGGGCTCAGCAGGTGTAACGACTGGTTTTCGTGCGATTGGATTATCTATATTAAAATATATGTTTTGGTGGATTTTCTCCTCATGCGTGGTTTTCGTCTCCGTAGCTTTCATTTTCGATCGACTCGTCGTATTTTCTCGTTTCTTCCTTAGGATAGTCGATTTCGAAGTATGTCATTCGTGATGGGCTTCATTACGGTCGTATCTTACTATTGGATCAAGCCTAGGAGTCTTAGGAATCGATCCCGGGGCCCCGCGCTCCGTATCGGAACTTTTGGTGCTCATTAGCCGGTATAAGAAGGGGCACCGACCGACTAGATGACGATCCAGTCGGTCGGTAATCCTTCTTGGACCGACTAGTTAGCTTTCTAAATTTCTCAGGAGTTACTGTTTACTCTTAGTCGATCTAAGAACGTTCATCGACCGACTAGATGCTAAACTAGTCGGTCAGTATTTGTTCATGGACCGACTAACTCTAAATCCCATTTTCGTTCAGGAGTTACAGTTTGCACTTAGTCGGTCTGCGTTGGTCGACCGACCGACTAGTTGCCAAACTAGTCGGTCAGTGGTTGCTCTTTGACCGACTAACCAGTGTTGAAACCCTAATTTCTGGGCAGCCGCCAGCCCAACCTATTTATACCCAACCCAAACGATTTCATCTTCCTCAACACGACCCAAAACCCTAAAATCTTCCCCCTTGAGCCCCCATCTTCCTCCAAGCTTCATTCCTTCATTCCAAGCCCTAGAATCATCATCCAAACCCTCCATCCACTCTATCTACCTCTCATCTTCCCCAAGATCTCACCAAATCCATCAAAATCCCCAAATCCCCCAAAACCCTAATTCTCCCATACTTCTCCAATCTTTTCCAGATCTGATCCTAGGGTTCTCCGGAGTGTTTCTTCTGCCTCCTCTCGGTAAGAAATCGATCTACCGTTGTTTTCATAACCTATTTATATTTTTATGAAACCCTAATATAATTTCATGATGTTTGATGATTGTTCCCCCATAACAGCGAGTTCCCCGTAGATTGGCATCCGTGTGACGAAGTGGTCGTCATCCCCGGTGCTAGGCAAGTGAAACTTGCCACTTAGGGTTTTAGGCCATGTTTTAGGCCATTTGCTTGTTGTAGGCGTAAAAGAGGCTAGGCGACGAAATGATACTCGCCTAGGCGCAAATTGGGGAACTAGCTTGACAACGAAGCTAGTTCCGACATTTAGCATGTTGCACAATTAACATGTCATGTTTACTTTCCATTAGCGGTACGCAAATTACATGTCATGTCATTGCATTCTTTTGATGATCCCGTGATTTCGTAGCATCGCTACAATACTTGTGTTCCTGGCTCGTGACCAGAAGCGAGCATAATGAGTTGCTAACCCCAACGCTCGATATATTGAATTGTGAACTAAGAATGCGAGCTCATGTGCGGGGCAACCCCAGGCTCACTAGCTGAGCTCATTGTGCGGGGACCCTGGCTTCATTTCGTGTGGGTATTGGGGGTAAGAGTTAAGCGGCCATTCAACTGGGAGTCTGTTTGATCAACAACTGCAGTTGTAAGGCGTAAACTCTTTGGGGTGGGGTAGTGTTTAGGGCCGATCGGTCTGAATGTTGTACCATTCAGCGAAGGGCGTAAACATCTACAAACAACAGTGAAACGTGAATTGTGTTTAGTGCCGATCGGTGTGAATGATGAACCATTCAGCTGAAGGGCGTAAACACCTACAACAATGTGAATTGAATGAGATTGTTAGTATCTTGGCTACTCTTGTCTTGTCCCGATAATTGTTCCATTGTACAAAATTGTCTTGCCATGTCTTAAATTGTGCACTCATGTTATAACTGCCATGTCATGCATGCTAAACTGCTAGGTTGCTAGTTGCCTTACTTTCAGTTTCCTTGCCCAAGTCTTTTAGACTTGCTGACATGTGCCCCTTTACTCTTTTGGGTGACACATGTTAGATCCCGAGCCCGAGTACCTTGTTGAGAACGAGGTGTTTGCTGTCGCCGAGCCCGAGCCCGTGTTTGGCGGGGAGTACGTGGACACTGGGGACCAGTCCTAGTGTCTTCGTTGTGTTTTACTTTTGTTAGACAGTTGTTTTGTTATCGGTGCGTAGCACCTATACCTTGTTTCGTCGTTGTTGCTTTTGTTGGCCTTGTTCTGGGCCTTAGACTCTTTTCCTTTAGCCTGGTGGCTTTTCTGGATGTTGGACTTACTTTCATGTTGGACAATTATGAGATGTGAAGGCTTTTATTTCAGTCTCTCCTTGTGTTATTATTGTTGTTCCGTTGTGGTTACATGGACCTGCTTATGTTTTATTGACGCTTATCGGGTTTGGGGCTTCACAGCTCCACTCTCGTGCGGACCTTTTCATGTCTCGCCTCCATTTTAGGGAAGCGGGTCGTGACAGGTTTTGTTGGTGGCCCATGCAGGTCCTTCTGTAACTGCTATTATCGGAATAGCGATAATAATATTAGAATGTCCAGTGAACTAAGTTCGTCATCCGAGTCATTAAGCTGTGAGTCTAATTTTGGCCCGTTTCTCTGGCGCTAGATGACTAGAAGACGTCAGACACGAGCTGGTGGTGGATCTGCTCTGAAGGCTTGCTATTTCTGCGGTAAGGCCGGGCACCTCAAGGGGTCGTGCAGAAGCTTTCTAGGTCAGTGTTTGGTTTGTGGTGGTGCTTCTCATTCGGCGAAGGATTGTCGGCATGCAAATCGGCTGCGGAAGGCGTCGGATGGAGTTCCGCAGCTGCAAGCACCGGAAGCTGGGCCGAGTCAGATGGTGTGCCGCCATTGTGGCAAGATTGGTCATAAGAAGGAACAATGCAGGCGGAGGCTGGGCCAGTGCTTGATTTGTGGCACCGCGGCGCATACCTTAAAGGACTGTCCGAGGGTTAAACGTCTAGAGAAGGCGCCAGTCGGAGCTCAACTACGGAAGGCGCCCGTGGCTGTTAGACGTGGGGCAGCCCTTGTTCCACAGAAGCAGGCTTTTCGGCAGGCTTTTCCGCTGAGGAGGCAGGCTTCCCCGATGGCCGTAGTCGAGGCTGGGACTGTGGATGGGGTTATTGCAGGTAACCCTCAGTCTGGTTGCTTCCTTCCTTTTGACAGTCCTGTTTGTTAGAATATGTTTGGTTGCTTGGATACGTTATGTTTGCTAGAATGGAGTTTGTTTGCTGGGTTGGTTGTTGAGTGCGATTTGGGTTTGCACGTTTCTGGCACGAGTCCTCTCGACTCTGGTGCATCAATGTGCATTGCATCCTGATGCTTCGTGTAGAAGCATTTCTTGATGGCCCCTTTCTTTCTTAAATATTTAATTCCTTCCTATTCGATCGAGTTAAAATTCTCTTCGTAGATTTTGAAGTCTATTGGTTGAAATTTTAATCTCGTAGCTTCTGCTAACTGATATCTCTCGTATTTTGGTTTTAAGAGCTTTACTACTATTTTGATTACTTTAGAATATCTTCCAAGATAAGTAGAACTTCAATTATTTTCATATATCAGTTCTAGGTTCATTGAACTCGTACTTTAAGGTCTGGTGTAAATCAGTTGTTGGGCAATCCGGGCCCCGCTAAAAAGTATTTTAAATGATATTTAATTGGAGTTCTCTTCAGTTTTAAAACTTGTAAGCATTTAGCATGGGCTTAAATTTTCACACTATAGTTGATCGGATTTCATTCGTTGAATTTCAAAATTTTACCGAAATATTATATTAAGCTCTGCCGTAAAATATTTTCGGACCTCTCCGTTGTAAATCTTGACCTTTTTGAAGGTATCCCTTCGAATTCCTTTTCCTAAGTTTAAATTCGTTTGAAATTTTAATATTTATAAATTTATACTTCATGCTCCTTCGTTGACTTAAAGATCTCTAAAGCTTTTGTCGAAAATTTGGAATACTAACCCATTGTGTTTTGCCATTCTATACCTTCCGTACCCATGAAAATACCCTGCCCTTTCTTATATAAATTATATCCTGAACTGTATCTTTATTTTTGCCCAATTCGATTTATAAATTTTCCTTATCTTACGTATGCCATATAATTGACTCATCGCGTTTCCTTTAAAATACTTTTCAAGTTACACATGATTCCAGCTTTCAACCAACCTAGGATATGTTCAACATTTCCCCTATTACAATTTTTGGAAAAAGAATTACGTCTTCATAACTTTCTCACGATCTAGACCTTCCATAATTTGGATTTAAAGCTTATTACAAATTTTGACAAACCTACTACTGAGTTTTCCGTCCACCACACATGCTTTTAGAATAATTTCTAAACTAAGTTGAATTTCGAATGTTTTCATATATCCGTATTAGGCTCATTAGCTCGTATGTTAAGAGCTTTGTGTAAAACGGTTTCTTTTGGCAAATCCCGGTTGCACTAAAAGGTGGTTTCAATATTGATTATTTGAATTTTTCCTGGCTTAAAGATTTTGAAAGTATTTGGCGTGAATTTAGAATTCTTTCGTTAATTAAATTTCGTTTCAAGACTTTTGCCAACATTGTTAAATCACTGCCGTATAATATTTTCTAAAACTACGTCCTTAATGTGCGTATGAACACTTTACTTCCCTTCATGATGATTTCCGTTAAGCCAATAAATCATTTCCTCTTATTATGAGCATTCAACTCAAACTTATTTCGAACAAGTGATTTTATCGATCCTCAAATATCTTTTATATGAAGGGGAACCCCAACTTTTCAAAATATGACCGTTTTATACTTCTAGTGTTTTTGGTGATGTTGCCTATTGTGTGATATATACATACTCAGAGTTATTCGTGATGTTATGAAATTGTAAGTGTGTTAATATTTATGGATATGTGCGAGGATAGCTATGCCACTCTAGGGGCGTCTATGTATATAAGATTCTGTATTGGAATGTCTGAATAGGGTGTACGTAGTTGGAGATACTTATGATGGTTGAAATAATATGATTGGTGAAACTATATGTATGCTGGGTGTGATAATAATGGGTGTACGTATAGTTAAAGTGGGTAGGCCTATTATGTGACCTATGTGTTGTACGTGTGAGTGTGTGCTCGCACGTAGTTACGTATTGTGCGTAGACGCGTGTAGTTATGAAATTGCTGCGTGAGTATGTAGGTGATATATATATGGTAGTGGGAATATAATTTTGATTGGTATTGCTTACTATCGTGGCTGTCGTATGCGTGTATACCGTGAGGTATACACGGCTATTGCATATCTTGACTAATGGGTGAAGTAAGTGTATTGGTGTGCCATTTATGGGTGGATGGGTATGGTATGAAGATATACGATGCTTGGGTGTGACTATGGGTAAATACTTTTATTAGGGAGAGTATTGTAATTTTAGGTGTGCTGATGTTTGTAAGAATATCATGATATATGAAGTGGTTGAAATATGTGATATTACCTGGTTAGATATTAAGGGTGTTTGGCATTTAGATATGTATGTGGTTATGTTGGTAGACGTGTATGCATTGGCTAGTATTGGCATATATATATGGATGCTATGTTACGTATATGGAATTATTCCGCTATGATTTTGAGTCTCACTCAAGCTGGGTGGGTACACTCTATGTACATTGGTGTATTGTATGTGGTTAGTGTATAGTGATGAATGATGTATGTATAGTGTCAGGATTGTTTGTGCCGGTTGTGTTACGCACACGATTGTGGGTGGCCATACCAATATATAGTTATGTGAGTTGGTCTTGTGGTATAGTTTTCACTAAGGACTTGGTTGCGTGAGTATATGTGCACTAGCTAATTAGGTGCATAGATGTGCTAAGCTTATAGTGGTGTGATTGGTATATATATATGAATGAAATATTAGCGTGTGTGGGTGTGCACCATGCACGGGTGAGTATGTGATAGTTGTAGGATTTGGTGACTATGGTATGTATGGCGTGTCGTAATTATAGCTATAGGACTATATATATATGAAGTGGTAATACGGTGAAATGTGTGCATGTATTTGAATGATTATAAATGGTGGAATCATAACGATGACGAATGTATGTTAGGTATAGTGAACTTGTTTTAACAATTGTATGGTGTGATTTCGCATGTTGGTTGTTTTGGCGTATACTAGGAGGTATAGGGATTAGAGTATTCTTATTGTCATGTCCATAGATAGTTACTCATACGCGTAGTTTCCGATGGTATTTTCTAGTGTGAAATTATTTTCAAATAAGTAAGAGACTTGGTTATTTTCACATAGTGTGTAATAAGTGTTTTGTAGCTATATGGAATAAACTTGCCTATATGAATGATTTGAATACGTGAATGGAGTTGTTTGATTGTGATAAGTATAAGGGTACTAGGTGCGTGAAAATGTATTTACTTCCGTGGTGTTAATAATTGACCACCTAGAGTATATATATAAGCACTTGAAATAAATGTACTTGGTTGAAATTGTGATGTGATATTGATTGAGGGTAATTACTAGGGTGACTAGATATAGCTATAGTTAGAAAGTCCGAGGACGGACTTTATTCTAAGGTGGGTAGGATGTAACGACTGGTTTTCGTGCGATTGGATTATCTATATTAAAATATATGTTTTGGTGGATTTTCTCCTCATGCGTGGTTTTCGTCTCCGTAGCTTTCATTTTCGATCGACTCGTCGTATTTTCTCGTTTCTTCCTTAGGATCGTCGATTTCGAAGTATGTCATTCGTGACGGGCTTCATTACGGTCGTATCTTACTATTGGATCAAGCCTAGGAGTCTTAGGAATCGATCACGGGGCCCCGCGCTCCGTATCGGAACTTTTGGTGTTCATTAGCCGGTATAAGAAGGGGCACCGACCGACTAGATGACGATCCAGTCGGTCGGCAATCCTTCTTGGACCGACTAGTTAGCTTTCTAAATTTCTCAGGAGTTACTGTTTACTCTTAGTCGGTCTAAGAACGTTCATCGACCGACTAGATGCTAAACTAGTCGGTCAGTATTTGTTCATGGACCGACTAACTCTAAATCCCATTTTCGTTCAGGAGTTACTGTTTGCACTTAGTCGGTCTGCGTTGGTCGACCGACCGACTAGTTGCCAAACTAGTCGGTCAGTGGTTGCTCTTTGACCGACTAACCAGTGTTGAAACCCTAATTTCTAGGCAGCCGTCAGCCCAACCTATTTATACCCAACCCAAACGATTTCATCTTCCTCAACATGACCCAAAACCCTAAAATCTTCCCACTTGAGCCCCTATCTTCCTCCAAGCTTCATTCCTTCATTCCAAGCCCTAGAATCATCATCCAAACCCTCCATCCACTCTATCTACCTCTCATCTTCCCCAAGATCTCACCAAATCCATCAAAATCCCCAAATCCCCCAAAACCCGAATTCTCCCATACTTCTCCAATCTTTTCCAGATCTGATCCTAGGGTTCTCCGGAGTGTTTCTTCCGCCTCCTCTCGGTAAGAAATCGATCTACCGTTGTTTTCATAACCTATTTATATTTTTATGAAACCCTAATATAATTTCATGATGTTTAATGATTGTTCCCCCATAACAGCGAGTTCCCCGTAGATTGGCATCCGTGTGACGAAGTGGTCGTCATCCCCGGTGCTAGGCAAGTGAAACTTGCCACTTAGGGTTTTAGGCCATGTTTTAGGCCATTTGCTTGTTGTAGGCGTAAAAGAGGCTAGGCGACGAAATGATACTCGCCTAGGCGCAAATTGGGGAACTAGCTTGACAACGAAGCTAGTTCCGACATTTAGCATGTTGCACAATTAACATGTCATGTTTACTTTCCATTAACGGTACGCAAATTACATGTCATGTCATTGCATTCTTTTGATGATCCCGTGATTTCGTAGCATCGCTACAATACTTGTGTTCCTGGCTCGTGACCAGAAGCGAGCATAATGAGTTGCTAACCCCAACGCTCGATATATTGAATTGTGAACTAAGAATGCGAGCTCATGTGCGGGGCAAGCCCAGGCTCACTAGCTGAGCTCATTGTGCGGGGACCCTGGCTCCATTTCGTGTGGGTACTGGGGGTAAGAGTTAAGCAGCCATTCAACTGGGAGTCTATTTGATCAACAACTGCAGTTGTAAGGCGTAAACTCTTTGGGGTGGGGTAGTGTTTAAGGCCGATCGGTCTGAATGTTGTACCATTCAGCGAAGGGCGTAAACATCTACAAACAACAGTGAAACGTGAATTGTGTTTAGTGCCGATCGGTGTGAATGATGAACCATTCAGCTGAAGGGCGTAAACACCTACAACAATGTGAATTGAATGAGATTGTTAGTATCTTGGCTACTCTTGTCTTGTCCCGATAATTGTTCCATTGTACAAAATTGTCTTGCCATGTCTTAAATTGTGCACTCATGTTATAACTGCCATGTCATGCATGCTAAACTGCTAGGTTGCTAGTTGCCTTACTTTCAGTTTCCTTGCCCAAGGCTTTTAGACTTGCTGACATGTGCCCCTTTACTCTTTTGGGTGACACATGTTAGATCCCGAGCCCGAGTACCTTGTTGAGAACGAGGTGTTTGCTGTCGCCGAGCCCGAGCCCGTGTTTGGCGGGGAGTACGTGGACACTGGGGACCAGTCCTAGTGTCTTCATTGTGTTTTACTTTTGTTAGACAGTTGTTTTGTTATCGGTGCGTAGCACCTATACCTTGTTTCGTCGTTGTTGCTTTTGTTGGCCTTGTTCTGGGCCTTAGACTATTTTCCTTTAGCCTGGTGGCTTTTCTGGATGTTGGACTTACTTTCATGTTGGACAATTATGAGATGTGAAGGCTTTTATTTCAGTCTCTCCTTGTGTTGTTATTGTTGTTCCGTTGTGGTTACAGGGACCTGCTTATGTTTTATTGACGCTTATCGGGTTTGGGGCTTCACAGCTCCACTCTCGTGCAGACCTTTTCATGTCTCGCCTCCATTTTAGGGAAGCGGGTCGTGACAGCAGGTAAGTGGGCGAAAGGTGCTGCAATCGCAAGTGTGGGCCTAGCCTCAGTGTGAGGCCGGGGCACCGGCTGGTGAGAAGTGGAGGCAGCAGCAACGAAAGAGGAGTACAAAAGTGGCAACGAGGCGGCCAGAGAGGTCGGTGACACAGACGTGTGGACAGACGCCACGACACTCTCAGAAAATACAGCAGCGGTGGAGACAGAGGTGGAGACCACGGTCTCTACGGCGGCGGCAAAAGAGGGCTCTATGCACTCAACTATAGTCGGTGGGCGCTCGGGTAGGGCAGAGGAAACGGGCTCGACAGACAGAGGGCCAGTGGTGGTGGGTGTGGGGGTAGTGGAGGTGGGCTCAGCGAGGGTACTCCCGACACCGACAGAAGTGTGGACAGAGGTGTCGGGGGCAGCAGAAATATCAGGGATAGGCTGAGGGGCCACGGGGTCAACAGGTGTAGCGGGCTCAGCAGGCGCGACAGGGTCTGCGGGTGCAGCGTGGGCAGCGTGGGCCTGCTCGGCCTCCTCGGCCTCGAGCACGTATGCGGCTGGGATCAGAAGATCCATCGCCGGGAGCCAGTCCACCTGGGCCGGTGCAATCTGAGTCCGAGCTGGGCTCAGAAGAATCATGTAATCGGCATCGTAGGGGCCGTGCAGCCAGACCCAGTGTCACTCACCGTGCAGACGAAGCATCTTCATCCGGGCCAAGACATCTATGGATAGTGAAGTGGGGCCCGGTGCTCGTCGCAGGTCATCTGGAAAGTCCTCGCCGGTTATAAGGGCGAGCAAGGTGATCAGACCGTCGCAGCATATCGGTGAGCGAGCGCCACCCGATACGATGATGCGGTCCAAAAACCAGCTCGCGACATCAATCATGACGGCGGGGACCAACTCATCGCCCTCCCTAGATAGAGCTCTGGGTCGTGTCATCACGTAGAGCATATAAAGCTCCGGCGTGGACATCGTACCCGGCTCATATCTCGCCAAAAAGGTAGTCGCCATAAGGCGCTGAGCTATACGGAGGCAGGGATGGACAATGGCCGAGGCCTTGGCCCTACTAGGGTCAAAGGCAGCGTGAAGACCCGTAATCCAAGCCCAGAAGGCGTCGGCATCGAAGGAAGGTGGGGGGATGTGGGTGGGGGCGTAACCACGGTCGGCCCCGGGGACATCGGGCCACGAGAAGAAAGCTCTCATCATACTGAGAGTGACCTGGCACTCTCGGTCCATGAACCGAAACGAGCATCCCTCGTCGGTCCGGGCGATCGAACTAAGCACCTCAAGTGTCGGACGGATAAACGTGTCCGCCGACACCTGGACGAAATCTCGCCAGCCCACTTTGTCGTACAACGTGAGCATCCCCTCGAGTACCCCCAGGCGTCCTAGGTCTGCAAGGTGTGCGAACCTGGAGGGTACGATCGAGCGCTGGGAAATGCGCTCGAAAGCAACGCGGTGTGCGTCATTCCGGAACGTAATCCCTAGCGGCCCGATAAGTGGAGCCGGTGGTGGTGGCTGTGGAGCGGCAGGGAGTGGCTGTGCGGGGTGTATGGGCTGTGCGGGCTCTGTAGGCTGTGCGGGGTGTGCGGGGCCTACAGGCTGTGCTGGGTGAACGGGGCGTGATGGAGAAGGCGGAGGAGAGTCCTCCACCTCGTGGGAGGGGCCGGCATCATCAGACCGCTTCCGCTTGGCGGAAGCTCTCCTCGACCGCGGCCGTGTCTGGGGCGGCATATGGGCCCCGAGCGCTCACCAAAAGCAATAAAAATGTGGCGTGCGTAAAATAAAGGAAAGAATATACCACGACACGCCGTGAGAGCGAAGTAATGGAAGCGTGCGAAGGCGACGCCTCCACGTCCCAAAACAGTCCCGGGAAGCTCCCCTGGGCTCCCCTAAGCTCCCCAAATTTACCTGCGCATAAAACGAAGAGATTAGCGTGTAATATTCAAAACGTATGGGGGGTTAGGGGTATAATAGATAGATATTGAAATTAATTTGGGTTTGGGGTTCGTTTAACACATGGATCGTCAAAAAAAATACACAAAAGAGGAGGAAAAAGGCGAAAATCGGGTTACCGGAGCTCGGCCGGAGTTGTGGCCGCCGGCGGCGACTCGGGCGGAGGCGCGGCGGGCTCGGCCGGCGAAGGGTGTGTTGGATATGGAAGACGTTAGTACACCCTTGTAGGGGATGTACGAGGGAATACGGACCTCGAACGTCGCGTACACGAAGTCGTGCGCAAAGGGAATATGTTCCCTTGCGGAGAGGATCTCTAGATTGATGGGAAAGTCGCATTATATGTGCATAAGTGCATGCGACATATGGCTAATAAAGGGGTAATATCTTAAGCTTATATTGTACCATGCATATGGTACAACTTAAGCTTATAATATGCCATGTAAGATGGTACACCTTAGTTAAATTGTTCCAAAGGAACAATTTACCCTAAAATAACTACCTTGGGGGCTATAAATAAGACCCAAGGGTTAGCCATTTCCTTACACTTTTGCATGGCATTCATGCATGCATCTTCATTCTAGCGAAGCTCTGCCGAAATACTTCCTCTCCCTCTATCCAAGTTCTTAATCTAAAGTAGAGATTTAGATTGTGGATTTAGTAGCCTTACTCCATTCGTGAGAAGACTCGATCCATCGTGGCGAATCCAAAGGCAAAGTTCCGAGACTACCGTGCCGCATACGCAAGCGTAAGTCTCAACTTTAATTATCGATCCTAACTCTGTTTTGGCAGGATCCTACATTGGTATCAGAGCCATAAGGGTTCGCCCCGGTCAAACCGCCGTCCCGTCGAAACTATGAACGAGTCGTTGTCTTTTTCACGAATGGGTCTCCTACCATTACGGATATGGTAGTAACGCTTCGTGACGGAGAGAACGCAGCGGTTGTTCTTTTCACGTTAGGGTCTCCTATCATTACGGATATGGTAGGAACTCTCCGTGACGGGGAGAACCGACCGTTCACGTAGTATGTTATTCATTTTTGGCACACGGCCATTAGGAAATAACTAATTTCTCGACGAACGGGTGCTTCATCGACGAACGTGTGCTTCATCGAGGAAGAAGGTGGTAGTTATTTCCATCGGGGAAGATGAAATTTGGTGCATGTGCACCATGGCCAAAAGGGCTATGAAGGCCATGCACCCCCCTCCCCAAGCGGAGGGGGTTGGCTACGGCCAATAACCACCGGCGACCACCCCATCAAGGGGGAGGAGTGTGTGCGGCAACCCCATTCAAGGGGGTGGCCGGCCATGGCCAAAGGGGCCATGGCCGGCCAATGCCCAAAATGGCCATGGCCATGACCGGCCATGGCCAGGCCGGCAGTGGCCGGCCAAGGCCAGGCCGGCGCCCTGGCCTCGGCCAGGGCCTGGCTGGCCCTGGCAGAGGCCAGGGCCAATGCCCTGGCCTCGGCCAGGGCATGGCCGGCCCTGGCCGGCCTCGGCCAGGGCAGAGGCCCTGGCCGAGGGGCCAGGGCCCCTGGCCGGCCAGGGCAGAGGCCCTGGCCGGCCCTTGGCCAAGCCTCAGCCCGGGCAGAGGCCATGGCCGGGAAGATGTTGCAGACAAAATTGGTCGACCAATTTGGTGTTTTTGGTCGACCAATCCGACAGAAGGTCTGGGTCGATTGCAAACTTGCCAACTGACCCATACGGGGTGATAAAAGACCTTGGTCAAACTCGAATGTGCCGATTAGCCCATACGGGGCTAACCACAGTGCCGACTAGTTCATACGGGACTAACGTTTTAATGAATTTTTTCATTGGGCTCTACTCCTTGAAGATTAGCCATAGTGCTCTACTTCATGTGAGATTAGCCATGTCATTGTGCTCTACTCTACGGAGATTAGCCAATGTACTTGTGACATTGTGATCTACTCTACGGAGATTAGCCAATGTATTTCAAATTTTTGACAAAGATGTTTTCAAATAGGTTATGTCCCGTCCTTAAATCGGGATAGCGCAATTTAGAATTCCAAGTCCTACCACGATCCGGCCATGGTTATCTAACCCATGGGTGTGTAGAACAGGTCTCGTGGCTTGGAAATTGTTGCGCTAAAATTCTTTGCGCAAACTCTCACCTATTCCATTTTGAAAGATATGTTTTTCAAAGTATTTTTCCGCTGCTAATACCATACGGGTATTATTTCTGATTTCTTTTTACTTGAGATAAGTAAGAGGGATACTTTGAAAGTTACTTCTAGATGGTAGTTGGGAACGTAGTGAACTTCTCGATTCTAGAGTAACATTTCAATGCATCCAAGGAACTTATCAAGTGTTTAAAGAATTGAAACTTTATGCATAGAATTTTGATCGTGTTTTTCATTCTCTTTGCAGTTTTTTGAATCGAATATGTCTACCGCTTCTAAGAACATTGTCGCAGAGCTTAACAAAGGTGAAAAGCTCAACGGTGATAATTATAAACATTGGTCAATAAAAATCCAATATGTTTTGGAGGAGCAAGATGTGCTCGAAACACTCCAAAACATAATGGAAGAACCTGAGTTGGGCAATACGGCCCAACACAAGAGGGACCGGGAAGCTTATGATACTTGGACTCGAAAGAACAAAATAGCACGTATTACGTTACTGTCCGCCATGGACAATGACATAATGCGTCTATTTCGGGAATTCGACCTAGCCAAAGACATATGGTCTGAGCTAGAGATAAAGTTTGGTGGAACTTCGGTTACCAAACTCCGCTCCTTAAATATTCAATTTGATTCGTACAAGATGCGGCGAGATCATTCTATGAAAAAGCATCTCCGCCACATGGCGAATCTCATATCTGAATTAAAGGATGCGGGTGTTACGCTGTCTGACGAACAGCAGATCCAAGCTGTCATTCGTTCACTCCCAGATAGCTGGGATAACATGAAAATGCACCTCACTCATAATGAGTGCATTAAAACTTTAAGCGATGTTTCAAAACACCTCGAACTCGAGGAAGAGCGGATTCAAGCCGCAAAACCTGGTGCAGTAGTGCACATGGCCGCTAGTTCCTCACATGGAGGAAATAAGCGGAAGCATAAACGCTTAAGGTTTGTGAACGAACGAAAGTAAGAACCGGAAACCTCAAAGAAGACTAAGAACAAAAAGTGGCAAAAGAATGTGCACTCAAAGAAGAAAAACTTGAAGAAGATCAAGTGATTTAAGTGCAACAAGTACGGTCACTTCGCCTGTACATGTACGGATGGAAGTGATAAGGTAACTTGTAGGGCTAGTTACATATGTGTTTCTAGTTCCATGTTTCTTGCTGAATCTAACTATTTTTGGTTGATTGATTCAGGGGCCACAGACCACGTAGCAAAGGACAGAAGGTTCTTCGTAGAGTATCGAAAGATAACTCAAGGAACAAAGTGGATATACGTCGGCAACAACACTCGTGTTGAAGTCAAAGGCGTCGGAACATGCAAGCTAGTTCTCGACAACGGCCGGACTTTATTATTGCATGACGTCCTCTTTGCTCCAGATATTAGAAGAAATATCGTATCCGTGGTCATGTTAATGTCTTTAGATTATGAATGGAGGTTCTATAAACAGAAAGTTGACATTGTTTGTAATAGTTCTTTAATTGGGTCTGGTAATGTTTGTAATGGATTAATTGTTTTAAATACAATGTATGATGATTCTTCTTCCATTAATGAAAGTTTTCATTTGAAAAATGCTTCTAACTCTGAATCTGAGATCATTTGTTGGCATGCAAGACTTGGTCATATTGGACCAACTAGAATGGATAGACTTGCCAAAAGTGGCTTGCTATCTAATGTTTCAAAAGTTGAAATGTCAACTTGCGAACATTTTCTTGTAGGGAAAACTTGTCGCAAGCCTTTTGGAACTGGCACAATGGCCGAAGTTCCATTACAGCTTATCCATTCGGACATTTGCGGTCCAATGAATGTTAAGACAAGACGCGGGAAGTCCTATTTCATCACATTCATTGATGACTTCACCCGTTTCGGTCATATTTATTTGATTTCCCATAAACATGAAGCTTTAACTTGCTTCAAAAACTATATGAGTTTAGTGGAAAATCAACTAGATCGCAAGATAAAGTTCTTGCGAACCGACCGGGGTGGAGAATATCAATCAACGAGTTTTAAGGAACTCTGTGATGAAAAAGGCATAGTTCATCAAATAACTATGCCTTATACTCCGCAACAAAACGGTGTTGCGGAAAGAAGAAATAGGACATTGATGGAAATGGTCCGATCAATGATGTCTCAGGCAAATTTGCCCATCACCTTTTGGGGTGATGCATTATTGACGCCGGCATTCATCTTAAACCGTGTACCCTCGAAATAGGTAAGTTCTACTCCTTATGAGTTGTGGAACAATAGAACTCCAGACTTAAGCATTCTAAAACCTTGGGGTTGTGCCTCTTATGCACATTTATCCTCTCACAAATATGGCAAACTTGGGCCACGTGGGAGGAAGTGTATCTTCATCCGATACGCTGAAAACTCCAAAGGATATGTTTTCGTCGGTCAAGAGGACAATGGGGGTCTTATAGAATTCGAATCGAGGGATGTTGTCATCTTGGAAAATGAGTTTCCAAGACAGGGTGAGATAAGTCAAGACTTATCCTTGTTTGAGACTTGGGATCAAGAAGGATCGGAACGTTCGAGTGGGAGAATTCTTGGTGAAGAAGAAAATACGTTTCAAACTTCACCAATGAATGATACGAACGATACCAATCCTATTTCGAGTGGGAGTGATGTTATTCCAAGTGGGAGTGATGTCATTCCAAGTGGGAGTGATCAAACTCAAACAAGACGTAGTAATCGAACGAGGCTAACACCTCTGAGATTTGAGGATGAATTTCCTCAAACATTCATGACATTACTACAAGATGATGACAAACCTGCAAATTTCAAACAGGCCGTCACATGCCCTGCTAAAGATAAATGGATAGCGGCAATGGAAGAAGAACTTCAATCCATGAAAACAAACCAAGTCTGGGACTTGGTTGATTTACCTAAGGGACGTAGAGCCATTGGGAACAAGTGGGTTCTCAAAATCAAGCATAAGGCTGATGGTTCCATCAAGAAATATAAAGCTCGCCTTGTTGCGAAAGGTTTCACGCAACAGGAAGGAATAGACTACGAAGAGACTTTCTCTCCTGTCGTGCGTTTTACCTCCATTCGCTTAATTCTGGCAATGGTGGCTTGTTTGGACCTCGAGTTACATCAGATGGATGTAAAGACTGCTTTTCTTAACGGAGAACTAGATGAGGAGATCTACATGGAACAACCAAACGGGTTTGTACAAGAAGAAAACAAACATAAGGTTTGTAAACTTCGTAAATCCATATATGGTCTTAAACAATCCTCAAGGCAGTGGTATATGCGCTTTCAAGAAGTCGTTTTGTCGTATGGTTTCTCCATGCTCGACGAAGACAACTGCGTATATATTAAGAGGATTAAAAACAAGTATGTAATTATGTCTCTTTATGTAGATGACATACTTATAGCCGGAAATGATAAGCGTCTTATCTTGGATATCAAAGCTTGGCTTTCATCAGTCTTTGAGATGAAAGACATGGGTGAAGCTGCATATATCCTTGGGGTTAAGATCTCAAGGAATCGTTCCAAGAAACTTCTTTCTCTCTCTCAAGAGACATATATAAAGAAAGTTTTAGAACGGTTTAATATGCAGGACTGCAAGCCAATTGATACTCCAATAAGCAAAGGCGAGGGTCTATGTTTGGAAATGTGTCCCAAAGATCCAAAAGAAAAGAAAGCTATGGAAAAGGTTCCATACTCCAGTGCTGTGGGGAGTCTGATGTACGCTATGATGTGTACCAGACCGGACATTTGCTATGGTGTTGGTATGGTAAGCCGTTACCAATCCAACCTAGGACAGGCACACTGGAAAGCGGTGAAGAGGATATTAAGGTACCTCAAGGGGACTGCGGACTATGCGTTATGCTATCAAGGCAATACCTTGAGACTCGAAGGCTATACCGATGCTGATTGGGCAGGTGATCTCGACGAGCGAAGATCTACCTCAGGCTTTGTTTTCTTGCTCGGGAATGGTGCAATATCCTGGAGCAGCAAGAAACAAACCTGCATCGCTCTATCAACCATGGAAGCCGAGTTCGTAGCATTCAGCATGGCGGTCCAAGAAGCTATTTGGCTTAGGAAATTCTTAGACAGGCTGACGAATGCCACTGACTCAAGCACTGTTCCTATATACAGTGATAGTCAATCTTCGATTGCCTACGTCAAAGATCCTAAATTTCATTGTAAGACCAAACACATTGACATTCGATTCAAGTTTGCGAAGGGCTATGACAAACGGAAGGAAGTAGACATAGGATACATATCCACGCATAAGATGATAGCGGATCCCCTTACTAAGGCGATCCCCAGAGATGTGTTCTACAAACACTTATCATCTATGGGAATGCGTAGGTGCTGAGCTGTATCTTGTAATATTTCCCATGTCTATAGAAGATCAAAGTTTAATAAAAGAAAGAAGTTCTTTTATATATTGCATACAAGTTTCTTACAAATGATTTTATACATTTGTGTTTAAGTCTCAGCTATTTTATTGTGTGTATGTCGGACAGATTAAGGTTGGCTCTCTCACATGAGCAACCGCCTTATCTTATCAGATGGATAAGATAAAGATGAGACTAGTTTAAAGTCAAAATCATTAGACAAATGATTTAGAGTCGTGACTTAAACAAGATAGTCGAATGAAAGATCTGCATCATATGGATGCTTACAAAAGATCTGAGATCTGTATCACAAGGATATTTGAAAGAGATCTCATAGGATTTTTAAATCCTATCTGTCTTATGCAGGATGAGAGTCCGTGAATATTTTCACGAGTAGTAAGGGGACTCAAAAAGATAGGCACTGTGGTGTCTGATCTTTTCATCCGTACAACATCATTAAGACATACTCTCCCTGGGAAAGGAGTGATGTTGTAATACGTGTTCATACCACGTATGCATTTCGACCACTGAGTTAGTAGCAATAGTGTTTGCTATTATGTGAGACTCAAAGGCCATACGGGTCTTAACTCTTACCCTCAAGGACTCCAATTGGTTCCTTTAGATTTGACGAGATGATCGCTATCTTAGCGTGGTGCTAATGGGCTATGATAATTCGGCTCGGCGGGGCACGTTGATCGCGCCCCGGATACACGTCCCGGAGCAACGATTGTAGTTTTACCGCAAGCGCACGGTGTAGTGGCGAGCGGGTATCGAACACGAGGAGGTGGTGTTGGTTCCAATCTATCCTAGGTTGGTTTGACTACGAATGTTTTATTGGTGGAGCTGGCTATGGTATGATATAATGGAAATGGTGGTGGATGTCGATGTCGATGATAAAGAAATCGGTCAAATATCGATTTAGATACAATACAATAAAAGTGGGAATTTGCCTTGCGGCGATCCTGTCACAATCGTCGGGCAAAGTATGGGATATAAAATCAAATAAAGACGTCTAGGGCTAGGGAATCCCCACTACGGACCGTCATGCATCATTGTGAATAGTGAATCTCAATATTACTAGACTTTCGTTGAGGTGAACTAGTCACAACTTAATGGGGAACCAAGCTCACGCTCTCGCGCTATTGCCGGTCTATAACAAACCTAGGTTAGGGCCCAATCTCTTGTAAACCCTAACCTAAGCCACTAGCATGAGGATCGACATCATCGTCCAATCGCTCCTCGAGCCCACTCTCGTGCAAACTCGAGTTACGATCTAGGTTGTGATAGTTCGTATTCGTCCAATCTCTTGCAAACGAATATGGGTATAGATTTACAATTAAAAATCCTAGCTTTGGTCCAATCTCTTGCAAACCAAATCTAGAGAAACCCAATTGTAAACCTAAATCGAATATCTAGGCCTTCCCATCGATTAGAATCCAATCTCTTGCAAACCCTAGATCGATGGAAATCCCTAGCTATCCGTAATAAATCAATCACAACCTAACCTCCTAGCAATTCTAGCAATTTAGAAATTCATTCATCACAAATATGAAATTAGATCCATAGGGTTCATCCACATGCCCTAGAACATCAAATCTACTCTAGCATAGCAACAAGGATATATGAATCAATAAAAATCATTGCTTGCATACAAAAAGATAGAAAAACAAAGAAGAAAATAAAAAGAAGAAAATACTTAGCTTGATGAAGATCTTCAATCCAAAATACAAGCTTTTAGATCCAAGAGGGGGCCTAGGGCATGGCCTAACCTCTAAAATAATCCTAAGAAAAACATATATGGGGGCTAAGAAAACATAATGGGGGTCTCCTCTAATGGTGGCTACAAACCCCTTAAATACTCCCCCAAAACCCTAGCAAGAAACCCTAGAAAACCCCTCAAATTCATGCCCAAAAACAGCCCAAACCGCAACTTAAAATCTGGGCCCAGGCCGCACTCGGCCGAGTGGAATATGTGACCCGGCCGAGTGACACTGACATGCAAATTCCAGCACTGCAGCATCATCTTGCAGAAATTCCTCAGATTTCATCCGACCTCCGATTTGCGCGTTCTTGGCGGCGTTGGAACCTTCATGAAGTCTACTATCCATAAAAAATATGAGAAAATACTTTGATTGCTGGAATGATAGCAGATTTCAAAAGAGTGAGAGGCTGTCTGAAAATCTGGGCGCTGCGTGTCCTCGGCATCACTCGGTCGAGTGGCAAATGTCACTCGGCCGAGGGGCATTTGGTACTCGGGCAGACGGCTTTCGTCACTCGGCCGAGTCGGGATTCTGGGGCAGACTGACGGATTACAGTAAGTTGGACATTTTGGCTTGCCGTCGTCTGGGTGCCACTCGGACGGACGGAGTCTCCTCACTCGGCCTAGTCGGCGTGCGATGCTCGGCCGAGTGCACGCCGATACATCTCTGTTGCATGTCCGATCTGGCCGGCCGAGCGGGGTCTCAATGCTCGGCCGAGTGACTCCTTCACTCGGCCGAGTGGCATGCTGAAAATGCCCAATCTTCATCTTTTCGCTCCCCCGTCGCTCCTACGGCGTTCTTTCTTCTTCCACTCCTCTTCCATTGCATAATAACCCTCAAAAGGGCCATGGTTGACTCTCCGGAGTGGGCGCAAATCCTCTTGATCTCACAATCGATCAAAATCGCTCCATATATCCTGAAATACGACAAAAACAAGAAATAGTGAAAAGTATCGCAATATTGTCGAATAATCGTGAAAAGCGTGATATGGGCGATCAAAACGGTATGCAAATATGCAGAAAAAAGGTGTAAAATATGGAGTGATCACACGTTAGAAAAGCGAATCAAGTCAAGATCAAAAGGTTCGCAAGAAGAGGAAGATTGATTTCATATTCACATTTGGACTTTAAATGATTCAAAGCTGGCCAGCCAATTGTAATCCAGATGGGATTCAATTGTTGAATATAAAGTATAAGAAATGTGAAGAAATAATCTAGGGTAAAGCATGCGTTGAACTACTCAACTTTGCACCTTCGAGGTCGTTGTGTATCTCTAACAAGTGCACAACAACAGACTCTATGCGCATGACGGTCGCACGGTCTATTTCTCGTTATGATAGATGAAAGAACTAAGAGAAAGACGTTCTCTTACAATCCCCTCAAGTGTGAGTGGGAGATGTTGGATATGGAAGACGTTAGTACACCCTTGTAGGGGATGTACGAGGGAATACGGACCTCGAACGTCGCGTACACGAAGTCGTGCGCAAAGGGAATATGTTCCCTTGTGGAGAGGATCTCTAGATTGATGGGAAAGTCGCATTATATGTGCATAAGTGCATGCGACATATGGCTAATAATGGGGTAATATCTTAAGCTTATATTGTACCATGCATATGGTACAACTTAAGCTTATAATATGCCATGTACGATGGTACACCTTTGTTAAATTGTTCCAAAGGAACAATTTACCCTAAAATAACTACCTTGGGGGCTATAAATAAGACCCAAGGGTTAGCCATTTCCTTACACTTTTGCATGGCATTCATGCATGCATCTTCATTCTAGCGAAGCTCTGCCGAAATACTTCCTCTCCCTCTATCCAAGTTCTTAATCTAAAGTAGAGATTTAGATTGTGGATTTAGTAGCCTTACTCCGTTCGTGAGAAGACTCGATCCGTCGTGGCGAATCCGAAGGCAAAGTTCCGAGACTACCGTGCCGCATACGCAAGCGTAAGTCTCAACTTTAATTATCGATCCTAACTCTGTTTTGGCAGGATCCTACAGGGTGGCCGAGCGGTGACGGCGGACGAGCGAGCGGGCGAGTGGGGTGGGAATCGGGCGCTGGGGGAGTCGAAGGGTCGGGGAATTGCGATTTAGTTCATTTCGAAGAACGAGCCCCCCAGCGACCCCTTTTATAGCAAAAGTTATGACTCGGCCGAGTGACTAGGTCACTCGGCCGAGGGAACTCAACGGAAAAATTCCTCCCCTCTTACGCTTCGGCCGAGTGGCCTTGCCAACCTCGGCCGAGTGGAGTAAGTCCATTCAGCCGAGTAGCTCAAGCTACTCGGCAAGACTCGCCCTAGGAGTGTATCAGTTTTACTCGGCCGAGTGAATATATATACTCGGCCGAGTAGCAGTTATGCTGAAATCAAGAAAAGAAACAGAGAGTTGGGTACATCAGACTTCCCTCGTTCGTGAGCCGCTCGGCCGGACGAACTTGTGTGCTCGGCCGAGTGACTAGTATATTCGGCCGAGTGAACCTTGTTTTCTGCTGTTTGTCATCGTTTGGGCTCTAAACTCTGTTTTTCTTGCTCTGGTCGATTTCATCTTCCTCCTAAGCATCGAGCGCCTTCCTGAAGCGCTCCTCGTCGCCTTGTTCATCCTCCTAATGATGGGTACCTCATTCTACTCTCCTGTCAAGAAAAATAGGACCCGTTATCACAAAATTTTTGGGCGAACGACTCAAAACACTAAAAATTTCTAAAACAAAAATAAAAGAAAAGTAAAAATAAAGCTATAACCGTCGGGTTGCCTCCCGACAAGCGCTCGTTTAAGGTCGTGAGCTCGACCCCCCTTTGATTTTCAATTAATGCGGGATGTTTGGTGCATATGAGATGCACCCGTCAAACTTTCCGGGAAGAACGCTTGGATTCGGAAGTTGCGGCGGCTTGTTCTCCCTCGGTGGTCTCTCATCTCGAATAGTGTTGGGGGAGGCTCCCCCAAGCTAGCGCTTGCTCCGATCTTCGGCTTAACCGACGACACCGATTTCTGTATCGGCGGAGCTTTCTTCGGAGACTTCATCTTTGAGAGCTTGCAGAGCTCTCGAATCCTTGCGATATCAGCGTCGCCTTCATCAATTTCAGCGGAGAAGTCGGGGGAATGCTCCATCTTCTCATCTTGGCCTAAATCCGGCTCTTCCTCGAAATCCTCCTTGAATAGAGCGCCGATCGAATGGGGGATCGCCTCCTCAATTACCACGTCAAGGAGGTCCATATAGTCCAGCTCCTCGTGGTAAGGCATGTGTTTCATTGCCTTAGGAATATGAAGCTCCACCTCGATGTTGCAGACGTTCAATGTTAGGGTACCTTCTCGTACGTCGACAATGACACCGGCGGTGGCGAGGAATGGTCGTCCAAGTATTAACGACGTATCTCCCTCATCCTTAACATTCATAATCACGAAGTCGCATGGCAAGCATATGCCCCCCGGGACTTGTAGCGGGATGTCCTCTGCGATCCCTACAGGCCTTGTGATCCGTCCATCGGCTAGTTGTATCCGCATGTCGGTAGGCTTCAATTTCGTGCCGGTATTTAGCCTTAGGAACATAGAGAGAGGCATGAGGCTAACACTAGCCCCTAAATCCACCAATGCCTTTTGTAGAGGGACGCCGCCCAAGGTGCAAGGAATTCGAAAACTCCCCGGGTCTTTGAATTTAGCCGGCTCCTTCTCTCTCTTGGTGAACCAAGAGCCCTCCTCGGCTAGCATAAATTTCTCCTTCCTCTTTCTCCCCGAAATCAAATCATTTAAAAATTTAGCGTATGTCGGGATTTCCATGATTGCGTCGAGGAAAGGAATGTTGAGGCTAACCCCTCTCAGATACTCGAGAAACTTTGCTAGCCTTTTCTCCATTTTTGCTCTAGCAAGCCTCTGGGGGAATGGGACCGGTGGCATAAAGCGCCTCTCTTCAATCAATTGCTCCGCTCTAGATTTCTCCTTTTCTTGCGGCTCTTTCTCCCTCTCAACTTCAACTACCGGCTCAATTGGCTCTACACTTTCCTCCACGGGCTCCTCGGTAGGAATCATGACGGGGGTGGTATCCTTTCCGCCTCTAGTTGTAACGGCAACCACGACATTGATGTGGCCGGTGTTGCCCCGTGGGTTTTGCTCGGGTTGAGCCGGTAATTGTTGAGTATTTCGATTGAGCAACGCCGATTTCTCTGACATTTGAGCTACAACGGTTGTAAGGGAGTCTTGGCCCGCCTTCAAGGAAGCATTGACCTTATTTTGCTCGACCATAAACTCCTCCACTCTAGCTTCGAAGTCGGATCATTGTTGAGCTTGTGGAGGGTTTTGATTTCTCCATCCTTGATTGTATCCGGGTGGCCTATAGGGTGGAACTTGTTGCTTCGGTGGAAAATTTTGTTGTGGAGGCCCCCTCGGTGGATAGTGTTGTGGTGGTGGTGGTGGTGGTGGTCGAGCTTGTTGAGGTGGTTGTTGCGGCGGGTTCAAAGCTCCTTCATTGTTGGCATAAGAGAAACCGGGATGGTTTCTTGTGGCCGGATTGGCCCAATATCCTTGATTCCCCGCGACATATTGAACTTGCTCCAAGGATCCCTCTCCTTGCTCTCCTCTCAAATACATAGCTTGAGATTGGTCTTGCCAATTACACATTTGATTCGTTGGTGCGGATGTGGAAGGGGTTCCTTGGGGCTCCGTGATATACTTCTCCAGTCTCTCCACTACCTTGTGGAGAGAATCAAACTTGCTTGTCAGCTCCGCTACGGCCTTTTCCTCATAGATGCTAGTTGGCTTCAAGGAGGACGTAGAGTGTCCTCGCTCATCGCCCCATTGTTGATTGTTTGAGGCCATCTCCTCAATTAGGGCCGTAGCTTCGTCGGGAGTCTTCGATAGGATGGCACCATTCACCGCGGCATCAATAATTTGCTTGGTCCCTGGTTGGAGACCATTGTAGAAGCTATGAACTAGCTCCCAATCTTCAATGCTATGGTGAGGGCATTGATGCTGCAGATCTGTGAAGCGCTCCCAAGCCTCATAGAGTGTCTCTTGAGGTCCTTGCTTGAAGGACATAAGAGCACTCCGAATCTTTACCGTCTTGGAGGGCGGATAGAACTTGTCAATGAACGCACTCGCCAACTCGTCCCATGTGGTAAAGATTCCCTCAGCTTGCGTCCTCAACCAATAAAGTGCTTTGTCCTTTAATGTGAAGGGGAAGAGGCGCAGTCTGATGGCATCGATGGAGACCCCCGTCATCTGAAACGTGGCGCACTTCGACAAAAATAACTGGATGTGGTAGTGGGGATTTTCATGGGTATTCCCATGAAATGGATCCTACTGCATCAGAACCACTAGTCCAGTCTTCAGCTCAAAATTCTTGTCAGTCGCCAACTCTGGCATGGCAATGGATGAGGTCGTAGAAGAGGTCTTAGGCCGAAGCCTATCTCGAATAGAAATAATCCTCGCCATTCTTGCCGCTAATTGTTCCGCAGTTTCCGGGTTGGTCATAAACCTCCCTTCCGGATCTTGTCTTCTCTCCGCTCTGATTCTCCGCGCAGTACGCTCAATCTCAGGATCAAATAATATAGCTTCAGGGTCTACCGTTGATCTCGTGTTCATGCACGGGAAAACAAAGTTTCAAAGAAGTGATTAGCACAATGGAAGGGTTAGATAAAAAAATAATGAAATAAAAACAAAAAGAAAGAAATAGCTAGGGTGGTAAGATCAAACACAATCGCCTCCCCGGCAACGGCGCCAAAAACTTGATCGCTCCGGAATGTAACCCAAAAGTGCGACCGTGTAGTTTTATCGCAAGCGCACGGTGTAGCGGCGAGCGGGTTATCGAACACATGGAGGATGAATGAAAGTGCTTGCTCCGAACAACCTGGCTATTAAGAACGGAAAAGAGAGAATTTGCCTTTGGCGATCCTGTCACAATCGTCAGACAAAATATGGTAATATCAAATCAAATAAAGGACGTCTAGGGAATGGGGAATCCCCGCTACTCACCGTATCTCGTCAATGTGATTCATTGGTATCAAAATTGCTAGGGTAGAATCTCGGATGAACTAGTTGCAACTGAATGTAAAACCTAGCTCACGCTCTCGCGTTGTTGCCGGTCTCTAGCTATCCTAGGTTCGGGTCCAATCTCTTGCAACCCCTGGCCTAGGGAAGCTAGCATTAGGATCAACATCATCGTTCAATCACGCCCCGAGCCCACTCTCGTGCAAACTCGGGCCGCGACCTAGGTTGGGATAGTTCCTACCCGTCCAATCTCTTGCAAACGGGTATCGACACGGAATTGCAAACGAGAACCCTAGTATCGGTCCAATCTCTTGCAAACCGATACTACGGAAACTCGATTCCAACCCAATTCGGATTTCTAGGGTTTCCTATCGAATTGGGATCCAATCTATTGCAAATCCCAATCGGTATGAACTCCTAGCCATCCGTAATAAATCGATCCCAAACTAACCCTAATAGCAATTCTAGCAATATTTCTACCAATTCATCACAAATAAGAAATTGGGCTCGTAGGGTTCATCCCCAGGCCCCAAGACGTATAGACTACTCAAAATTCATAGCACAAATTCAAAAATAATCAATGGAATTAACAAGAGAATTCATCACAATATTCAAATAAGCAATAAAAATAGTATTTTTAAAGGAGAGGGAGACAAACCAATAGAGTTCTTCCAAGAATCCAACAAAAATCAACTTTTCTCTCCTATCCAATCACAAAATCTAAAGCTAAAAAGTTTAATCTAAAAAGCTGCAAAAAGTAAAGAGAAAAGCTCTCTAACCTAGGGTAAAAATAGGGGTTAAATACCTCCCAAAATCGTCAAAAAAACTGTGACCAAAATGCCCCTGCGCAGCCTGAAAATCGCAATTTTCGCTACAGGCAGCGCGTCGCACTCGGTCGAGTGACAAAAGTCACTCGGCCGAGTGACAAACCCTGAGAATTTCCAGTAAGTCTAGGTCTTCGGGGGTTTTCACTTCGGGGGTCACTCGGCCGAGTGAGTTGTCGTCACTCGGTCGATGGCTTCTATGTACTCGGGCGGTCGGCATTTTCCACTCGGCCGAGTGGGTCTTCTGAAGCTCAGGCAGACGAAAAACAGTAAGTTGGCAATTTTTGATGGGCTTCGTCTGAGTGCCACTCGGGAGGACGGGGTCTCGTCCCTCGGCCGATGTGGCTTCCGACGCTCGGCCAAATGCACACATAAAACGTGTCCGATCAGGTCGGCCGAGCGGTGTCTCGCTGGTCGGCCGAGTGACTCCTTCACTCGGCCGAGTGAGACACCAAAAATGCCCAAACAGCTTGTTTTGGCCTCCTCGTCGCTCCTGCGACGTTCTTTCTTCTTCCGCTCCTCTCCAATAGCAAAATACCCCTCGGGGAGGTCATCGGTGGCACTCTGGAGTAGGTGTATCAGGGGATCACTCTAAATCGCTCCAAATCTCCTGAAATACGACAAAAACAACAAATCGTGAAAAGCATCGCAATTTCGTCGATATATCGTGAAAAAACGTGATTTGGGCGATCTAAATGGCATGCAATCATGCGGAAAAAAGGTGCAAAATAAGGAGTGATCAATGACCACACTCACGCACGCTTCACCGCGTGGGCCTACGACATTTTTCTGGACTCGTATTCCTTGGCTTAGTGATATGATTTTTGGGGTTGCTTGCTTAGTGTGTTGTGTTTGATTTTGCTGGCTCTGACGGGCGATCTAGGATTTTTGTTTTCTCTTTTTCTTTCTTCCTCTCTATTTTCTCCCTCTGAGCTCTTACTCTCACTCGTCTTCCTCGAGGACGAGGAAGAGTTCAGCTTGGGGGATTTTGACGTGCGTATATATTTCATATATTCACGCATGTTTTCTTTCGTGTTTCTCCGTATTTTCCGCCGTCTTTTATTTGTTTTCTCGTGTTTTCTCGTTTTCTTTCACTTTTCTTTGTTTCTCCATGTTTACAGGAGATTGCCCGCATTTGGGACGCAAAACGATGATATCATGTGTCCCCGGAGCAACGGAAGGAGTCACGCGTGATCCAGGGGGTTAAACGACGAAGATTACATCTTTCAGCCCCTCACCCGGTCGGTTGGTCATCTCCAACCGATCGGGTGATGCACGCGTGCACCACCCGGTCTCAGCTGGAGCTCAAGTGGATGTCACCCGACCTGTTCACAGGCCGGTTCAACGGGGCCGATTCTCTGTCTTTTCAAGCCAAATTCCAACCGATCGGGTGACTCTCACCCGATCGGTTCATCTGTAGCTGATGCTGAGGAGCCGAGACACGGGCACCCAACCGACCCCTTCACCTGATGGCGCCAAGATCCAACCGGTCACCCCAAGAACTCAACCGACCGGTTCATATGACCGGGTGAAACTCCACCGTTTTCTATTTATTATTTGTAACGGATCACCCGATCGGTTGACTTGTCAACCGATCGGGTGATACGAGATCCTATAAATAGGACCCCTAGGGTTCCAGAAACGGGGAGCTGTTAGTTTTTACTGTTTTCTCCTATTTGTCATGGTTGTAATTACTTTTCTATTATAAGTTTTCGGATCTTCCTTAAACTTTAGTATTATCTTAATTGCTCTACTATCTTCGCATTCCTATCGTCTGATTATGATTTTAACGGTTCATTTTCGTTCAGATCGCTTTTTAATGAATATTTGTGAGTAGTTCCCAAATCTGGGATTTTGGCGGAAACCCCTTCGGGGGCTCTTCCCGATGCATCCATAGGGTTAGGAAATCGATAGGGATTAGGAATCTAACGGTTACGCGGGGTGTTTTATTGTCATCGGCGGGAAAAAGACCGCCTTTGACCATTGGGCCAAGGGGGAATAAACTTGGCGGTTGACTCCCTAGCCATAGCTCACGCCCTTAGCGTAGACGCCGAATCCTAGCGCACGGGAGCGGCAGGATGAGACGTTGGGAGTTATCGTTGCGAGCTTAGTGCTCCCGGAATCGATCAGTGTTAATGGACACGGGAGTGCCCACTGATCGAACCCGGGAAGTCCGGTGTATCATCCTGGGCACCGACTGGAATATCGGGCCCATGGGATGCCGGGTACCACTTTCAGAGGCAACGTCTCACCATTAGACCCTAATTCCGATCGCCATCCTACCCATAGGACGTATCGGCAAGAGTCGCTCGTTGGAGTGGAAACCAAAGTCCCGGGTTTATTTTCTTATTGTTCATACCTTGCATTCCTTTACCGTGACAACTCATCAACCGATCCGGGCTAGCTCGCCCATGGGGTGATTTCGGTCCTCCTTGACACAAGCACATCCTAGCCTCCCTGTGTTCGACCCCCAAGCCACACTACAACACCGTGCGCTTGCGGTTACAAATATCTAAACCCTCACGCGGGTCCCCCGGCCATTTGCGGCTCGCAAACCGGGGGCACGTCAGGCCATTATTGAGTCATCGGGCCAGCACTCGAGATGACTCGTCCGATAAGTGACTAAGGCCCATGGAGCCCACGAGAGAAGCCTGAAACCGACTCAGTCAAGGCCCACCTACCAATCACACATTGCACTCCCACCAATTGAACGTGGGATTGAAGGCAAGCACGTAAATAGCAGGAACATGGGCTACTGTTACCCCTATTAAAGGAGGGATTTCATGGCACCATAATTGATGACCGTTATCCCCCAACGTCACTGAAAAGACCCAGGAGGTCTATAAATACTGGAGGTTCCAACTCCCAAGGTACAAGATCTAATACTCGGTTTTACATACTCTAACTTATACTTCTTCTAGAAAAGAGCTTACATCTTCAGATCTGAGACGAGCCTTAGTGGGTCGATCTCAGTTGCTCCAAGCTCTCTCCGTATCTTAAGTTACATTCTAACTTAAGCATCGAAGGGGATTTGGGTCGGGACCCAGTTCCGACCCCCTTGACGTGCCCTTGTGGTGCAGATCATCGAGTCTTGATCCGACATAAGGGTCGCTCCTGAGATTCTGTAACGGTCCGTATTTTTCAATGCAACTATTCACGTATTTTCATTTTTTAAAAAAATTTTATAATGGCTCGTTAGAAGTTTTAAGTGATTTCAAAAATTTCTTATAAAAATATTTTGAAGTACCAGACTAGTTATGGAGTATTTTAGTAAGACCGAATTTCATCAAATACCTCTAAAAGATCTGATAAAAATTCATTTTCAGATATTGCTGTTTTGGCTTAATGAATTAATTTTCTATACAAACATCTTCAAAATGTTTTCAAACTTCTACCGTATCACTCTATGATCATTTAGGGCTTCTGATCGGCCGCCCCGAACACACACCTAGGACGGGACGACTCGCTAGTCTTACCGCAAGCGCACGGTGTAGCGGCGAGCGGGTATCGAACACGAGGAGGGCAAATGACGGTGTCTTCTTCAATTCACATGGCTATAAGAACAGTCGAGGAATATTCGCAATAAAGCGGTCACAGTCGTTCAATTGTGTAAAGGAAATATCAAATTAATAAAGACGCCTAGGGGTAAGGAATCCACGCTACAAACTGTATCTCGTCATTGTGATTCGTAGGTTTTACAATTGCTAGACTTTAAATTCAGGTGAACTAGTTGCAACTAAATGTAGAACCAAGCTCACGCTCTCGCGCTATTGCCGGTCTATAGCAAACCTAGGGTAGGGTCCAATCTAGTGCAAACCCTAACCTAGGCAAGCTAGCGTGAAGAACAACATCATCGTTCAATCGTATCTCGAGCCCACTCTCGTGCAAACTCGAGTTACGACCTAGGTTGGGATAGTTCCTACCCGTCCAATCTCTTGCAAACGGGTATTGGTATAGAATCGCAATTGAAAACCCTAGTTTCGGTCCAATCTCTTGTAAACCGATTCTAGAGAAATCCAATTGTAACCCAATTCGAATTTCTAGGGCTTCCCATCGAGTTGGGATCCAATCTCTTGCAAATCCCAATCGGTATGAATCCCTAGCTATGCGTATTAAATCAATCCCAAACTAACCCTAATCAATTCTAGCAATAATTTCACCAATTCATCACAAATTAGAAATAGGGTTCGTAGGGTTCATCCCTACGCCCTAAGACGATAAAACTATTCACAATTCATAATGCAAATCATTAGAAATTCAATAATAAAATCAATAGAATTCATTGCAATAGACAATATATCAATAAAAATGAGGTTTTTAATAGAGAGAGAGACAAACCAATGAAGATTCAATAGCATCCAACAAAATAGCACTTTTATCTCTCTCCTAAAAGCTCAATCTAATCTCCTAAAAAGTAATCTAAAAAGGCTGCAAAAAGTTCTGAAAAAGCTCTCTAAACTAGGTTAAAAACTCGGGTTAAATACCCCCAAAATCGCCCAAAAAACCGTGACAAAATTGCCCATGCGCAGCCTGAAAATCACAATTTACGCTACAGGCAGCGCGACTCACTCGGCCGAGTGACAAATGTCATTCGGCCGAGTGACAAACCCTGACGGATTCCAGTAAGTCTGGACTTTTGGGAGTCGGCTCTTCGGGACTCACTCGGCCGAGTGACTTTCTTTGCTTCGGCCGAAGGGACTTCTTCACTCGGCCGAGTCAGAACTCGGGACTGCACTGACGGATTATAGTAAGTCTGGGATTTTTGCTTGCTGTCTTCTTGATGCCACTCGGGCGAGTGGTGTCTTCGTGGTTCGGCCGAGTGGGCTGGCGATGGTCGACCGAGTGCACGCTGATACTCAGTCTGTTGCGTGTCCGATCTGGCCGGCCGAGCGGGCTTTCGATGGTCGGCCGAGTGACTCCTTCACTTGGCCGAGTGACATGCTGAAAATGCACAATCTTCGTATTTTTGCTCCCTCGTCGCTCCTACGACGTTCTTTCTTCTTCCACTCCTCTCCAATCGCAGAATTCCCCTCAAAAGAGTCACGGGTGACACTCCGGAGTGGGTGCATATCAGAATCATTCCAAATCGCTCCAAATCTCCTAAAATTCGACAAAAAAAAGAAATCGTGAAAAGCATCACAATATTGTCGAATAATCGTGAAAAACACGATACGAGTGATCAAAATGGCATGCAAACATGCAGAAAAAGGTGTAAATATGGAGTGATCAAAATCCCCCAAGCTTACCTCTTACTCGTCCTCGAGGAAGATGAGTAAAAAGCGAACCCGCTGGATAAAGATAATGGAAACGATGGAGAAATGGAAAATGAAAAACGAAAAACAAAATAGAAAACGAAGAAGGAAGCTGCTAGATCATTTTTCTCAGGACGTGGGTTTTGCTTACTCATATAGCACGCATCGAATGTAAAACACATGTCAAAGACTTTTATCTCGATATCATAGTATAATGGTGTATTTGAAATAGAAAACCCAAGAATATCAATATAGCATGAAGAATGGAATAATTCTAGAATTAACATCGTATGAAGCATCTAAAGCGGTATACAAAATCGTAGATCACACATATTTCAATTGAATGCTTTCTATTAGGAGTATAAGAGTAATCACACAATAGAGTAGTAAGAATAGAAAAGAGTGGTTTTCATGAAATGAATGCTAAGCGTAGATTTCTGGATTTCGTGAAACTTTAGCAATCTCACCGAGTATAAAATATTACTTAGCCTAGGTTGTCATGCACCGTCAAGTATTCACTCTCTCACACATCTTGGATCCTCTCCCTCAAGCTTATCCATAAGCGTGGTGGCATAAACAAAACAATATTTACATTCCCCGTTTCTTTTGAAGCTCCAAAAGTCAAAGAAATAAAAATAAAAGCAAAAAGATGGAAGAAAGAGAGAAAGGGTATGATATGGGATCATTTTCGAACTTCTTTTCTCTTTTCTTTTCTTTTTCTCAAATCTTTTTCTTTTTTCTTTTCTTTTTTTTCAAATAACATATATACACAAATGATCCCAAATCAAAAGAGAAGGATAGACAAGTATTTTTTCTTTTTGGTTTTGGGGAATTTGGAGCATGGGATATAATAACGGGGGGATGCCAATAATAGAATTGCTAAGGGGAGATTCACCAATGAATTTAAAATAGAGAAATAATGTTCAAGATATGTGGAGAAAGAAATAAATGTATCTCTCGGTTCACTCTATAGGACATGCATGATAACTTCAGCAGGGTAATTTAATCTACTCAGTTTAATCTCAAAAAGCAAGCTAGTCCAGATATATCAATGCTAGCAAACATTCAATCAACCTGAAGTGAAGCGTACAAATCATGCAATAAGAAGTGATATGAGAAAAGAAAGCAGTACTCCAGATATAAGCAATCAATGCGTGAATCTTGTGTGTTTTCTACGATAGCATACATATGAATTATCAGACATCAGCTAATAGTAGAATTTCATCCATTTTCATACGGAAAAAGAAGTGGGTTACTATTTCTAAATGCAAAGCAGAACATATCATATGATATCAGAAACAAAATCTATGACATGATAAAATTAGCATGCATACAGAGAAAAGCTAACACCACGTCATCGTCATCACAGAAAAATCATCTCTAGCAAAAGATGAAAGAAATAAAGATAAAAGAAAACAGCATTATTTACAATGCAGCACACAAAGAAAATAAGAAAAACATGATGCATGGTAAAAAAAGAAAAAGTGATGAAAAATGGGTGCAAAAGCGGAAAAAACGTGAAAAAACTAAAAATAAAGGTGATGAAAGCAAAAAGTGTGAGAACTCACTCCCCCAAGCTAAAGGGCACAGTGTCCTCAATGTGCAAAGTGTGGCACACCGAGAGATGGGAAATGGGTGGGGTGGGTGAGGATGCATGCATGATAAAAAAAAGAAAAATAAACAAAAAATATGACGCGGATATGAATGATGCATGCAAAGATCAGAGTGATGCAGGTAATGTGTCACCAAAAATACTCTCCCTCTCTCACAAAAAGGATATAAAATGATGTGAGCAAGATAGGGACCAAAATAGTGAGGGGAGGGGGTGGTGGCAAAAATCTCCAGGACCAGCAGAAAATAGGCAGCATAACGACAAAAAGGATCAATGGCATCAAGGGTGTGCCTAAGCTGGTGGTGCTGCACCATCTACGTCCTGTGGCGGAGGTGGAGGAGGTGGTGGGGTCGGTGGTGGAGGTGTCTGCTAGGTGGGTGGGTGTAGCGGAGGCAGTCATGCCAGGATCTGATTCAGGCAAGCCTGAATATCGGGAAGCATGGCGACGCGGGACTGTACGGTACTGACCGTGGCAGAGAGAGCCCTAAAGTCGCCTCTGAGTCCACTCACATCCCCCTCAAGAGCACGAAGGCTCTGCAGTAGAGTGTCAGGGGGTGGTGGAGTGGAGGGACGAACAGGTATAGGCTGTGAAGGACGGGGCTGTCGCACACGGGTGGAGTAGAGTATGGGGCCAATAGGAAAGTGCAGGAAGGGTGCTGTGCTCACTAGTGGATGCCCAGCTTCAGTGCGAGGCTGGGACACAGGCTGGGATGAGGAGGCAGCAGCAACAGTGGTGGAAGACAAAATCAGCGACGAGACAGCAAGAGAGGTCGGTGACACAAGTGTGGGGACAGACGTCATGACACTCTCGGATAGGACAGCTGCGGTGGACACAGAAGGGTCGGCCACTGGGGAGGAAGTGTAAGGACCAAAAGGTGACACCCCAGCGGACAGCAAGCTGGATAGGGTCCGCACAACAGCAGGGAAGGAAGGCTCGTCGCTCTCTAGTATGGTGGGTGGACGCTCGGGAAGGAGTGAGGAAATAGGCTCAACCGAGATAGGCACAACAGTGGTGGGGGTGGTGGTAGACGTGGTGGGCGGGGTGGACAACTCAGCAAGGGTACTCCTGACACTGGCAGAAGTGGGGACAGAAGTGCCAGAAGGTACAGACAGTGCAAGCTCAGGCTGAGGGATCATGGGGTCGACGTGTGCAGGTGGTGCCTGCTCAGCTCCCTCAGCCTCTAGCACGTAGGCGGCGGGGAACAGGAGATCCATTACCGGAAGCCAGTCCATGTGTGCCGGTCCTATATGTGTCCGAGCGGGGCTCGGGAGAAACATGTAATCGGCACCAAAGGGATCGTGCAACCATACCCAGTGCCGCTGGCCGTGGGGACGAAGCATCTTCATCCGGGCCATAACATCAATCGAGAGTGAAGTGGGGCCCGGGGCTCGTCGAAGGTCGACAGGTAGGTCCACGCCGGTCATCAGGGATAGCAGAGTAATCAGACCGTCGTAGCAAATAGGTGAGCAAGCGCCCACCGAAATGATGATGCGGTCTAAAAACCAGCTAGCAATATCAATCTCTACGGCGGGGACCAGGTCGTCGCTACCCCTATCCAGAAATCTAGGGCGAGTCATCGCGTAGAGCATGTAGAGCTCAGGCATAGACATCGACCTAGGCTCGTACCTCGCTAGGAAGGTGGTCGCCATGAGGCACTGGGCAATGCAGAGGCAGGGGTGCAAGATGGCTGAGGCCTTGGCCCTACTAGGGTCAAAGCCAAGGTGGGAGAACCCGTGATCCGTGTCCAGAATGTGGAAGTGTCGAACGACGGCGGTGGGATCGGCGGGAAGCGGCTGTGTGGGGGGTGGTGGCTGTGGCGGGCTAGGTGGAAGGGAGTCCTCCCTAGCGTGAGAAGGACCGGCATCATTAGTCCTCTTCCGCTTGGAAGAGGCTCCCCGCGTGCGTGGCCTAGTGCAGGGTGGCATGTGTGCCGCGAGTGCTCACCCAACAAAAATATAACTCGGTGTGCTCAATAAAAGGAACGAGTGTACCTGAACACGTCGCGAGAGCAAATCAGCAAGTGTGTTCGAAGAGTGCCGCCTCCACGAAGCCAAAAGCGCGTCCTGAAGCTCCCCAAAGCTCCCCCAAGATAGCCTGCAAATCAAACAACGATATCAGTGGATAATATTCAAAATACATGGGGGAGATGGGGTATAATAGATAGATAAACAAATTAATTTAAGTTTTGGGCTCAACGGGTCTGTGGATCGAGAGAAACAAGGATGAAATGGGATATCGGGGCAAACCGAGGCGATAGGGGGCAAACCGAGGCGGCGCGGGTGAGGTGGAGGGCGGCCGACGGTCGGCGCGAGGAGGGGAGGCCGGTCGGAGGTCGGAGGGGGGCTGATTCGGGCGCGGGGCTCTTGCAGCGGGTGAGGGAGACGAAACAGCGCGAGACCTCGGGCGAAATCGGGGATTTTTTGGGTTTTTAGAAAATCGCGCCCGTGCCGCGCTTATATATAAATTGTTACGACTCGGTCGAGTGACAATGTCACTCGGCCGAGTGCGTAAACGAAAATAAATTTCGAAAAAATCTCGTTCTCACTTACGACTCGGCCGAGTGGCATTTGTTCACTCGGCCGAAGGGAGAAAACTCCTTCGGCCGAGTGGCACAAGCTACTCGGTAATTCTCGCCCTTGGAGGGTATCCGTTTCCCTCGACCGAGTGACTAAATGTACTCGACCGAGTGGCAGTTAATACTGAAATGCACAAAAAAGACAGAGAGTTGGTTCCGCAGACTTCCCTGGTTGGTGCCCCACTTGGCCGAATGGGGTCCTTTGCTCGGTCGAGTCGCATATGATACTCGGCCGAGTGACGTGCTGTTTTCTGCTTCGGGGCTCCGTTTTCGCTCTACTCTCTGTTTTTCTTCCTCCAGTTGGTTTCTTCCTCCTCCTAAGGCCTGAACACATTCCTGGATCGCTCTTCCTTGCCTCTATCTTCCTCCATATGAGAGATCTCCTTCTTTCCTCCTACTGTCATGAAAAATAGGACCCGTTGTCACGATTTTTATGGGCAATTGACTCAAAACACTAATAAAAGTCTAAAACAAAAATGAAAACCAAAATAAAATAATGCAAAAACCATCGGGTTGCCTCCCGACAAGTGCTCGTTTAAGGTCTTGAGCTCGACCCCTTTGGATTTTCAATTTATCGCGGGATGTTGGGTGCATATGAGATGCACCCGTCGAACTTGCCGGGAAGACCGCTCGGATTTGGATCGTGGTGGTGCGTGGTCTTCCTCAGTGCCCCTTCATCTTGGGCAATGTTGGGGGATGGCTCCCCCAAGCTTGAGCTTGTTCCGGTCCTTGACTTCACCGGTGACACCGATCTTCGAATCGGTGGAGCTTTCTTCGGATTCTTTAATGGCGAGAGCTTGCAAAGCTCCCGTATTCTTGCGACATTAGCGTCACCATCATCATTCACCGTGGACCTATTGGGAGAGTCCTCCATCTTCTCTTCTTCGACCAAACCTTGGCCTTCTTCAAAGCCGTCATCATGGAGTGCACCGATGGAGTAGGGGATAGCCTCTTCTATAACCTCATCAAGGAGGTCCAAATAATCTAGCTCCTCATGATATGGCATGTGCTTCATAGCCTTTGGTATATGGAGCTCGACTTCAATGTTACCGACATTCAAGGTAAGAGTCCCTTCCCGCACATCGACGATTACACCGGCGGTGGCGAGGAATGGGCGTCCAAGTATGAGCGATGTGTCACCCTCCTCCTTAATCTCCATGATCATAAAATCACAAGGCAAGCATATGCCTCCCGGAACTTGGAGTGGGATGTTCTCCGCGATCCCAATCGGCCTTGTAATCCGACCATTCGCGAGTTGAATCCTCATGTCGGTTGGCTTTAAATCTGTGTCGGTATTCAACTTCCGGAACATGGTGAGAGGCATGAGGCTCACACTAGCGCCCAAATCAACCAATGCTTTTTATAAGGGGACGCCTCCGAGTGTGCAAGGAATCCGGAAACTCCCGGGATCTTTAAATTTGGTGGGCTCCTTTTCCTTCCTAGTGAATCATGTTCCTTGTTCCGTGAGCATGATCTTCTCCTTCCTTTTCCTTCCCGTAATCAAGTCCTTTAAGAACTTCGCGTAGGACGGTATTTCCACTATGGCATCAAGGAAAGGGATATTGAGGCTCACCCCTCTCAAGTATTCGAGAAACTTGGCTAGCCTCTTCTCGATCTTGGCTCTAGCTAGCCGTTGAGGGAAAGGCACCGGTGGCATAAATTGGCACTCATCAATAGGTTCCTCAACTCTAGATTTTGCTCTTTCTTGCGGCTCCTTCTCTTTCTCCAGCTCAATTGTCGGCTCGCTCTCTTCTAGAATCTCCACCGCTGGTTCCTTGACTTGAGTCATGGGGGGAGTGGTATCCTTCCAACCCATTGTCATAACCGCAACAACCGCGTTGATGTGGCCGGTGTTGCCCCGTGGATTTGGCTCGGGTTGAGCCGACAATTGTTGGTTGTTTCTATTGAGCAACACAAGTTGCTCCCCAATTTGAGCGACGACGGTGGTGAGAGAATCTTGTCACACCTTCAACGTGGCGTTAATATTTATCTACTCTGCCATAAACTCATCCACCTTAGCTTTAAAATCCGAACGTGGTTGAGCTTGCGAAGGGTTGGGATTTCTCCAACCTTGATTATACACGGGTGGCCTATAAGGTCTCACTTGTTGCCTAGGTGGGAAGTTTTGTTGCGGTGGCCCCATTGGTTGATAATTCGGTTGTGGTGGTGGAGCCCGAGCTTGAGGAGGTTGTTGTGGTGGGGGGTTCAAGGCACCATCATTATTAGCATAGGAAAAACTCGGATGGTTTCTAGCGGCCGGGTTGGCCCAATATCCGGAATTCCCCGCAACATACTGAATTTGCTCCAAAGCTCCTTCTCCATGCTCTCCTCCTACTACATGGCTTGGGATCGGTCTTGCCAATCACTCATATGGTTTGTCGGTGCGGATGTAGTAGGGGCTCCTTGCGGCTCGGTAATGTATTTCTCCAACCTCTCCACTACCTTGTGGAGAGAGTCAAAGTTGCTAGCAAGCTCCGCCACAGCCTTGGCCTTATAAATACTCGTGGGCTTCAAGAAGGATGAAGAATGTCCTCGCTCGTCACCCCACTGTTGGTTGTTGGAGGCCATCTCCTCTAGCAAGGCCGTAGCTTCATCGGTGGTCTTTGACAAAATGGCTCCGTTGGCGGTAGCATCAATAATCTGTTTTGTACCCGGTTGGAGTCCATTGTAGAAACTGTGGACAAGCTCCTAATCCTCTATGCTGTGATGGGGGCATTGATTTTGCAAGTCCTTGAAGCGCTCCCACGCCTCATAGAGAGTCTACTGCGGTCCTTGCTTGAAGGACATGAGAGCACTTCTTATCTTCACTGTCTTGGAGGGCGGGTAAAATTTGTCGACGAAGGCACTCGCCAATTCATCCCAAGTGGTGAAGATTCCTTCAGCTTGTATCCTCAACCAATATTAGGCCTTGTCCTTGCGTGTGAAAGGGAAGAGGCGCAGTCTGATAGCATCTATAGAGACGCCCGGCATTTGGAAGGTGGCACATTTTGATAAAAAGAGCTGGATGTGGTAATGAGGGTTCTCATGGGAATTCCCATGAAAAGGGTCTTGCTGCATCAGAACTACCAATCCAGTCTTTAACTCGAAATTTTTGTCGGCCGCCAATCCGGCATAGCTATGGACGAGGTCGTGGAGGAAGTCTTAGGCCGAAGCCTATCTATAATGGAAATGATCCTCGCCATTCGTGCCGCCAATTCTTCGGGTGTCTCAGGATGGGTCATAAAATTCCCTTCCGTATCGAGTCTCCTCTTCGCTCTGATCCTCCTCAATGTACGTTCGATCTCCGGATCGTATAGTATTTCTTCGGGGTCCGCCGTGGATCTCGTGTACATGCAAGGAAAAACAGAGTTTCAAAGGAATAGTTAGCACAAAGGAAGGGTAAAATAAAAATAGAAATAATAAAGCAAAAAGAAAAATAGCTAGGTAGGTAGAATCAAACACTATCGCATCCCCGGCAACGGCGCCAAAAACTTGATCGGCCGCCCCGAACACACACCCGGGGCGGGACGATTCGCTAGTCTTACCGCAAGCGCACGGTGTAGCGGCGAGCGGGTATCGAAATGATGAGGGCAAATGACGGTGTCTTCTTCAATTCACCTTGCTATAAGAACAGTCGAGGAATATTCACAATAAAGCGGTCACAGTCGTTCAATTATGTAAAGGAAATATCAAATTAATAAAGACGCCTAGGGGTAAGGAATCCCCGCTACAAACCGTATCTCGTCATTGTGATTCGTAGGTTTTACAATTGCTAGACTTGAAATTCAGGTGAACTAGTTGTAACTAAATGTAGAACCAAGCTCACGCTCTCGCGCTATTGCCGGTCTATAGCAAACCTAGGGTAGGGTCCAATCTCTTGCAAACCCTAACCTAGTCAAGCTAGCGTGAAGAACAACATCATCGTTCAATCGTATCTCGAGCCCACTCTCGTGCAAACTCGAGCTACGACCTAGGTTGGGATATTTCCTACCCGTCCAATCTCTTGCAAACGGGTATTGGTATAGAATCGCAATTGAAAACCCTAGTTTCGGTCCAATCTCTTGCAACCCGATTCCAGAGAAATCCAATTGTAACCCAATTCGAATTTCTAGGGCTTCCTATCGAGTTGGGATCCAATCTTTTGCAAATCCCAATCGGTATGAATCCCTAGCTATTCGTATTAAATCAATCCCAAACTAACCCTAATCAATTCTAGCAATAATTTCACCTATTCATCACAAATTAGAAATAGGGTTCGTAGGGTTCATCCCTACGCCCTAAGACGATAAAACTACTCACAATTCATAATGCAAATCATTAGAAATTCAATAATAAAATCAATAGAATTCATTGCAATAGACAATATATCAATAAAAATGAGGTTTTTAATAGAGAGAGAGACAAACCAATGAAGATTCAATAGCATCCAACAAAATAGCACTTTTATCTCTCTCCTAAAAGCTCAATCTAATCTCCTAAAAAGTAATCTAAAAAGGCTGCAAAAAGTTCTGAAAAAGCTCTCTAAACTAGGTTAAAAACTGGGGTTAAATACCCCCCAAAATCGCCCAAAAAACTGTGACAAAATTGCCCCTGCGCAGCCTGAAAATCGCAATTTACGCTACAGGCAGCGCGGCTCACTCGGCCGAGTGACAAATGTCATTCGGCCGAGTGACAAACCCTGACGGATTCCAGTAAGTCTGGACTTTTGGGGGTCGGCTCTTCGGGAGTCACTCGGCCGAGTGACTTTCTTTGCTTTGGCCGAAGGGACTTCTTCACTCAGCCGAGTCGGAACTCGGGACTGCATTGACGGATTACAGTAAGTCTGGGATTTTTTGCTTGCCGTCGTCTTGATGCCACTCAGGTGAGTGGTGTCTCCGTGGTTCGGCCGAGTGGGCTGGCGATGGTCGGTCGAGTGCACGCTGATACTCAGTCTGTTGCGTGTCCGATCTGGCCGGTCGAGCGGGCTTTCGATGGTCGGCTGAGTGACTCCTTCACTTGGCCGAGTGACATGCTGAAAATGCCCAATCTTCGTATTTTTGCTCACTCGTCGCTCCTACGACGTTCTTTCTTCTTTCACTCCTCTCCAATCGCAGAATTCCCCTCAAAAGAGTCACGGGTGACACTCCGGAGTGGGTGCATCTCAGAATCACTCCAAATCGCTCCAAATCTCCTGAAATTCGACAAAAACAAGAAATCATGAAAAGCATCACAATATTGTCGAATAATCGTGAAAAACGCAATACGAGCGATCAAAATGGAATTCAAACATGCAGAAAAAAGGTGTAAAATATGGAGTGATCAGCTTCCTACATTAATTTCGTAATTTTCTGAAGTCAAATCAATAGAGAACCCGCACACCCGCTTCCTAAACATTTTGGCCCAAAACTTGTATCTCTGTAGCTCAAACTTCAAAACGAATCTCGTATTCACGATCCTCTCGACGATACGATCCCGTGGGTATGTTTTCATAATTTTTCGGACACGTTTAATCTCAGGAGCAAAATCGTAATTTTCAATATTCTGCCAATTACCTTTTACTAATTACATTGCTAATTAAATTTTAACATTAAACTACCCTCACCAATTTAAACGCGGATACACATTTAAAATCCCGAAGGCAGATTCTTTCCCCCTAATCCCAAAATTCCACGTTTAGTCTAACCCTCTACCAACCCTAATCACGTTTCTACTCTTAGTCAACTTTCCACACCTACTATCATTATTAGCTATACTTAATTACGTATTTATAATATCTATACCCTTGTTAACCCACGGTTAATATTCTTAGATGCATGCATCCCCCTCCACGTGCTAAGAAACGTGGGAGCATCTCCAACATTAGTCATACACACCCACCAACCCAATTTATTACCACTATTTAGTTTAATATTATTTTAAAACTATAAAACTGATCGCTCCGGGATGTGACCCAAAGAACGGTTGTAGTTTTACCGCAAGCGCACGGTATAGCGGCGAGCGGGATATCGAACACAGGGAGGACGAATGACCGTGCTTGCTCCAATCAACCTGGCTATTTAAGAGAGAAATTTGCCTTTGGCGATCCTGTCACAATCGTCAGACAAAAATGCGGAAATATCAAATCAAATAAAGAACGTCAAGGGAATGGGGAATCCCCGCTACTCACCGTGTTTCATAAATGCGGTTTATCGGTATCAAAATTGCTTGAATGAGAATTTGGATGAACTAGTTGCAACTGAATGTAGAACCAAGCTCACGCTCTCGCGATGTTGCCGGTCTATAGCTATCCTAGGTTTGGGTCCAATCTCTTGCAAACCCTAGCCTAGGAAAGCTAGTATTAGGATCAACATCATCGTCCAATCGCGCACCGAGCCCAATCTCTTGCAAACTCGGCTCGCGATCTAGATTGGGATAGTTCCTACCCGTCCAATCTCTTGCAAACGGGTATTGGCACGGAATTGCAACCGGAAATCCTAGTATCGGTCCAATCTCTTGCAAACCGATACTACGGAAATTCGATTCCAACCCAATTCGGATTTCTAGGGTTTCCTACCAAATTGGGATCCAATCTCTTGCAAATCCCAATTGATATGAATACCTAGCCATCCGTAGTAAATTGATCCCAATCTAATCCCTAATAACAATTCTAGCACAATTTCTACCAATTCATCACAAATATGAAAATGGGCTTGTAGGGTTCATCCCCACGCCCCAAGACGTGGAGACTACTCACAAATCATAGCAAGATCACAAAAATAATCGTTGAAATAAGCAATGGAATTCATCACAATATTGAGATAAGCAATAAAAATAGAATTTTTAAGGAAAAGAGATGCAAACCAATGGAGTTCTTCAATTAATCCAACAAAATTCCAATCTTTATCTCCTCTCCAATCACAAGAATAAAGCTAAAAACTAATCTAAAAAGCTGCAAAAAATCTAAGAGAGAGGCTCCTAAACTAGGGTAAAAACAGGGCTTAAATAGCCCTCAAAATCGTCCAAAAACTGTGACCAAAATACCCCTGCACAGCCTGTTTTCCGCAGTTTTCGCTACAGGCAGCGCATCGCACTCGGCCGAGTGACAAAAGTCGCTCGACCGAGTGAGAAACCCTGTAATTTTCCAGTAAGTCGGGGCCTTCAGGGGTCTCTACTTCGGGGGCGGCTCGACCGAGTGAGTTGTCGTCACTCGGCCGATGGCTTCATAGTACTCGGGCGGACGGGATTCTCCACTCGGCCGAGTGGGTCTTCTGAAGTTCAGGCAGCCGAAAAACAGTAACTTGGATGTTTTGGAAGGGCTTCGTCTGGGCGCCACTCGGGCGGACGTGATGTCGTCACTCGGCCGAAGTGGTCTCCGTCGCTCAGCCGAGTGCACAAAGAAATCGTGTCTGATCAGGTCGGCCGAGCGGTGTCTCGCTGGTCGGCCGAGCGGCTCCTCCACTCGGCCGAGTGGGACACAAAAAATGCCCAATCTGCTTGTTTTGACCTCCTCATCGCTCCTGCGACGTCCATTCTTCTTCCGCTCCTCTCCAACAGCAAAATACCCCTCGGGGAGGTCGTTGGTGACCGTCTAGAGTAAGCGCATCTCGAGATCACTCCAAATCGCGCCAAATCACCTGAAATGCGACAAAAACAACAAATCGTGAAAAGCATCGCAATATCGTCGATATATCGTGAAAAACATGATTTGGGCGATCTAAATAGCATGCAAACATGCGGAAAAAAGGTGTAAAATAAGGAGTGATCAAAAACCCCTTAAGCTCTTTTCTTCATGCAATCTCTCCCCATGCTCACCCGCATCCATCTCTTCCCTAAGCTCCGAACGCAACCCATACTAAGCTCTCCCTATCTCTAACACTCTAAACCCATCCCCCCTAAATCCACGCACGTTCCCCCTTACACTTCTCAAATCAACCAACCCAAGCTCATGGAAAACAGCCCGAACCCATGCTCCGCCGAGAGCTCAGCCTGCACTCTCGCTTCCTTCATCACCGACGTGAACCGTCGGCGAGCCCTTCACACCGCCGTTGTAGCCACCCCTCTCCCCGCTCGCTCGACCCCCGAGCACCGCCGTTTGGGCTCCGACCTACCTCGAGCCCATGCCCACTCCGAGATCGCCACCCGCCCTTGAAGCAACCCAGACCCGCGAGACTGTCGCTGCACCCCATCCATCTGCTCCGACGTCGAGCTTCGTCCGCTGCCATGAAGTCGCCATCGACGCCTTGAACCACTCCGACAGAGCTCCTCCGTTGACCCCACCACCTTGTCACCGCCTCCCCGCTGTGCACTGACGGCCTCCGGCGAAACCACCACCGCACGCTGCCCCTCTCTCGCCCCGTCCTCCTTGCTTCACTGCTGCGTCCACCAGCAACTCCACCCACCACTGTTTGCAGCTCCGAGCACTCCCACCGTTGCACCGAGTGCCTCCCCACACGTAGACTTCTCGCAGCATCGCTGCCAGCCTCCACCGATTCGCTGCCGCCCCGGAGCACCCTCCGAGCTCCGACTGTCGCCTGCTGCCCTGGAGTTTTGCTGCCCACCTCTCGACCACTGTGACACCACACGAGAGCACCCCGAGCCCCACACACGTCCCACCGTCTTATCCGGTCTCCCCCATCACCGAAAAGCCCCGACTGCACCATCTTCCGCCCCTCCGTGCTCCTCCGCCATCATCCGACACCGACGAGGACGCGAAGCCCCCAGCTCCGACTTCACTCGCTGCCGCTGCCCCTAGGCTCTCACCGAGCTCCGCTTCACCTCGCCCACGATGCCACCGAAGACCGCCCAAGCTTCCGCCGTGAGCCTCGTCGCAGCGTCGCCTCCACGGCGACCACCACAGGTCCACAGCCCGACGACAACACCTCGAACTCGAGCTGTTCCTGCCGCCCCGCCGTTGCTTCACATCGACGCCGCCGCTGCTCGTCGTCGTCGCCACCGCTCGCCGCCGCCGTTGCTCGCCTCCGTCGTGCCCTCGCTGCCGCCGTCGACGTCATTGAAACGAAGCCCCCGCTGCATATGCACGAGCGAAGAATGAGAGGGGTGAGTTTTATACGTTGGTTTTTAAATTCGAATACGTATAAACGTATTTTCGTAAATATTTCATATTAATATAAATAAGGGTTTTCTAATGAAAAATTCATAAGTATAGATATATAGGTCAGAAAAATACGAGGCCAGCTTCAGAAAATCAGAAATGACATTCTGGACCCAATGACGCTAGTTTCGTCTCAATCCGATGCTTAGTTTGTCCAGAATTAATTTTTAACCCTAAAAGTTAAATATGTTATTTTCGTTCAAAAATACATAACTTGTTATTTTCACGTATACTAATATGTGAGAAAAATATATGCTATAGTACCCTTCGATACGGTCATTTTGACAGCTCACTTGAACCATTCCGATGCAGATTGCATCCAGAATAAATGTTTGAAGAAATACTTACTAATTGAAAAATAGTTTTTAAATTAATTTTTGAGCTTTTAAAAATTCTAAAAATTACTATAAGCTTTAGAAAAATATTTTCTCCTACTGTAAAATTTTTTTCATCATATCTAGCCTATAGAAAAATTTTGAACACTTTTCGACTACGTTTCAATCCGTTTAAAAAAAATCAAAACAACCAAATTATTTAAATAGAAATGTAGCGTTCTTTAACCAACTATTTTTGTGATCGCAGGTACCAATACTCGTGCACCAACTCCTCTAGCTTCAAACTCGTCTTGCCATGACGAGCTCGAAATCTGTAAGTCACGACTAATTCTAAAATTAGAAAAATTAGTTAGTGTCCTCGTATGTACTTAGGAACACTACATATAGCCTCAGAACGGCTACTTGACTTGAACTGAACTAGAAACCTAATCTAATAGGAAAGTAATCAACTTCAGATTACTTTGCCAACTTTCAACTTTGGTGGTTGTAACACACAATCATCAACTTGGGTAAATTGTGTGCTGAACAATACTTCTACAGGCTTGAAGTATGGAATCGGTATCCCCGTTGTTGGACTTGTCTTTATCCTCAAATTTCTTAGCATCCACGTTGCTTTACTTTCTGGTTTTAAACTAGTGGTCCTGGTTAACTATCATCGTGAACATTGATAACATCTTGAGAAACGTGTTGTGGAATATCTTGTGGAATATCTGGTGGAACATCTCATGGAACATCTTGTGGAACATCCCGTATAAAACATGTACATAGAACACTTGACACTTCACTGGGGTTTTTGGGGTAACTCATAGTTTGAGAGAGTGCGGGAGTGACTGGAGTTCAATCTACATGTCTAGCTGCCTGGGTTTTTGGTAATCATGTCTAGCTGCCTAGGTTTTTGGCAAACAAAAATATGCTGCCCGTGTCAGCATCCTGTCTAGCTGCCTGTATTTTCGGCATTCGTCTGGGTCGCACCCAGGCAAGAGATGAACTCGATGGTCACATATTGTACTCTCCGACTTGAGTCACGTAGTGTAGTTACTTTTACACAGGCACTTTTACTTTACGCACTACAGTCACCTGTACTTTACACATTCCATGCACGTTACTTACTACACATGTACAGTCACCAGTTCTTTACCTGTCGTACTTTTAGCTACAACAGTAGTACGTTTCACTTGCTTAGTCTGCTTTACACTTGCACTACCACCGTACAGTTGTTCTCTCCTTTCAGTTCAGTTTGCCTTTACTTTTCAGTTGTGTACAGTTGTTGCTCAGTATTTTACTTTTCACTCTGGTCTGCTTGTACGTAGTTACTTTTGTCATACTTGTGCACTGCTTATTTTCTATATTTAGAATTGTTGTGACTTACCTACGGTTCCATCTCCGTGGCACCGCAGACGACGTACATATGGAGGTAGATGTTGAGTATTGATTCCCCGGATTTGGTTTTGGATGATGAACAAACATAAATAAATCGTGAACTAACTCTTTGTGAGCGCTGTTATGGAGATCGTCACCAAATTTATATGAACATCCAAAGCGGCGTCTCGAGACTTCTCAAAGCGCGTGATCGTATGTTTGAAGCTTCGTTGAAGCTCAAGGACCATTATTGAAGTCATGAAGATTCGATTGAAGCTTTTGAAGACGGTTCGTCAAAGTTTATTTATTGTCTTCTAGCTTCATTTTCGTAGAATGTTAAGCCTTGAGTAGGTCTTATGTTTTAATCTTCATAACGCTCATATCTTAGAGCTAGGATCTTAGTAGAAATCCATACGAACTTTCCGAAAGCTTCGCGCTTCGATTCGTGACTTCGTGTGCATGTTAGTTGGTTCAAGAAGAAGAACCAACCGACTAGATGGTGATCTAGTCGGTTGACAAAGCTTCTTGGACCGACTAGTTTGCCTTCTCAATTTCTAGCTCAGTTACTGTTTACAGTTAGTCGGTCAAAGAAGGTTCACCGTCTGACTAGTTGTGAAACTAGTCGGTTAAGAATCCTTCTTGGACCGACTAGTTGAACTTCCATTTTTGAGCCTGAGCTACTGTTTATCGTTAGTCGGTCTATGTACATTTGGCGACCGACTAGTTGATGAACTAGTCAGTCAACATTTTTTCTTGGACCGACTAAATCAATTTGTACTCAGACTATTTGTTTTATCTCTTAGTCGATCTATGAACACTCACCGACCGACTAGTTGTGAAACTAGTCGGTTGGCAAGTGTTCTTGGACCGACTAGTTCTTTAAGTCTGAACTTCATCTACTCACTGTTCACCTCTTAGTCGGTTCATGTTTTTTCACCAACCGACTAGTTGATGAACTAGTCGGTCAGTGATCCTTCTTTGACCGACTAGTCTGGTTCAGAATAGAGCCGTTGGAGCTTTAATTGAAACGTTTTTCTCTCTCTCTCCTCTATCCTATAAATACTTGGAGTGCTGCATTCATTGCACTCAAGGCTGATATTAAGAGAAGTTTAGAGATCAAAAGAGAAGCATTCAATCTCATTCAAAGCTCATTCATTTCTCATCTTGAATCTCTCCCTCACTCTTATTTCAAAAGAGAGATTCATTGATTGTGAGCCTTCCAAGCCAAGAGCTTGATCCAATGCAACCAACAACTCACCTAGGACTCCATTACTGGTCATCTACTTGGAGCTAGGGTTTGGTGCCTTCATCTTCCTCAAAATCATCTTTGCCCTAATTCGTAAGTTTACTCAAGGCATATGTATTTTGTGGTAAGCATTTCTATTTCAATTTACATTGATATTGTAAGTGTTTCACTCTCGGTTGTGAGAGTTTGTTTGTGATCCCGGTTGAGTCACATTTCGATTTGTGTATGATTTGATCTTGTAGAGGTTTCTACAAGTATTTCATAGTGCAAATCTTGAGTTAGGGTTTCCAACTCAAGTATCCGGATGGGATCCGGGTGGTTGGGACGTAGGATCACCGGAAACAAGTCGGGGAGACTTGGGTGGATCCGAACCCGTTAAATTGCTTGTTTGCGATTGTTTTCTTTGTTGTCAATATTTACATTTTCACATTTTCCGCATTGTTGGTTGAGTTTGCATGATAATTAGGAATTATCTTCTTAATTATTTTAAAGTACTATTCACCCCCCTCTAGTACTTGTGCAGTAGCTTAGTAGGGCATTACATTTGGTATCAGAGCCAAGTCTATAGCTATGTCTGCCAACGACAACAAAACCGTTCGTCCACCTTCAGATTACAGCACCTTCAGGAACCATGAAGGAGCATCTTCGGTGATGGAAGGACACTCCTCGACGAGGCCTCACTTCTTCAACGGTACCAACTACGGGTACTGGAAATGCCGGATGGAAACTTTCCTCCAGAGTGCTTCATTGTGGAGAGCCACGATGAAGGAGTATGTCGAGCCCGCCGAAGAAGATTTTGAGAAGTGGACTACCACGGAGGTCGCCGCGGAGGTAAGCAATACCAAGGCAATGAACGCCTTGCAATGTGCTTTGGAGCCCGAGGACTTCAATAAGATATGCACATATAAGAGTGCATATCAAATATGGAACTCCCTCCTCATCTTGCATGAAGGGACGAGTGGGGTAAGAGACTCCAAACTCATAGGTGTAAATAAAGATTACGAGTTATTTCATATGCTACAGGGTGAGAAGATGAAGGAGTACTATGCTCGCTTCGTCGACATCACCAACGAGTTGGAGGCTCTTGGTAAGACCTACACCCAAAAGGAGAAAGTCTCGAAGATCATCGATGGACTTCCTTCTTGTTGGGAGAAACGTACCTTCGCCATCGAGGAAGGTAATGACATGAAAACATATACCGTTGTTCAACTAATGGATACCTTGATGTCTTATGAGGTACGCAAGGTTAGCAAGTTAAAGTTGCAGGACAAGATGAAGTCCTACTTGAAGCAAGACGAGCCAAAGAAAAAGGCTATTGCTTTCAAGGCCGCTCCATCAACATCTACATCGACCGATGATGAAGAATCGGAAGAAGAGTTGGACTTGAAATCCATTGTCCTCATGGCAAAGAAGTTCAACCGGTTCTTCCGGAAAGGTAACTTCAAAAACAAATCGAAGTTTAGTTCTACTAACGCCTCCTCTCCTTTGTGTTTCAAATGCAACAAGCCAGGACACATAAAAGCGGATTGTCCTCAAAATAAACACAAGGAGAAGTGGAAGGCGCCAAAGTTCGACAAGTCCAAGAAGTACAAGAAAGGGTACAAAAAGGGGATTGTCTGGACATTCACCGACTCCGATGATTCCTCAAGCGGAGAGTTGGATGATGAGCAAGTGGAGCAAGCACACATGTGCTTCATGGCTAGAGAGGAGTAAGATAAAGATTCCTCCTCCGATGATAGCGACAATGAAGGCGATGATGAGGTAACCATGGATGACCTTAGAAATGCTAATGAGCAAATATGGTCTAAATACACTAAATTAGTAAATAGATATACTAAAGTAAAAGATGATTTAGCTAGCATCCAAACCTCGCCTAAACCTATCATCACTGACAACGACACCGTTGTTGAAGAGTTAAGAAATGAGATTGTAAATCTCAAATCTCAACTTGAACATGTTCATATTGAGGAATCGGATGAACATGAGATGGCAGATTTGATTTCTCGGAACTCAACTTTGAGTATCGAGAATGAGAATCTCAAATCTCGTGTTTATGCACTCACATCGCAAGTATCCACTTTGGATGCTTCGATGCATTATCTCACCGAGAAATATGAGTGCACATTAGGCCGAATTAATAAATTCAATAAGGGTAAGGACCATTTGGATAACATCCTAAATGACTTACTTCCGGCCAATCACCACATTGGCTTGGGGTATAAGATGGGAAGTTCATCCAAATAGGCCAATACCTTTGTTAGGCCAACTTCTGGTGACTCAACGAGTGGTAGCAAACACTCAATTGGTAGTTCATCTATCAATGGTGCTTCCACCTCGTACACACCCTCTTTTGGAAAGAAACCCACTTTGGATGGACCTCCAAAGAAGGGTCATGCCTACATGTACACAAATACCATGCCACGAAGGAACACACATCCTACTCCACATGCTCACACATATGATGATTTCTATGCTAAACATCCACGAGCATGTGCACACCATGTGAGACACACTCACGCACGTGTTCCCCCACATGCATATGTTCACCCACACCATCATATGAACCATTCTCATAATGCACCATTTCATCATGTTCCTTATGCCTATCCACGTCATGCATCACGTAGAAATCAACAACGCATGCATGCACACAATAGGATTAGGGCTCCCAAAATCTTCACTATTTGGAGCCCAAAGGACACAAACATGAATGAAAAACAAGTTTATATGAATTCTTATTTCATGAATGTCGTGCATAGTGATAATTATGTGGGGAAGTCTAAGTCCAATTGGACTTGGCTTCCAAAGGTCTAATCTTTTGGACCCAATGACATTGGGTACCATGATACGATATTTTCTATCTTTAGGTACTCAAGAAAAAGAAAAGGAGCAACAATTCAAAATTTGGCTCCAAGAATAATTGAATACTCGATAGCGGGTGTTCAAAACACATGACGGGTGACGCTCAATTGCTCTCCGTAGTGGTGCCCATTGCAAATGGAAACCGGGTAGTCTTTGGAGGCAACGAGAGAGGAACCATCATAGGTGTTGGAAAAGTGGGTAATCCTTCTAAACCTCTAATAAGTGATGTTTACCTTGTTAAAGGATTAAACCACAACCTTATTTCAATAAGCCAACTTTGTGACAAAGGTTACAAAGTTAGCTTTGCGAAAGGAATGTGCCATATTTTAAGAAAAGATAATAATGATTTATTATTTTCCGGCACACGCCATAAGGATATATATATCCTAGATCTTCCAAGATCACATGAACAATGTCTCATTGCCAACACAAGGGAACAACACTTATGGCATCGACGTTTTGGTCATGTAAACTTTGGAACACTCTTTAAGCTTTCCAAGTTAAATTCTATTAGAGGCTTCCCTAAGCTTGTCTTTCAAAAGAAAAGCTTTTGTGACTCGTGTCAACGAGGCAAGCTTCCAAAATCGTCTTTTAAACCTAAGAAAAGCATTTCATCTAAGCGGCCACTAGAGCTATTACATCTAGATTTATTTGGGCCAACTAGAGTTGCTTCATTAGGAAATGCATGATATGGACTTGTCATCATTGATGACTTTTCTAGATTTACTTGGGTATTTTCATTAAGTAATAAAAATGACGCTTTTGAAAACATCACAATATTTGTTAAGAAAGTACAAAATCTCATTGGAACCATCATTGTCACTATTCGTAGTGATCATGGAGGAGAATTTGAGAATGAGTCTTTCTCAACTTTTTGTGATGAAGTTGGTATTACACACACCTTTTCATTCCCTCGCGCACCTCCTCAAAATGGTGTTGTTGAGAGAAAGAATAGGACCCTAGTGGAATGTGCTCGCACTATGCTTGATGATAGTCAACTTGGCCATCAATTTTGGGTGGAAGCGGTACATACCGTTTGCTATGTGTTTAATAGAATACTTTTGAGGCCCGACACCAAACAAACTTGTTATGAATTGTTGTTTGGTAGATTGCCTCAAGTTAAACATTTTCGAGTTTTCGGTTCAAAATGTTTTATTAAAAACACTATGGTAGTTTCGACAAATTCGATCCAAGATCAGATGAGGGGATTTTTGTTGGATATTCCTCACATCGCAAAGCCTACCAGATATACAACAAACGAATCTCAACGATCGAGGAATCACTTCATGTCTAATTTAATGAATATTTTGTCCCGGCTAGAATTACCAATGATGATGACTCCATGGATGTTTTATGTGATTCAATTGGTAATTCAAATTCTATTGATTCTATTGATACTAACCCGACTAATGAATCTTTTGAGAATGTTCCTAGTGATCAGGGAATTCCCAAACGGCTTCATACCTTTCGTGACCATCCTCATGAGCAAGTCATTGGCAATATTCATGATAGTGTCAAGACGAGATCTCAAGTCAACTACTTCGCTCATTGTGCCTTTGCCCCCTCGATAGAGCCAAATAATATTAATGAAGCGTGCAAAGATAGAGCTTGTATCCTTGCCATGGAAGAGGAACTCATTCAATTCGAGAGGAATGCGGTTTGGGAGCTTGTTCCATTGCATTCGAAGAACCACACCGTCATAGGGACAAAGTGGATTTTCAAGAACAAGACCGACGAAAACCAAATCTTCGTCCGGAACAAAGCTCGGTTAGTAGCTCAAGGCTATCGGCAAGAGGAAGGTATTGATTTCGAAGAATCCTTTGCTCCGGTAGTTAGATTAGAATCCATTAGACTACTGTTATCTTTGGCATGCCATAAAGATTTTAAACTCTTTCAAATGGATGTTAAAAGTGCGTTTTTAAACGGAGATGTTGTTGAGGAAGTTTATGTTTCTCAACCTCCGGGTTTTATAAATGAAAAATTTCCAAATCACGTTTTTAAACTTAAGAAAGCACTTTACGGTTTGAGACAAGCTCCTCGAGCTTGGTATGACTGTTTAAAGAATTTTCTTTTGGATTTAGGTTTTAAAATGGGAGAAGTTGATTCTACATTATTTGTTAAGTATTCGAATAATGATATAATTTTAGTTCAAATTTACGTTGATGATATCATTTTCGGTGCTACTAACTTTGCTCTTTGCGAAGAGTTTTCTAATGTGATGAAGGATCAATTTGAGATGAGCCACATGGGTGAGCTCAAATATTTCTTAGGTCTCCAAATTCACCAAATGAACGATGCAATCTTCATCCACCAAACCAAGTACACGGTGGAGTTGCTAAAGTGATTTGGAATGGAGAATGCCTCCGGGAAGAAGACTCCAATGAGCACTACTACACATCTTGATAAAGATACGGGCGGAAAAGATGTAGACATTCGTCTATATCGAGGTATGATATGTAGTTTACTATAACTTACCGCAAGTAGGCCCGATATTATGTTTGTCGTATGTGTATGTGCTCGTTATCAGTCTCAACCTAAGGAATCTCACTTAGTAGCGGTAAAGCGTATTTTCCATTATTTAAGTTATACACTTGACTTTGGATTACTTTATCCAAAGTCTAGCACATATGAGTTAATTTCATATAGTGACGCAGATTATGCGGGATGCAAATCCGACAGGAAAAGTACTAGTGGCACTTGCCATTTTATAGGAAATTCTCTTGTCTCTTGATTTTCCAAGAAGCAGAATTCTGTATCACTTTCAACCACCGAGGCGGAATACATTGCCGCCGATGCCGAGTGTGCTCAGGTTCTTTGGATGAGACACACTCTTAAAGACTTTGGTATAAACTGTGATACTTGCCCTATCATGGTGGACAACCAAAGTGCAATATGTCTCTCTAAGACTCCGGCACACCATTCCCGTTCTAAACACATAGATGTCCGTCACCATTTCTTAGATGATCATGTTGCTTAAAAGGACATCATATTAGTGTACGTTGAAACCCAGAAACAAATCACCGATATTTTCACGAAACCCCTAAAGGAAGACTCCTTTGTGCGGTTGCGTCGAGAATTGGGGATTATGGGTGAATCCGAGATTTAGGATTCATTTTATTCAATAATCTTGCATGCTATTCAATTTCGTTATATTTTCACATGCTTGATGTATTGGAATTTTCTGGATTTTTCGTTGAATTTTCGGAATTTATGCTCGATTTATTCATGAACGTCAAATTTAAGATTTTCGATGTTTAATGGGGGTAGTATAATGATTAATGAGAGTATTACGATGTTTCGTCCAAGTGTGATTAGGAGAGAACTCAAAATTTCAAATTCTAAAATTTTTGAACTCTGTTAGTCGGTTCATGTTCATTGACCGACCGACTAGATCATCATCTAGTCGGTCAGTGAATGAACTCAGACCGACTAACTCAAGTCCTAAATTTGGCTTCAGTTACTGTTTGCGCTTAGTCGGTTCAAGCTCATTGGCTGACCGACTAGATTGTCATCTAGTCGGTCAGCACTTGAACTGTGACCGACTAAATGCATCGGGGACTACTTGGTCTTTTCAACTTCCAATCGATTTAACTCCATCTGAACCGACTAAAATCATTTCTAGTCGATTCATTTCCTCTCTCAGCCAAAATCGCCCCTAACCCGTTCGACTTCCTCCCTCTCCTCCGTCGACTGCGTCAGCCTTTTCCGGCCATCTTTCCGACCATCTCCGGCCACTGATATCTCCCTCTCCTCCTACCGACCTAGGGTATCTTTCTCTCCCTCTCTCAACGTCTAGGATTAGGGTTTCTATCGTTTTAGGGTTGTGCTAGGGTTTCGGCCTAGGGTTTTAGCTTTAGATCTCGATTTCTAGTTTGCGTTGTCTCGTCACGCTTATGGCGAAGTCAAGAATCCCGATCCGTCCCTCGAGTCCGTCACCTATGACTGTTGAGTCACCCCCTACGGACCCCCCGCAACCCAAGCGACATTCTAAGACCACCCTTCCATCGTCTTCCTCGCCTCCTCTTAAGAAGAAGAGGACGGCGATCGCCAAGCCTAGGTCTCAGGCCAAGCCTAGGAAGCAGCCCGTCTCTCCAGCCTCATTCCGTGCACCCACTCCACCTGATGATTCTGACACGGAATACTTTCCGGAGACCGAGCACACCGCTCGGGATCCTACTCCTCCATCACGATCTAGCACCCAACAGCCTAAGGGGAAGGCTCCGATGCCAGCTGGCGGTGTCGATATTTCGCTATGTCGCAATGACCCGATGTGTCTCACGGCATACAACCGTATCGAACACTGTCTGCTGCTGTTGAAGCACTTCGTTCAGTTCTCCGACTTCCCAGGCCTAGCTGATCTCCTTTCGTCTAGCGGTCTTATCGATTATCCTCTGTATGACCCTAAGGCGAATCCACATCCATACCCTCGCCTTGTCAAGCTATTTTATGCGAACCGTGTCCGGGGTCAGTATGACGAGACCCACTCCATTGAGACGACTGTCTTGGGGACACCGATTGTCCTCACGGCAGAAATCTTAGGGGAGTTGATTGGTTGCTCCTCATCTGGCCTCCTCCCTTCCGATATCTCCGTCGATGACAGATATTCCCTTGACCAGGTCATGTTTTCTGAGATTTTCCATGTGATCCCTCCTGCCATGATTGGCGTCCCTTCGAAGTCCTTCAAGCCGAATGCTTGGATACTTAACCTTATCTTGAAGTCGTGCCTCCTTCCGAAGTACGGCTCATCTGCCTTGCCTTCCCAGCCTTTCGTTAAGCTCATTTACGCCATCTTCATGGGGAGCAAGATTAATTGGGCTAGGATCATTCTCGATAAGATGGATTCTTTCGAGTGTATCCAAAAGTCCACGAAATCTGCTCACATCCCATATCCCTGCCTTCTGACACTTGTCTTTCGTCACTTCCATGTCCCTCTGCCCCCCTGATGATGAGCGTCCTCTCGATCCCCCTCTGAATGCGACGACCGTCAAGAAGTCTCTTGTGGCGCTTCGTCATGTTCAGAGGACGACCCCTTTAGCTTCAGCCTCTGCTTCTGCTGCTCCTGCTCCCTCTCCTACTCTTGCTGAGCTTGCACGTTTGGTGAAACATGTAGAGTCTCGTTGTGCTCGATCTGAGGAGATTCTCACTCGCACGCATCTCACTTGGGGATTGATATCCCACAGTCAGTTTCTGACGAGGATGAGTTGGATGAGGATGAGATCGAGGAGCTTGCTCGTGCTGCCACTGCTGCTCGTGCCCCTGAGGGTACTTCTGGTGCTGCTGTTGCTACTTCTACCGGTGACCCCGAGAGCACACCTGGTGCCACCATACCTACGGTGGATACTTCGTCTGGTGCTCCCGAGGCCACTCCCGTTCCGACATCTGTTGACACTCCTGCCATCCCAGTGACCACTCCTCCTGTAGAGCTTGCTGCTGCTGCAGATCCTCCCGCTACCTCCTGAGCTTCTCTGGGGACTCTCTTAGTGCACATTGGATGATTAATGTAGTGTGAGAGAGTTGGGTAGGATAGTGTGGGTGGTTATGATATTTTGATGTATTTTGATGTATTTTTGGTGTTATGATGCTACATTTGTGATAAATGATCTTTTTGATGTCGGTGTGATACATGTTGTATTTTGTGCTTCGATCTGAGGATCGTTTATGTATGTTGGCGATGTATAATTTTACTGTATCATGTTTGATATATATATATATACATCGATGTTGACATTTCATTCTGTTGTGCACATTATATTCTTTTTATGTCTTTGATGTTTGATTTCGTCGCTCGACGATAATAACTTGGTTAAATAGAAATTATTTCTATGAAAACATAGAATTGTTTTCCATGCACTAAATTAACCAAGAATGTTGATATTGGAGAGTATATTCCATAACTCAATTCGTAAAATTGATTTGAGTTTTGATGATTTTATTTATCGATTTTCGACTTTGGTCTCATTGACACGCTTTGATTTACTTCGTATTTTTCCTTTGGTGTCATTTGGACCGTGGTCGTATTCTACGACTCCCGTGCTTTTATTTGAAGCCATTGTTGTTGTCGTTGATCTCCTCCCACTCTTTTTGCTAATGCCAAAGGGGGAGAGATATAATAATGACGATGAGCTAAATGATAATTTAAAGCATTTTTCCAAGAATCTAATTTGGTATGTTAGATTCAGGGGGAGTTAAGATATAAAAATGGATTTCAAATCCGATATTTCAATAATTGAAATCTCAATTTATACTTTACTCGTCTGCTTGATGCATATGATTAATATTTATTTTGGAATTAACGTGTCATCAATGCAGGGGGAGTAAGTAAATTTCATTTGAATCATTATTTTTGATTATTATTTATGTTGGTTTGTCATCACCAAAAAGGGGGAGAATGTTGAGTATTGATTCCCCGGATTTGGTTTTGGATGATGAACAAACATAAATAAATCGTGAACTAACTCTTTGTAAGCGCAGTTATGGAGATCGTCGCCAAATTTATATGAACATCCAAAGCGACATCTCGAGACTTCTCAAAGCGCATGATAGTATGTTTGAAGCTTCGTTGAAGCTCAAGGACCATTATTGAAGTCATGAAGATTCGATTGAAGCTTTTGAAGACGGTTCGTCAAAGTTTATTTATTGTCTTCTAGCTTCATTTTCGTAGAATGTTAAGCCTTGAGTAGGTCTTACGTTTTAATCTTCATAACGCTCATATCTTAGAGCTAGGATCTTAGTAGAAATCCATACGAACTTTCCCGAAGCTTAGCGCTTCGATTCGCGACTTCGTGTGCATGTTAGTTGGTTCAAGAAGAAGAACCAATCGACTAGATGGTGATCTAGTCGGTCGGCAAAGCTTCTTGGACCGACTAGTTTGCCTTCTCACTTTCTAGCTCAGTTACTGTTTACAGTTAGTCGGTCAAAGAAGGTTCACCGACTGACTAGTTGTGAAACTAATCTGTTAAGAATCCTTCTCGGACCGACTAGTTGAACTTCCATTTTTGAGCCTGAGCTACTGTTTATCGTTAGTCGGTCTATGTACATTTGGCGATCGACTAGTTGATGAACTAGTCGGTCAACATTTTTTCTTGGACCGACTAAATCAATTTGTACTCAGACTATTTGTTTTATCTCTTAGTCGGTCTATGAACACTCACCGACCGACTAGTTGTGAAACTAGTCGGTTGGCAAGTGTTCTTGGACCGACTAGTTCTTTAAGTCTGAACTTCATCTATTCACTGTTCACCTCTTAGTCGGTTCATGTTGTTTCACCAACCGACTAGTTGATGAACTAGTCGGTCAGTGATCCTTCTTTGACCGACTAGTCTGGTTCAAAATAGAGCCATTGGAGCTTTAATTGAAACGTTTTTCTCTCTCTCACTCTCTTTCCTCTATCCTATAAATACTTGGAGTGCTGCATTCATTGCACTCAAGGCTGATATTAAGAGAAGTTTAGAGATCAAAAGAGAAGCATTCAATCTCATTCAAAGCTCATTCATTTCTCATCTTGAATCTCTCCCTCACTCTTATTTCAAAAGAGAGATTCATTGATTGTGAGCCTTCCAAGCCAAGAGCTTGATCCAAGGCAACCAACAACTCACCTAGGACTCCATTGCTGGTCATCTACTTGGAGCTAGGGTTTGGTGCCTTCATCTTCCTCAAAATCATCTTTGCCCTAATTCGTAAGTTTACTCAAGGCATAGGTATTTTGTGGTAAGCATTTCTATTTCAATTTACGTTGATATTGTAAGTGTTTCACTCTCGGTTGTGAGAGTTTGTTTGTGATCCTGGTTTGTGGGAGTCACATTTCGATTTGTGTATGATTTGATCTTGTAGAGGTTTCTACAAGTATTTCATAGTGCAAATCTTGAGTTAGGGTTTCTAACTCAAGTATCCGAAGGGGATCCGGGTGGTTGGGACGTAGGATCACCGGGAACAAGTCGGAGAGACTTGGGTGGATCCGAACCCGTTAAATTGCTTGTTTGCGATTGTTTTCTTTGTTGTCAATATTTACATTTCCACATTTTTCGCATTGTTGGTTGAGTTTGCAAGATAATTAGGAATTATCTTCTTAATTATTTTAAAGTACTATTCACCCCTACTCTAGTACTTATGCAGTAGCTTAGTAGGGCATTACAGTAGATGCTCCTGAGCTAATAGCATCAGAATTTGACCGCAGCTTCCAGAGATACTTTCCCTTATGTACTTTTCCTCTTTCATGTATATTGTTGGGACATCTTGTACAGTATGAATTGTAATAATTGGACACTATTTGGGTATTTTTGTACATCTCTGCATCGTGGCTATTTTGATATCACTGGTAACCTGCAGGACCTACGCAAATATCAAATAAGTAACGGGCTCCCGAGAGCGGGTCGTTACAGTTTTGGTGGCCCACGTAGGTCCGTGCTAACTACCTCGTGAACAATATAGCAAGATCAGGGTGTACAATATAAAATACTCAAATTAACCTCGAGTACAGGATGTCTCGAGTGTTCACCTGTATTGGATATACTGGTGAAGCGTCCTTATTGCCATCTTCATTAGGTCTCCCTTAATCTTTCTTGATCCTCATCACTTTCTTTGAATTCTTCACCTTGTCTAGAAATTCGTGTTCCATTCTTTGGATATACCCTTCATAGTAACCTCTTTTGCTAGCAGTTATAGTGATTTTTCGTAGGTTGAACTATCTACCCACTTCATCACCTTTCCTTCAGTTGATGATGGCATGCATATAAATGATAAGCTTCCTTTAATGGACCATGATCCGGTCCATGTGCTTGGCTAAGTTTGTTGGATCACCCTTGCTAGACTTGGGGTAAGTGATCCTGGCTTAGTCACTTCCCTGGCCGTGTTCCGCTGGACCGCAAGGACGTGAATCATGAGTATGTAACGACATCGATCTTCATCACTATAACCCTTCCTTTGGCTTGATGACCTTTCGATTGACCTTCTTAGAATCTTTCTATTTCTAGTTAGCTTGAACTCTAGCTACGTTTATTTTAAGGAGGGTAGAGTTCGAATTTTCGATCACCAGAAGTTCAAGTTCGACAACAGAATCAAATCGAAGGACGCTCAGAAGTATTGGAGGATGGTGCTAGAGAATTTGAGATGAACCAAACCGAGACATGCAAGCGTGAGCAGCTACTTCTTCTTCGTATTTTTTTGAACTCGTATTCTTCTTTTATCCAGTGCTAGCATCTTGTACCTGATTTCCCCATGGGTTGAATTCTTTTCCACCTACCATCTCCCCCTCTTTACTTCTTTTGTCTGTTTCCTCTCCTCGAGCCCCGGTCCCGCCTAACCTTGCCTACCCTACCAACGACTTTCGATGCCCCCTGTTTTTCTTTAAAGACCCCCCTTCTTCCTCACCAAGCCACCACGTGGTTTCCCTTATGCCGTATCAACTCCCACTCCTCCTCCCGGCCTCTTCCCCAAGCGAGCTTGACCCGACCTCGCATCGCCGCTCCGATCTTTGATCCGCTGGCCTCACCCGAAGATCCGCCAGCTCCATCTCTCCACCCCATCCTGGAGGCCCCCGCCATGGACCGTCAGCAAGTCACAGCCCTCGCCGCCATGGACCCGCAGCCGCCGATGGCCCACCGATGACCTTGGGGATTGTTGGGCTTAGCAACAACCCTCGCTGCCAGCCTCGTTTTTGCCGCATGGTTGGGATCTTGGGAAGTCGCCATTCTTGGCATTCTTTCGAGCTTTTTGTCCTGGGTCTTACCCCTTGAGATGTCCCGCCTCGTTTCCTTCTTGGGACCACTCCTTTATATTTGTTGGATTGTGAGCATTTGGTCGTTGAGTTGTTTAGGGTTGATGGTGATAACCGTAGATATCGACCAATGGTATTGGCAAGAAGTATCATTGGGGATGAGTATTGGCATGCTTTTGGGCTTAGGTGTTGAAGTTGGATGTCAGTCTTGTGCTCGGATTTGGGAGTCGGCTAGGATGTTGACTTCTTGTTGGATGTTATGGAGATTGCTGGAGGAAGTGGTAGCGATGATCCTGACCCTTGAGAATTGGCCTTATATCTGCCTATTAGTGTTGATCTGGATATTGGCTTGTAATTTAGTAGTGTGGCAGATGAAGTCCTTTGTGTTCGGCTGGTTAAGTTGTAACAGCATGGATGCACTAGGTTTAGCCCTTACGTTTATGTATGCTATGACGATGATTTACATGATTAAGATCGAGAACCAGTAGTCATTATTAACATGAGTTTAAATTTTAGACGTTATGTTCTTCTTTTTGGTGTGTTTTAAATAGCTTGCTACTGGCTTATCACCTCAGGTTCCAAGTTCGAACAGATGTCATCATCATAATAGCCCTTATTTTCATGTAATGTTATTATCTCATGTTAATCTTGGGCTACTTGAGAAGTCAAGGTAACTATGGTGATGATACTGGTCTCAGAAATAGTTACGGAAGCTATGGTGAAGTCAATAGTATATTCATAACATCTCTTGCATTCTTGATGCTATGATATCACATTATATTTCATGCTATTAACAACTTATTTTTCCTATATCGTGATCGTTCATCAAGCCTTCCTTTCGATCGTTTAAATTGCTTAGGCAATGATCGGTCTTCTTAATTCCGAGGACAGAATTATTTTAAGGAGGGTAGAATGTAACGGTCTGTATTTTTCAATGCAACTATTCACGTATTTTCATTTTTTAAAACTATTTTATAATGGCTCGTCAGAAGTTTTAAGTGATTTCAAAAAATTCTTATAAAAATATTTTGAAGTACCAGACTAGTTACGGAGTATTTTAGTAAGACCGGATTTCATCAAATACCTCTAAAAGATCTCATAAAAATTCATTTTCAGATATTGCTGTTTTGGCTTAATGAATTAATTTTCTATACAAACATCTTCAAAACGTTTTCAAACTTCTACCGTATCACTCTATGATCATTTAGGGCTTTCTACATTAATTTCGTAATTTTCTGAAGTCAAATCAATAGAGAACCCGCACACCCGCTTCATAAATGTTTTGGCCCAAAACTCGTATCTCTGTAGCTCAGACTTCAAAACGGATTTCGTATTCGTGATCCTCTCGACGATACGATCCCGTGGGTATGTTTTCGTAATTTTTCGGACACGTTTAATCTCAGGGGCAAAATCGTAATTTTTAATATTCTGCCAATTACCTTTTACTAATTACATTGCTAATTAAATTTTAACATTAACCTACCCTCACCAATTTAAACATGGATACACGTTTAAAATCGTCAAGGCAGATTCTTTCCCCCTAATCCCAAAATTCCATGTTTAGTCTAACCCTCTACCAACCCTAATAATGTTTCTACTCTTAGTCAACTTTCCACACCTACTATCATTACTAGCTATACTTAATTACGTATTTATAAAATCTATACCCTTGTTAACCCACGGTTAATATTCTTAGATGCATGCATCCCCCTCCACGTGCTAAGAAACGTGGGAGCATCTCCAACATTAGTCATACACTCCCACCAACCCAATTTATTACCACTATTTAGTTTAATATTATTTTAAAACTATAAACCCCCTTAAGCTCTTTTCTTTATGCAATCTCTCCCCATGCTCACCCGCATCCATCTCTTCCCTAAGCTCCGAACGCAACCCATACTAAGCTCTCCCTCTCTCTAACACTCTAAACCCAAACCCCCTAAATCCACGCACGTTCCCCCTCACACTTCTCGGATCACCCCAACCCAAGCTCAGGGCAAACAGCCCGAACCCATGCTCCGCCGAGAGCTCAGCCCGCACTCTCGCTTCCTTCGTCACTGACGTGAACCGTCGATGAGCGCTTCACACCGCCGCAGTAGCCAGCCCTCTCCCCGCTCGCTCGACCCCCGAGCACCGCCGTTTGGGCTCCGACCTCCCTCGAGCCCACGCCCACTCCGAGATCGCCACCCGACCTCGAAGCAACACAGACCCGCGAGACCGCCGCTGCACCCCATCCATCTGCTCCGACGTCGAGCTCCATCCGCTACCACGAAGTCGCCATCGACGCCTCGAACCACTCCGACAGAGCTCCTCCGTCGACCCCACCACCTTGTCATTGCCTCCCTGCGGTGCACTGACGGCCTCCGGTGAAACCACCACCGCACGCTGCCCCTCTCTCCCCCTGTCCTCCTTGCTTCGCTGCTGCGCCCACCAGCAACTCCGCCCGTCACTGTTCGCAGCTCCGAGCACTCCCACCACCGCACCGAGTGCCTCTCCACACGTAGACGTCTCGCAGCATCACCACCGGCCTCCGCCGATTTGCTGCCGCCCCGGAGTACCCTCCAAGCTCCGACTGTCGCCTGCCTCCCTGGAGTATCGCCGCCCACCTCTCGACCACCGTGACACCAGATGAGAGCACGCCGAGCCCCACGCACGTCCCACCGTCTGCTCCGGCCTCCCCCATCACCGAAAAGCCCCGACTGCACCATCTTCTGCCCCTCCGTGCTCCTCCGCCATCATCCGACGCTGATGAGGATGCGAAGCCCCCAGCTTCAACTTCACTTGCTGCCGCTGCCCCCAGGCTCTCACCGAGCTCCGCTTCACCTCGCCCACGACGCCACCGGAGACCGCCCAAGCTTCCGCCGTGAGCCTCGCCGCAGCGTCGCCTCCACGGCGACCACCACAGGTCCACAGCCCGAAGACAACACCTCGAAATCGAGCTGTTCCCGCCGCCCCGCCGTTGCTTCGCATCGTCACCGCCGCTGCCCGTCATCGTCACCACCGCTCGCCGCCACCGTTGCCCGCCTCTGCCGTGCCCTCGCTGCCGCCGTTGACGTCATGGAAACAAAGCCCCCGCTGCATATGCACGAGCGAAGAATGAGAGGGGTGAGTTTTATACGTTGGTTTTTAAATTTGAATACGTATAAACGTATTTTCGTAAATATTTCATATTAATATAAATAAGGGTTTTCTAATGAAAAATTCATAAGTATAGATATATAGGTCAGAAAAATACGAGGCTAGCTTCAGAAAATCAGAAATGACATTCTGGACCCAATGATGCTAGTTTCGTCTCAATCCGACGCTTAGTTTGTCCAGAATTAATTTTTAAGCCTAAAAGTTAAATATGTTATTTTCGTTCAAAAATCCATAACTTGTTATTTTCACGTATACTAATATGTGAGAAAAATATATGCTATAGTACTCTTCGATACGGTCATTTTGACAGCTCACTTGAACCATTCCGATACAGATTGCATCTAGAATAAATGTTTGAATAAATACTTACTAATTGAAAAATAGTTTTTAAATTAATTTTTGAGTTTTTAAAAATTCTAAAAATTAGTATAAGCTTTAGAAAAATATCTTCTCCTACTGTAAAATTATTTTCATCATATCTAGCCTATAGAAAAATTTTGAACACTTTTCGACTACGTTTCAATCCGTTTAAAAAAATCAAAACAACCAAATAATTTAAATAGAAATGTAGCGTTCTTTAACCAACTATTTTTGTGATCGCAGGTACCAATACTCGTGCACCAGCTCCTCTAGCTTCAAACTCGTCTTGCCATGACGAGCTCGAAATCTGTAAGTCACGACTAATTCTAAAATTAGAAAAATTAGTTAGTGTCCTCGTATGTACTTAGGAACACTACATATAGCCTCAGAACGGCTACTTGACTTGAACTGAACTAGAAACCTAATCTAATAGGAAAGTAATCAACTTCAGATTACTTTGCCAACTTTCAACTTTGGTGGTTGTAACACACAATCATCAACTTGGGTAAATTGTGTGCTGAACAATACTTCTACATGCTCGAAGTATGGAATCACTATCCCTGTTGTTGGACTTGTCTTTATCCTCAAATTTCTTAGCATCCACTTTGCTTTTGTAACAGTCGCTTTCCGATCGTATCTTCTTCGTGCATGTGCCGTTGACCGTGCACGTATTTGTTTTAGACTTTGTTCGTTTGTGAACACTTTGGTGTGATATGTTGTTGTGAACGTCTCTGAGAGTATTAAATTGTGGCACTAATTTGGAACGACATTTCTCGGGTCGTTTTCCCACGATTTAATCTTATCCGAAGAGACGTTGTGATTTTCACTTTAGACGTGAGACATTTCTATTTTTAGTTCTGTCGTTCGACGTCAAAATTGAGATCCGTCTTCTTAGTCTTCTTTCTCTCGTCGTCCCGATCACCCCAATATTTATTTCACAATTTTTGGAGTTCATTTGACCTATTTTACATTTTTAGCAAAGCTTTAAATATTTTTAAATACTAAGTTTTCAAGTATTTTTAGCCAGATATAATTTTTATTAGTTTATAACGCTGCAAAATATTTTTGACCCAAATCCTAGCCCCTTGGCCGCATCCCTATAGCTAGAGATATAGTGTAGGTGATATTTTGGGTTTAAAATTGATTAAAAAGCAATTTTAATTCAAATTAAACCCTAGACTTGGTCAAACCCATCTACATTATATATATGGGGCTTAGGAAACCCATTTCCCTCAAGAAAGCAACCCTAGCCGTCACAAATCATCCCCCAACCTTCGCATTGCAACTTGCGACATTCGTCACAGCCGCAGCTCGCAGCCGCCCCGCACCGACCGAGAGAATCCCCCGCCTTCCCTCGGTCTGACTGAGGCCAACCCCCGCACCGTCGCTTCGCTCCGCGTCGCACAGCGCCTGCTTCACATCCCCGTGTCCGACCGATAGATTCTATCGGTCTGACCGATAGAATCGCCCGCTCTGCACGCTTCCCCGCTCCGCTGCAGCGCCCGCTTCGCAAGCCTCGCAAGCCTCGCATCGACCCATGCTCCCGCCCGCACCGACCGAAGGAAACCCCCGCTCCGCACGCCTGCTGCTCCGTTGCAACCCTTGCAACGTTGCAACCCCGCTTCGCCCAAGCGCCCGACCGATGGATCCTTCCGCACTGGCCCGCTCTGACCGAAGCGCCCCGCCTTGCAACGCATCTCTGCAGCGCTGCACAGCCGTCCGCAGTGTCTGACCGAGCCAAACCCTCGCAGTGGCCAGTGTCTGACCGAGCGACGTTCGTCGCAACGTTGCAACTCTCGCAACGCTTGCCACTGTGGTCCCCCCAAGTTCTCCAGAGTTGTTGTGGGTCTTCCATTGGCCCCTAGAAATGCTGTGGGCCCCACCCAAGTGCTTCTTCTTCGCTGTTGGACTATTTTGACATTGCGACAAGTTGTAGCTCTTCGTCACACGTGCTAGCTTTGAGATCTTGGTTTGTTGTTCTGGTTGCTGCCCAGATCATTCGATCGAGGAATCTATTTTTGGAATCTGAACTTGGAGCGCGTTCTTTTATTCCAACCCCTGGCGTCGCTACCCGACGCCAGTGTAGCTTTCACGTCGTGTTGAGGTAACACTTTGCACCCTTAGGACCCCAACCTCAGCCTGATAATTAAGACTAAAAATTGATGTTTTTAAAGTGTTTTAAATTCGCTAATCAAAGATTAATAAAATGGGAATGTAGGCCGGTGGACTTGTGCACGTAGGTTATTTGTGACTTTGGACTCTTTGGACGGTGTTTCAGACGTTTGACTTGCAGGCAAGTGAAACTTGCCAACCTTTGCTTTAGGCCATGTTTTAGGCCACTTCCTTGCTTTTAGCGTAAAAGAGACTAGACAGTGAAATGATAGCTGTCTAGACGCAACTTTAAGATCTAGCTTGACAAGGAAGCTAGATCTGACACCCTGCCATGTCATTCATGCATTGTTATCTGCCATGTTTAAATTCCTTATCTGTACGCACTTAAACTGTTATCTGCCATGCATTGCATCTTACATGTCATCCAAGTTGAATGTTGCATTCGTAGCACACGCTACAATACTTGTACTTCTTGTTCAGGCTAGGTGCACCCCTATGCCATCATGAAAAACACTTCCTGACTCGTGATCCAGAAGCGAGCAAACGTGTTCGGGGGTAAAGCCCTGGCTCGATACACGTGGAGGGGTAGGGATAAGCGATCACTTGAGCTTAGGAGTTGGCCCGATCAGCCACTCTAGCCAAAAGGCATAATCTCTGTGCACGACGTGCTTACTAGACTTGTCTTTGTACTTGTGCTTGTTCATGTAAAACTTGACTTCCATGCCATGTTTCAAATGCCATGCCCGTACTTTACTTTACTTTACCTTACTTGTCGCACTCATGTTATAACTGCCATGTCATTGCATCATGCTAGAACTGCTAGGTTGTTCACTTTACTTTCTGTTTCCTTGCACAAGTCTCTTATAGACTTGCTGACATGTGCCCCTTTCTCTTTTGGGTGTCACATGTTAGACCCTAAGCCAGAGACCGTTGCTGAGTACGTGGTGTTTTGCTGACGCTGAGCCTGAGCCCATGCTTGTCCAGGTGGAGTTTGTGGACACCGGTGACCATTCTTAGTGACTTTGCTGAGCTTCCTTTTGTTTTAGGTTTTCTGTTAGTTGTCGGTGCGTGGCACCTTTACCTTGTACGTTGTACTTTTGTTGGCCATGTTTGGGCCTTTTAGATTCTTTCTTTTTAGCCTGGTGGCTGTTTCTGTGATGTTGGAACTTATTTATGGATATTCTGAGATTTGCTTTTGTCTCATTTCCCTTTATTATTATCTTTGTTTCGTATCGCATTGCAAGGACCTGCCATTTAACATTAATTGACGCTTATCGGACTTGCAGCTTTGCAGCTTCAAGTCTGAGCGGACCTACTCACGTCTCGCTTCCATATATTTGGGAAGCGGGGCGTGACAGGTTTTGTTAGTGGCCCATGCAGGTCCGTCTTGCAACTGCGAATTATCGGAACAACGATAATAACTATGGAATGTCCATGAAATAAATTGCAACATCCGAGTCATAAGCCTTGAGTCTAGTCGTTTTCCTTTGTCACTAGGTGGTAAGAAGGCTTAGTTAGACGTCTGTGTTTGCTAGTTAGAGGCCCCTGATTGTTAGTTAGACTCCTTGCTAGGAGTTGATCTAATCGTCTTAGGAGTTACCTTAGTGGTTCTTGCCTAACTCTGACCATAGTAGAATTCTAGAATTTCTTTAGTCGTTCGCTTGGGTTCATCGATTTCGGACCAAGCTGAACGCATTTCATTACCGTCTAGCTCCTTAGAAAGTCTTAGCGCTTAGTTTCTTAATCTTTAGTTGGTCGACTGTAGCAGTTTCCCCGTGGATTTTCCTGGTTCATATCCTAGGTGCGTATATGTTTTGATCATCCGACCATTTCCCTTGTCTCGATTCACGAGATCGCCTCATGACGATCGTCGTCAATTTTCGGAGCTCTCCGTTACAAATCTTGAAACTTCTAAAAGTATTTTTCGATTTCCTCTTTTCCCTAAGTTTAAATTTGTTCAAAATTTTAATACATATACTTTTACCTTATACTCTTTCGTTGACTTAAATTTTTAAAACTTTTGTCGAAATTTTGACTACTAGCTTATGGTATTTTTCCAGCCTATACTTTCGTACCTATGAAAATACATTGTCCCTTCATATATTAATTTTATTCTAAACCATACTTTTATTTTGCCAAATTCGACTTATAATTTTCCCTTCTTATTTATGCCGTTCGAATGACACATCCCGCTTACTTTTAATGTACTTTTCAAGTCACAAAGGACTTCAGCTTTCGGCAAGTCGAAGTTATGCTCTTCGCTTTCCATATTTTAGATTTTTGGTAAAATTACTATTTCATAACCACTTCCTGATCTAGACCCTCTATAATTTGGTTTTTAAAGCTTTACTATCAATTTTGATAATTCTGCTACTAAGTTATTATTATCTTTCCGCTCACCATACATACTTTTAGAATAATTTCTAAACTAAATTGAATTTCAATTATTTTTATATATCCGTACGAGACTCGTTGTGCTCGTATGTTAAGAGCTTTGTGTAAACCAGTTTTATTTTTTTGGCACATCCTGGTTCCTCTAAAAGTAGTTTCAATATTGATTATTTTAAATTTTTCCCTGGCTTAAAGACTTTGAAAGCATTTAACATGAGTTTAAATTCTTCAGTTAATTTAATTTCATTTCAAAACTTTTGCCTACATTATATTAAGTCACTGCCGTATAATATTTTCTAAACTAAGTCCTTAATATTCGCGTGAATGATTTACTTCCTTTTTATAATAATTTTCGATAAGCCAATAAACCGTTTTCTCTTATTATGTATATCCGACCCAAACTTGTTTCGAACGACTTATTTTATCAATCTCCAAATATTTTATACAGACGAGGACTCGAACTTTTGAAGTACATCAGTTTTCAAATTCCACGTATTTTAGCTTATGCTATTTACACCATTTCCTTTCCCTAACCTATAAAAGTATCTCTACATCTCCCTTTCCTCTACCTAAACATTCACAAGTGAGCCGCTGCTTCACCTAACCAAGCTGTCTCCTTGTATTCGTCCTATCTGAACTCGTGCTTATCGATCCTTCCCTCGTCACGCTTTCGACCTCGATTTCCCTCTATTGCTTAGGCTTTAGTGCTCGTCGATGACTGTGTCAACCCTAATTTGTTAGTAGGCCTTTGGACCTTTGTGATGTTGTCGTGGTGCATGTACCTAAGTTGTGTATGTGGGCTTGAATGAGTGTGCTCCCCTATAGTATAATAATGTTTGCCTATTGTGTGATATATACATACTCAGAGTTATTCGTGATATTATGAAGTTGTTTATGTGTTAGTATTTATAGGTATGTGTGAGGATAGATATACCACTCTAGGGGCGTCTGTGCATATATGAATCAGTGTTGAAATATCTAATGAGGTGTATGTAGTTGGAGGTACTTATAATGGTTGAAATAATATGTTAATAAAGCTATGTGTATGATGGGTGTAATAATAATATGTGAACGAATAGATAAGTGGGTAGGCCTATTATATGACCTACATGTTAGTGCGTGTGAGTGTGTGCTCGTACGTAGTTACGAATTGTGCCTAGACGTAAGTAGTTATGTATTTACTGCATGAGTAAATAGGTGATATATATATGATAGTAGGATTATAATTTTGATTGGTATTGCTTGCTTTTACGGGATGTTGTATGCGTGTATACCATGAGGTATACATGACTATTGCACATCTTAGCTATGTGTGTGTAGATGTGTTGGTATACTAATTATAGGTAGTAGGATATGGTGTGAATATATGTTCTATATGTGTGTGACCATACGGTGAATGCATGTATTAGGGAAGGTATTATAATTATACGTGTGCTGATGTCTGTATTATTATTGTGGTATATAAAGTGATCGAACTATGTGAGTGTTACCTGACTAAATATTAGGTGTGATTGACATATGGTATGTATATGGTTGTATTGGTAGATGTGTATACATTGGAGTGGTATTGGTATAGGTATAAATACCGTGTTACGTATATAGAGTATTCTGATATGTGTTTTGAGTCTCACTCAAGCTTGAATGGGTATACTCTAAGTATATTGTTATGTGCGTTTGTAGTTTGCATATAGCGATGTTTGATGTATGTGGAGTGATAGGAGTGTTTGTGCCTGGTTGTGTTACGCACATGATTGTGGGTCGCTATACCAGTGTATAGTTATAGGTGTTGGTCTTATGGTATGGTTATTTGCTAAGGACTTGCCTGTGTGAACATATGTGTGCTAGCTAAACTAGGTGTGTAGATGTGCTGAGTAGATAGTGGTATGGTTAGTATATATGAATGAAATATTAGCGTGTGTGGGTGTGCACCATACACGGGTAAGTATGTGCCTAATTATAAGTATTGGTGACTATGATATGTGTGGCGTGACATGGATATAGTTATAGGACCGTATGTAATGAGAATATACGGTGAAATATTTGCATGCATTTGAATGACTATATATTGTGAATTTAAAGAAGTGGTGAATGCATATTAGATGTAGTAAAACATGACTTAATAATGGTATGGTGTGACTACATATGTTGATGTGTTTGGTATTGGATATATACTAGGAAATATTAGGGAGTCGTATACCCATGTTTGTTTGTGTGCCTAGATAGCTATCTATACGTAGAGCAATGATTGTATTGGCTAGTGTGAGACTAATCTTATGTGAGTATCTGAACCATGGTTTGTACTAGATTAGTAATAGGTATATAAGGGATGTAAGCATATATATATATGATTGAAATATGTGCATTAATGAATATATATATATACATGTTAGCAAAATTATTATTTGACTACCTAGCGTATGTATAAGCATTTGTAATGACTATACCTGGTTGAATTATAATGTGATGCGATGGGGATAGCTACTAGTCTAGCTAGAATTATATTTATAGTTAGAAAGTCCGAGGACGGACTTTTTTCTAAGGTGGGGAGGATGTAACGGTCGCTTTCCGATCGTATCTTCTTCGTAAATGTGCCGTTGACCGTGCACGTATTTGTTTTAGACTTTGTTCGTTTGTGAACACTTTGGTGTGATATGTTGTTGTGAATGTCTCTGAGAGTATTAAATTGTGGCACTAATTTGGAACGACATTTCTCGGGTCGTTTTCCCACGATTTAATCTTATCCGAAGAGACGTTGTGATTTTCAATTTTGACGTGAGACATTTCTATTTTTAGTTCCGTCGTTCGACGTCAAAATTGAGATCCGTCTTCTTAGTCTTCTTTCTCTCGTCGTCCCGATCACCCCAATATTTATTTCACAATTTTAGGAGTTCATTTGACCTATTTTACATTTTTAGCAAAGCTTTAAATATTTTTAAATACTAAGTTTTCAAGTATTTTTAGCCAGATATAATTTTTATTAGTTTATAACGCTGCAAAATATTTTTGACCCAAATCCTAGCACCTTGGCCGCATCCCTATAGCTAGAGATATAGTGTGGGTGATATTTTGGGTTTAAAATTGATTAAAAAGCAATTTTAATTCAAATTAAACCCTAGACTTGGTCAAACCCATCTACACTATATATATGGGGCTTAGGAAACCCATTTCCCTCAAGAAAGCAACCCTAGCCGTCACAAATCATCCCCCAACCTTCGCATTGCAACTTGCGACATTCGTCGCAGCCGCAGCTCACAGCCGCCCCGCACCGACCGAGAGAATCCCCCGCTTTCCCTCGGTCTGACTGAGGCCAACCCCCGCACCGTCGCTCCGCTCCGCGTCGCACAGCGCCCGCTTCACATCCCCGTGTCCGACCGATAGATTCTATCGGTCTGACCGATAGAATCGCCAGCTCTGCACGCTTCCCCGCTCCGCTGCAGTGCCTGCTTCGCAAGCCTCGCAAGCCTCGCATCGACCCACGCTCCCGTCCGCACCGACCGAAGGAAACCCCCGCTCCGCACGCCCGCTGCTCCGTTGCAACCCTTGCAACGTTGCAACCCCGCTCCGCCCAAGCGCCCGACCGATGGATCCTTCCGCACTGGCCCGCTCTGACCGAAGCACCCCGCCTTGCAACGCATCTTCGCAGCGCTGCACAGCCGTCTGCAGTGTCTGACCGATCCAAACCCTCGCAGCGGCCAGTGTTTGACCGAGCGACGTTCGTCGCAACGTTGCAACTCTCGCAACGCTTGCCACCGTGGGCCCCCCAAGTTCTCCAGAGTTGTTGTGGGTCTCCCATTAGCCCCTAGAACTGCTGTGGGCCCCACCCAAGTGCTTCTTCTTTGCCATTGGACTATTTTGACGTTGCGACAAGTTGTAGCTCTTCGTCACACATGCTAGCTTTGGGATCTTGGTTCGTTGTTCCGGTTGCTGCCCAGATCATTCGAGCGAGGAATCTATTTTGGAATCTGGACTTAGAGCGCGTTCTTTTATTCCAACCCCTGGCGTCACTACCCGACGCCAGTGTAGCTTTCGCGTTGTGTTGAGGTAATGCTTTGCACCCTTAGGACCCCCAACCTCAGCCTGATAATTAAGACTAAAAATTGATGTTTTTAAAGTGTTTTAAATTCGCTAATCAAAGATTAATAAAAGGGGAATGTAGGCCGGTGGACTTGTGCACGTAGGTTATTTGTGACTTTGGACTCTTTGGACGGTGTTTCAGACGTTTGACTTGCAGGCAAGTGAAACTTGCCAACCTTTGCTTTAGGCCATGTTTTAGGCCACTTCCTTTCTTTTAGCGTAAAAGAGACTAGACAATGAAATGATAGCTGTCTAGACGCAACTTTAAGATCTAGCTTGACAAGGAAGCTAGATCTGACACCCTGCCATGTCATTCATGCATTGTTATCTGCCATGTTTAAATTCCTTATCTGTACGCACTTAAACTGTTATCTGCCATGCATTGCATCTTACATGTCATCCAAGTTGAATGTTGCATTCGTAGCACACGCTACAATACTTGTACTTCTTGTTCAGGCTAGGTGCACCCCTATGCCATCATGAAAAACACTTCCTGACTCGTGATCCAGAAGCGAGCAAACGTGTTCGGGGGTAAAGCCCTGGCTCGATACACATGGAGGGGTAGGGATAAGCGATCACTTGAGCTTAGGAGTTGGCCCGATCAGCCACTCTAGCCAAAAGGCGTAATCTCTGTGCACGACGTGCTTACTAGACTTGTCTTTGTACTTGTGCTTGTTCATGTAAAACTTGACTTCCATGCCATGTTTCAAATGCCATGCCCGTACTTTACTTTACTTTACCTTACTTGTCGCACTCATGTTATAACTGCCATGTCATTGCATCATGCTAGAACTGCTAGGTTGTTCACTTTACTTTCTGTTTCCTTGCACAAGTCCCTTATAGACTTGCTGACATGTGCCCCTTTCTCTTTTGGGTGTCACATGTTAGACCCTAAGCCAGAGACCGTTGCTGAGTACGTGGTGTTTTGCTGACGCTGAGCCTGAGCCCATGCTTGTCCAGGTGGAGTTTGTGGACACCGGTGACCATTCTTAGTGACTTTGCTGAGCTTCCTTTTGTTTTAGGTTTTCTGTTAGTTGTCGGTGCGTGGCACCTTTACCTTGTACGTTGTACTTTTGTTGGCCATGTTTGGGCCTTTTAGATTCTTTCTTTTTAGCCTGGTGGCTGTTTCTGTGATGTTGGAACTTATTTATGGATATTCTGAGATTTGCTTTTGTCTCATTTCCCTTTATTATTATCTTTGTTTCGTATCGCATTGCAAGGACCTGCCATTTAACATTAATTGACGCTTATCGGACTTGCAGCTTTGCAGCTTCAAGTCTGAGCGGACCTACTCACGTCTCGCTTCCATATTTTTGGGAAGCGGGGCGTGACAACTTTACTTTCTGGTTTTAAACTAGTGGTCCTGGTTAACTATCATCGTAAACATTGATAACATCTTGAGAAATGTGTTGTGGAATATCTTGTGGAATATCTCATGAAACATCTTATGGAACATCCCGTATAAAACATGTACATAGAACACTTGACACTTCACTGGGGGTTTTGGGGTAATTCATAGTTTGAGAGAGTGCGGGAGTGACTGGAGTTCAATCTACATGTCTAGCTGCCTGGGTTTTTAGCAAACAAAAATATGCTGCCCGTGTCAGCATCCTGTCTAGCTGCCTGTGTTTTCGGCATTCGTCTGGGTCGTGCCCAGGCAAGAGATGAACTCGATGGTCACATATTGTACTCTCCGACTTGAGTCACATAGTGTAGTTACTTTTACACAGTCACTTTTACTTTACGCACTACAGTCACATGTACTTTACACGTTCCATGCACGTTACTTACTACACCTGTACAGTCACCAGTTCTTTACATGTCGTACTTTTAGCTACAACAGTAGTACGTTTCACTTGCTTAGTCTGCTTTACACTTGCACTACCACCGTACAGTTGTGTAGTGCCCTGTGAAGCTACTGCACATGTACTAGAGGGGGGTGAATAGTACTTTAAAATAATCAAGATAATTATTCCTAATTATTGTGCAAGAAACAAACGACAATGCGAAATAAACAACAATCAACAAGAATTCACAAACCGATTAGGGTTCAATTTTGTATATTTTACCCCTCATAGATGACATTTTGTGCATAATTTGTATTCATTTTGGCTCCGATACGCGCATTTTGATGATATCACTTAATATTGGAGCTTACCGTTTTTATATGCTTAAAACATAATTTTTACAGCTTATTAGCATCTTCATCTTGTTCTCCTATTATTTTTCAGTTGAATTTCGTGAAGTCTCGATTCCAACGCATTATTTTCCAGAATTTTTGGAGGTCGGAGCAATTTACTGCATTTTTGGAAGACAATGTGACGGTGCTGAAAATTTCTGGGCTAGAAAGTCTGCTTTTCCCCTCTTGTGCAGAATTCTGCTATCATTGCAGTATATATTCCGATATAATGATATTTGTCTGGTATTCTACACTTTGTTACGGTTCCATCACCGCCTGGAACACGTCATTCCAAGGTCGGATGATTTTTCTAGAATTTTCGCAAGACAGGGTGGCGGTGCTAAAAATTTCTGCAGATTTGCCCCTCTTGTGAAGAAATCTGCTATCATTCCAGTTTATTTTTCGGCCTAATGATATTTTTTTGTTAGAGTGCACTTTGTTACGGTTCCATCGCCGCCTGGAACACATCAATCCGAGGTCGGATGATTTCTCTAGAATTTCGCAAGACAGGGTGGCGGTGCTGAAAATTTCTGCAGATTTGGGCATTAGTTGCGGGTTTGGGTGCGGATCCGACCCGTTTGGGCTGTTTTCAGACCCGAAATTCTGAGTCTATTTCTTGGTCTTTCCTCCCCTCTTTTTCCCTCATTCCACGCTCCTTCTTCTTCATTCTTAGGGTTAGAGACCATTGGAGAGGAGCAAGAAAGCTTAGAGGAGCACTTTGGAAGAGAAAGTTTATGTTTTTCTCAGAGAAACTTGGTGAACTCTTTCCCTTTCTTTGTGTATTTTGATATGGTGATTTGTAATGATATTGGATGATGGTTTTTAGAGATGAAAACGTCTCTGTTATTGCTATGAGTAGCTAGATCTCATTGTGTGTGGTTGTGTGGTGATGTTGATTGCTTGGGCTATGGAATTTCAATCTTGCATGTTTAATAGTTTATGTGGTAGGATTTTTTTGGGGATATACTTTGAATTAGGGATCCTAGTGGGTATCCCTAGAGTGGAGTTTGCCTAGTGGTACCATTCATATATGCTTGGTTGTTTATTATCTCGATTTTCCATACCCTACTTTCATTGCACACCAAGTGTTTGTTAAAATGCCACATCCACATATCGCGATTTCCTTAGCCGGAAAGACAATTGAGTTATCCTCGGATTGAACCCATATGCTTAGCAACATCATTCCCACACACCACACAAGCTTCCTCGCCTATTTCCCTCTCCGATTCTCGAACCCTAGGATATTGGTTTGGTAGATGGTCTCACCCACATTTTCACGCGCATTTCCACCATTAGCTTAGTTGGTTGTAGTTTCGTCTTTATCTCTCCTTTATTAATTGAACTTGCGATTGCAAAACGACTTGTCCCCGTGATCCGACCCGGTCTCACCGGATATAAATTTATTACTTGACGTCCTCCTACACTTGGGAGTAGCGCTTAAGCATCACATACTTGAGACACGTTCAAGCAATTGGCGCCGTTGCCGGGGACAACGGTTTTTGCATTTACATTTTCGATTGATTTTGGAAATTTTGGCGAGATACTTCCCACTATTAGTGTGAGTCTTTTACGATTCTTTATTTTTCACTTTTCACTTTTTGATTTGAGATTTCTTTATTTTTTACTTTTTGAGTCCTTTGCTATTTTTATTTTTATTTTATTTTATAAAAATTCAAAAAAAGCTATGGACTTTAACGACATAAATTCTTTGTATGATGCACTTTCATTTTCTTTGCACATGACCACTTCTTTGAAGCTCAAAATTGCCGGCTTTGCTCAAATTGACAATGAATCCTTCTATGAAGCTTGGAGGAGGTTCATGGATTTATTAAACGGTTGTCCACATCATGGATTCACGATGGCTCATCTTTTCCAGTTTTTCTACGAGGGACTGCATGAGGAGATGCAGGACTACATGGCGATGATGGACGATGTAGCTTTATTTGACATGTCACCTGATGATGCTTGGGAGTACCTGGAGTCCATGGAGGATATGGACCGACCATTGGATGGGACTGCATGGAGTGAGCCGTTAGCGCTTCATTATGATGTCGTTGGAGCATGCCTTGACCAAGGAGAACCAAGCGTGGACGCACCCTTGCAACCCTTGGGCGAGGAACTTCAATTGCTTATTCAGACACAGGAGGCTCAATCCCGATATTTTCTGCGGAGCATGGAGACTCGAAGCCAGTATAGTCATGAGATCATTTCCAGTCTAGCATTGCTTGCCTCTTGCTTGGGAGAAGGAGATTTGTGTGAAGATGGAGAGGACGAGCGTGAAATTTTGGATGGCGTGGAGGAGGAGACTAGTAGGGCCACGATCTCATCGATCATTTTGGTGGAGTCCGAACCATGCTCTCCCGCAAGCTTGTCCCAAAATCCATCATTCCTCTCCCCCGTGGACATGCATCATATGGAGATGGACGCAATCACTTTAGGGAGTTTTCATCAACTTGATTTAAATTCTTTATCTTATGTTGACGACTATATTTGGATCACTTTTGTTGAAAGGAAACGGTGTCGGCTTTGGATTGACACAACCTCTCTCTCGCAGGGCACGATTGGAAATTTTATGGAGGGAGCACTTGGTGGTGTGTTGCTAGGGTCCAAAGTGATTTGTGGAGGGAAGAAGCTCGCGGAGGAGCGTAAAGATCTAATTGAGCAACTTTCATCACCGTTATACATCCGAGATCCTCCTTTTGACCCCGGTGATTTCCTTCTAGTAGTATAGAAATTTTAATTTAATGCACTTTCTATGCTTTTTAGGATAGTTTTATTTCAATAAACCTCTACTTTTTCAACATTGAGGACAATGTTTGTCTTTGGTTGGGGGGAGAGTAGTAGGTGGTTTCAGAATGTTTAGTTAGTTGTTTTCGTTTTAAATTTTTTTGTGGGTTTTTTGTTTGGAGACATCCATTTTGACATCACCAATCATTTTGCAAGAATATCATTTACAATCCTTGCTCTCTTGCTAGTTATTTGCTTAGTCCCTTGCCGTTTCATCTTCATGCATGTTTTCGGATTCAAATTCTATTTTCAAATCCTAAATTGTGATTGGCATGCATTTGATTGTTTTTTCTTCATGAAATCAATTTTAATATGCCATTTATAATGTGAGTGCTTAACTCCATGAATTTTGTCTTCAAAATGGGTTAAATTAGCTTTTAACAAGCTTTGCGATGCATGAGTATGGATTAAGCCAATTGAGTAGAGTAGTTTTCAATTCGATGGGTTATGATTATGTGCCTAGTGTGGTTGGTTGGTGTGTTGAACAAAAGAGATAAAGAAGGCAAAAAGAAAGCAAAAGAAAAAGAAAGCAAAAGAAAGAGAAAACAAAAAAGAGAAAGAATAAGAATAAGTGAATCGTTCTTCTAGTTTTGTCGAGTAGCCGGGTCCTCGTGCCTCAAGAAGCATTGAGGATTCGCGTCGAAAGATAGGATTTAGGGGATTGCACCAGAAAAAAAAGTGAATCTTAGGTGATTTGGGTTATTAGGTCCGCGGGGTCCTTTTTGGCCCAATGCCCTGAAATCGTCTGATTTGGGAGTCATTGACCGAAAACTCATTACATGGGTCATCTTAAGTTTCATACAAAGAAAAATAAGAATAAATTCACACATCCAACCTCCAAAATTAGGAAAGTGTTGTTTTGGCAAAACCCTGAGATTTGCGAAACTATGATACAACGTTATGTTTTAATCCTCATTCGTGCAAAACATTGCTTGTTCTTCTTTATTTGAACCAAATTGAAGTGTTGCTCATGGGTTTGTTCTCATTCATGGATTGATATATTGAATTTGAGATTTTGTTGAAAACTTTATTTTCGCCATGAATAATTTTGAGTTTGATATGTGCTATATTGTGAATTCGAATATATCGCTTGTTTTGCTAGGGGCTAGTAAAAAGAAAGTTGGGGGGTGTGATTAGGGTTCAATATTGTATATTTTACCCCTCATTAGATGACATTTTGTGCATAATTTGTATTCATTTTGGCTCCGATACACGCATTTTGATGATATCACTTAATATTGAAGCTTACCGTTTTTATATGCTTAAAACATAATTTTTACAGCTTATTAGCATCTTCATCTTGGTCTCCTATTATTTTTCAGTTGAATTTCGTGAAGTCTCGATTCCAACGCATTATTTTCCAAAATTTTTGGAGGTCGGAGCAATTTACTGCATTTTTGGAAGACAATGTGACGGTGCTGAAAATTTCTAGGCTAGAAAGTCTGCTTTTCCCCTCTTGTGCAGAATTCTGCTATCATTTCAGTATATATTCCGATATAATGATATTTTTCTGGTATTCTACACTTTGTTATGGTTCCATCGCCGCCTGGAACACATCATTCCGAGGTCGGATGATTTTTCTAGAATTTTCGCAAGACAGGGTGGCGGTGCTGAAAATTTCTGCAGATTTGCCCCTCTTGTGAAGAAATCTGCTATCATTCCAGTTTATTTTTCGGCCTAATGATATTTTTCTGTTAGAGTGCACTTTTTTACGGTTCCATCTCTGCCTGGAACACATCAATCCGAGGTCGGATGATTTTTCTAGAATTTCACAAGACAGGGTGGCGGTGCTGAAAATTTCTGCAGATTTGGGCATTAGTTGTGGGTTTGGGCGCGGATCCGACCCGTTTGGGCTGTTTTCAGACCTGAAATTCTGAGTCTATTTCTTGGGCTTTCCTCCCCTCTTTTCCCCTCATTTCACTCTCCTTCTTCTTCATTCTTAGGGTTAGAGACCATTGGAGAGGAGCAAGAAAGCTTGGAGGAGCACTTTAGAAGAGAAAGTTTATGTTTTTCTCAGAGAAATCTTGGTGAACTCTTTCCCTTTCTTTGTGTATTTTGATATGGTGATTTGTAATGATATTGGATGATGGTTTTTAGAGATGAAAACGTCTCTTTTATTGCTATGAAATCATGTAACGGGTTCAAGCACAAACGCAAAGAAAGCATGTAACGGGTTCGGATCCACCCAAGTCTCCCCGACTTGTTCCCGATGATCCTACGTCCCAACCACCGGGATCCCCTCCAGATACTTGAGTTAGAAACCCTAACTCAAGATTTAGCACTATGAAATTCTTGTGAAAAACCTTCATAAGACCAAATCATACAAATGACATGTGACTCCCACAAACCGGGATCACACCCTCTCTCACAACCGAGAGACACAATTGCAATATCAATTGAAATGAAATAAGAAACACTTACCACAAAATCCTATGCCTTGAGTATAACTTACCAAATTAGGGCAAGAAGGATTTTGGGGAAGAAGAAGGTCACCAAACCGAAGCTCCACCAATAAGATATGAGATCGAAGGCTAGGATGGAGGATGGTGACTTTGGATCAAGCTCTTGGCTTGGAAGGCTCACAATGGAGAGAATCTCTCTTGAGGAATATGACTCAAAGAGTTGAGGGAGAGATTCTTGTGAGGAAGAGAAAGCTTTAGAATGGAGTTGAATAGCTTCTCTTTGATATCTCTAAACCTCTAAAATGGCAGCCTTGAATACTAGGAAAGAACCCCTCCAAGTATATATAGGATAGAGGAGAGAGAGAGAAGAAATCGAGTCATTAAAGGCTCCAACGGCTCTATTCTGAAGCAGACTAGTCGGTCTAAGAAGGATCACTGACCGACTAGTTCATCAACTAGTCGGTCGGTGATTCAACGTGAACCGACTAACAGGTGAACAGCCAATAAAGTGAAGTCCAGGCAACATGAACTAGTCGGTCTAAGAAGACTTGCCAACCGACTAGTTTTCCAACTAGTTGGTCGGTAAGTGTTCTTTGACCTACTAAGAATGAAATGCACTAGGCTGGATTCAAGTTGAACTAGTCGGTCGAAGAACAAATGCTGACCGACTAGTTTATCAACTAGTCGGTCGACAAACGTTCTTTGACCGACTAACGATAAATAGTAACTTAGGCTGTACAGGGAAAGCTCAACTAGTCGGTCTAAGAAGGATTCCTAACCGACTAGATCGTCATCTAGTCAGTCGGTGACTCTTCTTTGACCGACTAATTGATCAACAGGGAATGAGCTGAAATGAGCAAGGACATCTAGTCGGTTCATGAAGAGTTGCCGACAGACTAGATCATCATCTAGTCGGTTGGTACTTCTTCTTGAACCAACTAAGATGCACTAGAAGCCGATGGAAGAAGCGATAGGCTTCGGGAAAGTTTCTAATGGCTTCTATGATAATCCTAGCTCTAAGATATGAGCGAAAAGAAGATTATAATGTAAGTCCTACTCAAGGCTTAACATTCTAATCTATGAAGCTAGAAGACAATAAATAATACATGACGAACCGTCTTCGAAGATTCAATCTTCATTCTCTTTGACTTCATTATTGCTCCTTGAGCTTCAACGAAGCTTCAGGCACACGATCACGCGTATTGAGAAGTCTTGAGACGTCGCTTTTGATATACGTATTATTTTGGCGACGATCTCTATAACTGCGCTCAAAAACAGTTAGTACACGATATTTATGTTTGCTCATCATCCAAAACCAAATCCGGGGAACCAATACTCAACAAGTTGTTCTCTCCTTTCAGTTCAGTTTGCCTTTACTTTTCAGTTGTGTACAGTTATTGCTCAGTACTTTACTTTTCACTCTGGTCTGCTTGTACGTAGTTACTTTTGTTATACTTGTGCACTGCTTATTTTCTATATTTAGAATTATTGTGACTTACCTACGGTTCCATCTCCGTGGCACCACAGACGACGTACATATGGAGGTAGATGCTCCTGAGCTAATAGCACCTGAATTTGACCGCAGCTTCCAGAGATACTTTCACTTATGTACTTTTCCTCTTTCATATATATTGTTGGGGCATCTTGTACAGTATGGATTGTAATAATTGGACACTATTTGGGTATTTTTGTACATCTCTGTATCGTGGCTATTTTGGTTCCACTGGTAACCTGCAGGACCTGCGCAAATATCAAATAAGTAACGGGCCCCCGAGAGCGAGTCGTTACAGTTTCTCAACCTCGATCGATCAACATACGAACCACTCGAGGGTCGATCGAGCATCGCAAGTCAGCTTCCATCCACCAACGACCATGGTTCTTCCAACCTAGGGTCCCACCCATCAGGCAGACGAGGCTCTGACTCAGCAGGAAAGGATCCACATCAGCATCTTAATTGTTTTGGTCATATTTGGCCTTAACAACAACCTTTTGCATCATATATAATATTCCCACATCCTAAATATTCTAAAACCTATATCACAAACTATTTGCGACACATTAAATTCACATTTAATATTAAAATCCATTTGCATCAAATACAAATGAACTGAGGGCATACATCTCCCAACATCACCCACTTGCACTCAGGATCATTTATCCCGAATACAGGAGCTAGCTGCAACCTTTTTGCAGTTTTATGTCTCTTACATCAAATGCATTTCTCCGTAATCCTACCTATTACTTGACGAAGGTCTCAGTTTGTGTGAGACCCTATAGCCTGACCCTACTATAGGTAGGGCTTAAAACCCCAGATGCAGTGACCATGAGCAGTAGGTGTCGTCCCTGTTTCGGTATCATAATTATGTTGTTAACTCATTGATATGAGTATTGTCAGGACCACCCTGACTGTGTCCGTGATGAATACCGTAGTTTTAGTCCATTCATCAAAATTATGTCGTTGAGTCAAGTCTAGGGTATGGTCAACTATCAACCCCAATAGCTCGAAGCCATTTAGTATCAATCGATCTTTAGTCAAATAATATTGGACTTCTTCCAACATACTCTGGTCAGAGTTTTTACTAAAGATCGAACTAACACATGCGACACTAACTCCCATTGACTGGGAGAGACGAATCCTATCTTTGTCATTACTCTCCTCGCACACTTCAAGTGTCACCCAACCAAGGACCTTTCAATGGTTACTTTTATTTTGAACAAGATATTTGTAAACATCTCCCACTTGCACTCAGGCCCATTTATCCCTGTATCTCATACCGCATTTACACATAAGTCTCTCTAGACTTCATGTGGTAGAGCCTTCGTGAGTGGATCTGCTAAACCGTCTTCAGTATAGACTTAAGGGGTTCTATGTTTCTACTAGATCATAGATTTGAATCTCATTCAAATCGTTTCCTTGGTCTCTTGAAATCCATAAAATTTGTCTTGCCTCGATCTCATCCAGCTTATCGTTTTCTACGAGAATAATCCAAAATAGGCACTAGTCATCTGCACGGGTCATAGTCATTCCTGATAAAGTGTCAAACTCTTTGACCACTTTGTCAAAACATATGTTCCGGCTCCTTGATGCATCACATGCCTTTTATTCGTTCCCACTGACCTTGAAAACCCTATAATTTTGTTCTTCTAAATCATATTTAGAAAACAAACATTTTCCAATATTCATGGTCATCATGAGCATTGACATCAAGTCTGATTCGAACAGATCTGTACACATCTGTTAGCGAGAAAGTTTCATCATAATCCATTTATAGGAGTTCTGATGATAACCGTTCTCAACCAGCATAACTTGTACTTTACTATTTTCCTTCTGCATCAATCTTCTATCTTGAAAATTCACTTGTAGCCAAAGGAAACACTTCCTTTGGGCACGTCTTCAAAAGTCCATACCATATTTACATGCAAGAACATTTTTTGGATCGAATCAAACTATTTATCAGAGTCCATACTCTGAATGGATTCTTGGAAGTTGACTTAGGCCATCATCAACTATGATGTTTTACTCGACTCCTTCGTCTCACTAGGCTCGAGTAACCATGTGACTTCCTAACGATTAATTTGGGGAATACTATATTTATAAAGTTCTAACATAACCTTATCAAGAATCTAGGCATTTTTATCTGGGGCTTAACCCAGAAAGAGGATTGTAACTCACAGTCACTAACCATGTATCACACCAAGTCTAACAGAATGCGTTTCATGCTCTCTAACACACCGATGAGTTGTGAGACTTCACCTAAGAGAAAATCTCATTCTCTTTTAATTATGCAAGAATTACATAGCAAAGTATTTGCCTCTTCGATCCAAAGTTATTCAAATACTTCTGTCATTTTGTTCTCTATTTCTTCAGACTTGTGTTTGTTGGATATGGAAGACGTTAGTACACCCTTGTAGGGGATGTACGAGGGAATACTGACCTCGAACGTCGCGTACACGAAGTCATGTGCAAAGGGAATATGTTCCCTTGAGGAGAGGATCTCTAGATTGATGGGAAAGTCGCATTATATGTGCATAAGTGCATGCGACATATGGCTAATAAAGGGGTAATATCTTAAGCTTATATTGTACCATGCATATGGTACAACTTAAGCTTATAATATGCCATGTACGATGGTACACCTTAGTTAAATTGTTCCAAAGGAACAATTACTCCTAAAATAACTACCTTGGGGGCTATAAATAAGACCCAAGGGTTAGACATTTCCTTACACTTTTGCATGGCATTCTTGCATGCATTTCATTCTAGCGAAGCTCTGCCGAAATCCTTCTTCTCTCTTTATCCAAGTTCTTAATCTAAAAGTAGAGATTTAGATTGTGGATTTAGTAGCCTTACTCCGTTCGTGAGAAGACTCGATCCGTCATGGCGAATCCGAAGGCAAAGTTCGTAGACTACCGTGCTGCATACGCAAGCGTAAGTCTCAACTTCATTTATCGATCCAAACTCTGTTTTGGCAGGATCCAACATTGGTATCGGATCCATACGGATTCGCTCCGGTCAAACCGTCGCCCTTTCGAAACTATGAACAAGTCGTTGTTTTTTTCACGAATGGGTATCCTACCATTATGGATATGGTAGGAACGCTTCGTGACGGAGAGAATGCAGCGGTTGTTCTTTTCACGTTAGGGTCTTCTGTCATTATGGATATGGCAGGAACTCTCCGTGACGGGAAGAACCGACCGTTCATATCGTCAAACTCGCTCTCTTCATGGATGCTGAGTCTCCATTCATAGGGAATGGGCGCTCTCTTCATGTGGAGCGTGTAGTTTACGAATTTTTGAAGAGGGTCATTTTTTGGCACACGGCCATTGGAGGACAACTACTTCCTCGACCAACGGGTGCTTCACCGGAGAAGAAGGTGGTAGTTATTTCCATCGGGGAAGATGAAATTTGGTGCATGTGCACCATGGCCAAATGGGCTATGAAGGCCATGCACCCCCCCTCCCCATGCGGAGGGGGTTGGCTACGGTCAATAACCACCACGACCACCCCTTCGACGGGGTGTGCGGCAACCCCATGAAGGGGGAGACCGGCCATGGCCAGGGCCAGGGAGCCCTGGCCGCGGCCAGGCCAGGGCCAGAAGGCCCTGGCCGCGGCCAGGCCAGGGCCAGGCGGCCCTGGCCGAGGCCAGGGCAGGGGCCCTGGCCCCGGCCAGGGGCCTGGCCGCAGGCCAGGGGCCTGGCCGCCCTGGCGGAGGTTAGGGCAGGCGCCCTGGCCTCAGGCCAGGGGCCTGGCCGCCCTGGCCGCAGGCCAGGGGCCTGGCCACCCTGGCGGAGGCCAGGGCAGGGGCCCTGGCCACCCTGGCAGAGGCCAGGGTAGCGCCCTGGCCTCAGGCCAGGGCCTGGCCAGCCCCGGCCCTGGCAGAGGCCAGGGCCTGGCCAGCCCTGGCCTCGGCCATGGCCTGGCCAATGGCCGGCCCTGGCCGCTGCCAGGGCCACGGTCGGCCCTGGTAGCGGTCAGGGCCTGGCCGGGGGCCGGACTGATCGGCACTGGCCGGGAGTGATTCAGACCAATTTTTTGGTCGACCAATTTGGGTGTTTTGGTCGACCAATTCGGCAAATGGTCTTGGTCAAACATAAACGTGCCGACTAGCCCATACGGGGCCAAACGACAGTCGTCTGCGCCAAAATTCTCTCATACGGGGGGAAACGCCTGGATCCATACGGGAGCCAGCGACGATAGTTTGCAGAAAAATCCCCAAAAAGGGGGATCCGACCTTGGCACGGCTACGGCTCATTCCCGACAAATGGTCAGGAAGTGCCGAATATTTCACAAGTATCATAAGGGTACTACGTTGAAATATACATTTTTTTTGAAAAAATACGTTTTCATACGTTTTGAAAAATACGTTTAAAAAAAACGCTTTTCCGCTGCGAAGTACTATAAGAGTACTAACATTTGATAAAGTGAGGGAGAAATATTGAAAGTTACTCTAGATGGTGATTGGAAACATAGTGACCTTTCCGATTCTAGAGTAACATCTTCAATATTTTTCGAAAGTAACTTATCAAATTATGAATATCATTCCAAGTGGGAGTTGATTTTAGAACTATCCATATGGGATATTCTATTATCATTTCAAGTGGGAATTATATCTGAAAAATACGTTTTCAAACTCATTTTCCGCTGCTAGTACTATAAGAGTACTATTGTTTGATAAGTGATGGGGGAATATTGAAGGTTGTTCTATATGGTGATTGGAATCAAAGAGACCTTTTCGATTCTAGAACAACATCTTCAATATTTTTCGAAAGTAACTTATCAAATATAATATAATTCCAAGTGGGATTTGAATTTTTTAGAACTATCCAAATGTGATATTCTATTATCATTTCAAGTGGGAGTTATATTTTAAGAATTTTTATGCAATGTTTTGATCAAACCTTCGGTTTTGTGTCTTTTGCAGCATTTTAAAAGTAAAATGTCTTCCGCTTCAAAGAATATCGTCGCTGAGTTAAACAGAGGTGAAAAACTCAACGGCGATAATTACAAACTTTGGTCCATTAAGATACAATACGTTTTAGAGGAGCAAGAAGTGCTCGAAACTCTAAAGAACGTAATGATTGAACCCGAGTTGGGCACTACGGCCCAACACAGACGAGACAAGGAAGCTTTTGATGCTTGGTCTCGGAAGAATAAAGATAGCGCGCATTACGTTATTAAGCAGTATGGCTGATGACATAATGCGCATCTTCTGGGAGCATGACTTAGCCATGGACATATGGTCCAAGCTTGAGGAGAAGTTTGGTGGCACATCGGTGTCCAAACTTCGAGCCTTGACTATAAGATTTGATTCATATAAGAAACGTCCAGATCATTCCATGGGGAAACATCTGCGACATATGACGAATATAATCTCAGAGTTAAAGGATGCAGGTCATGTGCTCACAGATGAGCAACAAATCCAAGCAGTCATACGTTCCCTACCAAATGGGTGGGATCAGATGAAGATGCATCTCACTCATAATGAGAGCATTAAGACCTTCAACGATGTTTCCAAGCACCTCGAATTAGAGGAAGAGCGGCTTGCGGCTGCCAAGCCAAGTGCAGAAGTGCACATGGTTGCTAGTTCCTCACACGGGGGAAAGAAACGTAATGATCGTTCGAAGTCTTCTAATGAACGTAATAAGCAACCTGAGTCTACCAAGGAACCCAAACATAAGGGTGGGCAAATGGCACAAGAAGAAAGACTTGAAAATGATCAAGTGCTTCAAGTGCAACAAGCTCGGTCACTATGCTCGTTCGTATACGAGTGGAAGTGACGAGGTGCCACCGACCACATAACAAGGGACAGACGGTCCTTCGTGGAGTATCACCGGATACCCCAAGGAATGAAGTGGATCAATGTAGGAAACAACACACGTGTTGAAGTGAAAGGCGTTGGGACTCGCGAGCTAGTCTTGGACAATGGCCGCACTCTCCTACTTCATGATGTTCTCTTCATTCCATATATTCAAAGGAATATTAAAACTGTGGTCAATTTAATGGGTCTTGGTTATAGTTGGTTCCTTCATGATTGTAATATGGACCTATTTTGTAATAATTCCTTTATTGGTACTGGGTTTGCATTTCAATGGATTTATTGTAATAAGTACAATGTATGGTTCCTCATGTAATGAAAATTTCCTTGTGACAAATTCTTTGACTAATGAGTCTAATATAATTTGTTGGCACACAAGGCTTGGTCATATTGGACCAACGCGTATGGATAGACTTGCCAAATGTGGCCTTCTATCCAATGTTTCAAAGGTTGAAATGTCGACCTGCGAACATTGCCTTATGGGGAAATCTTTTCGCAAGCCGTTTGGAACCGACACAAGGGCCGAGGTTCCATTACAGCTTATCCATTCGGACATATGTGATCCGATGAATGTCAAGACAAGACGCGGAAAGTCCTATTTCATCACTTTTATTGATGATTTCACCCGATTCGGACATATCTATTTGATATCCCACAAAAGTGAAGCTTTGGCTTGCTTTAAAAACTATATGAGTTTAGTGAAGAATCAATTAGATCGCAAGATTAAGGTCTTGCAAACCGATAGGGGCGGTGAATATCAATCAACAAGTTTTAAGGAACTTTGTGATGAAAAAGGCATAGTACATCAGGTAACTATGCCTTATACTCCTCAACAACACGGTGTTGCAGAAAGGAGAAATAGGACTTTAATGGAAATGGTCCATTCAATGATGGCGCAAGCTAACTTGCCAATCACCTTTTGGGGTGATGCATTATTGACGACTGCTTTCATTTTAAACCGCGTACCCTCGAAATCAGTTAGCTCCACTCCTTATGAGTTGTGGAACCAAAGGTCTCTTGACTTAAACATTTTGAAACCTTGGGGTTGTGCATTCTACGCACATATTTCCTCCCATAAGTATGGCAAACTTGGGCCAATGGGAAGGAAATGTATCTTTATACGATACGCAGAAAACTCCAAAGGTTATGTTTTTGTTAGTCAGGAAGACAATGGTGGGCTAATTGAGTTTGAGTCGAGGGATGTCACTTTCTTGGAAAACGAGTTTCCAAGACAGGGCGAGATAAGTCAGGACTTATCTCTATTTGAGATTTATGATCAAGAAGGATTACCTCATTCGAGTGGGAGAATTCTTGGTGAAAACGAAAATACGTTTCAACCTTCACCAATGGATTATACGAATGACGATTATCCTATTCCATACAGGAATAATGATCCAAGTGGGAGCAATTCTAACGACATTCCAAGTGGGAGTGATATTAGAATTGATCTAAATTCGAGTCAACAAGGACTTGAAGAATCTCAAATACGATGTAGTAGTCGTACAAGGTTGGCTCCTCTAAGATTTGAGGATGAATTTCCGCAAACCTTTATTACTTTACTACAAGATGATGACGAGCCTGCTACTTTCAAACAGGCCGTATCATGCCCTGCAAAAGACAAATGGATGGAAGCGATGAAGGAGGAATTGAAATCCATGAAAGTTAACCAAGTCTGGGACTTAGTTAACTTACCCAGAGGACATAGAGCAATTGGGAACAAATGGGTTCTCAAGATCAAGCATAAGGCTGATGGCTCTATAGATAGATATAAAGCTCGCCTTGTCGCGAAAGGTTTTACGTAACAGGAAGGGATAGACTACGAAGAGACCTTCTCACCTGTTGAGCGTTTTACCTCGATTCGCCTGATTCTGGCAATGGTAGCTTGCTTATACCTCGAATTACATCTGATGGATGTAAAGACTGCCTTTCTCAATGGAGAATTGGACGAGGAGATCTATATGGAACAACCAACAGGGTTTGTAAAAGAAGGAAATGAACATAAGGTTTGTAAACTTCGTAAGTCCATATATGGTCTTAAATAATCCTCGAGGCAATGGTATATACGATTTCAAGAAGTTGTCTTATCAAATGGATTTTCCATGCTTGATGAAGATAACTGCGTATATATCAAGAGGATTAAAAGCAAGCATGTTATTATGTCTCTATATGTAGATGACATTTTAATAACCAGAAATGACAAGGGCTTTGTGATGGATATCAAGGCTTGACTTTCATCAGTTTTGAGATGAAAGACATGGGGAAGCCACATATATCCTTAGAATTAAGATTTCAAGGAATCGTTCAAAGAAACTTCTTTCTCTTTCACAAGAGACTTATATAAAGAAGGTTCTAGAACGGTTTAATATGTAGGACTGCAAGTCCAATTGATACTCCTATAAGCAGATGCGATAATTTATATCTGAAATCATGTCCAAAGAACCAAAAGGAAAAGGAAATTATGGAAAAAGTTCCATATTCCAGTATAGTTGATAGTCTTATGTACGCTATGATGCATACAACACCGGACATCTGTTTTGCCGTTGGAATGATAAGTCGTTACCAATCCAACCCAGGGCAAGAACACTGGAAAGCGGTTAAGATGATAATGCAGTATCTTAAAGGAACTGCAGATTTGCAAAAGACTATGATAAAACCAAGAAGGTAGACATAAGGTACATATCTACGCATGAGATGATAGAGGATCAGCTTACGAAAGCGATCCCCAGAAATGTGTTTTATAAACACTTATCATCCCAAGGATTGCGTAAGAGCTGAGTTGTACCAATATATATTCCCATGTCTGAGAAAGATCAAATTTAATAAAAGAATAAGTTCTTTTTCAAACATTGCATATGAATCTCTTGAGAAATGTTTGTGTACATTTTTGAAATCTCAGCTGAATTCAAGTATGTCGGACAGATTGAGGTTGGCTCTCTCACATGAGTAACCGCCTTATTCTATCAGACGGATAGAATAGAGATGAGACCTGTTTAAAGTCAAAATCATCAGACGGATGATTTAGAGTCATGACTTAAACAAAATGGTCGCATGAAAGATCTGCATCATATGGATGCTTACAGAAGATCTCAGAGGATTTTTTGAAATCCCATCTGTCTAAATGCGGGATGTGAGTCCAAAGGATTATTTGAGTAGAACAAGGGACTCAAAGTCAGACATTGTGGTGTCTGATCATCATCCTTACAACATCATTGAGGCATACACTCCCTGGGAAAGGAGCGATGTTGTAATATGTGTTCATACCACGTATGCATTTCGACCACTGAGTTAGTAGCAATAGTGTTTGCTATTATGTGAGACTCACAGTCCATATGGGTCTTAACTCTTACCCTCAAGGACTCCAATTGGTTCCTTTAGATTTGACGAGATGATCGCTATCTTAGCGTGTTGCTAATGGGCTATGATAATTCGGCTCGGCGGGACACGTTAGAAAAGCGAATCAAGTCAAGATCAGAAGGTTCGCAAGAAGAGGAAGATTGATTTCATATTCACATTTGGACTTTAATGATTCAAAGCTGGCCAGCCAATTGTGATCCAGATGGGATTCAATTGTTGAATATAAAGTATAAGAAATGTGAAGAAATAATCTAGGGTAAAGCATGCGTTGAACTACTCAACTTTGCACCTTCGAGGTCGTTGTGTATCTCTAATAAGTGCACAACAACAGACTCTACGCGCATGACGGTCGCACGGTCTATTTCTCGGTATGATAGATGAAAGAACTAAGAGAAAGACGTTCTCTTACAATCCCCTCAAGTGTGAGTGGGAGATGTTGGATATGGAAGATGTTAGTACACCCTTGTAGGGGATGTACGAGGGAAGACGGACCTCGAACGTCGCGTACATGAAGTTGTGTGCAAAGGGAATATGTTCCCTTGAGGAGAGGATCTCTAGATTGATGGGAAAGTCGCATTATATATGCATAAGTGCATGCGACATATGGCTAATAAAGGGGTAATATCTTAAGCTTATATTGTACCATGCATATGATACAACTTAAGCTTATAATATGCCATGTACGATGGTACACCTTAGTTAAATTGTTCCAAAGGAACAATTACTCCTAAAATAACTACCTTGGTGGCTATAAATAAGACCCAAGGGTTAGCCATTTCCTTACACTTTTGCATGGCATTCTTGCATGCATTTCATTCTAGCGAAGCTCTGCCGAAATCCTTCTTCTCTCTTTATCCAAGTTCTTAATCTAAAAGTAGAGATTTAGATTGTGGATTTAGTAGCCTTACTCTGTTCGTGAGAAGACTCGATCCGTCGTGGCGAATCCGAAGGCGAAGTTCGTAGACTACCGTGCCGCATACGCAAGCGTAAGTCTCAACTTCATTTATCGATCCTAACTCTGTTTTGGCAGGATCCAACAGTGTTTCATCAAGAATACATGTCTAAATAAAATAAGAACACCATATCCTGCCTAATTAAGACTTGGGTCCAAATACATCTGTACGTACACGACCATTAGTTCTCCAACTCATTCTCCCATTGTCCTATAGAAGGAGTTTCAGCCATCATACATTTGAGACAAGATTTACAAGTGTCTTTTGACTCGTAATACGAGAGGTCGAGAGACCCCTCTTTATCTGACTTGTCAATCCTAGTCTATTTTGTACAGCCTAGTCTATTTTACCATAGATAAGTTTTGTTACTAACTTGTGCATTCATGTATTAACTCTTAATACAACATCAATATACAAATTAACCACATCAAAAAATTTCTTCTAAAGTAATGTGACGACATTCGCTAAGTGTAATATACGTCCCATATGGCCTAAAGACAACTTTTGTTCATTAGTCAATATGTGAGACTATCTTTTCCTTTGTATAACAATTATTCTGAAATTTTAGACATCAAACATGTCCCATTTTCAATTCCTCCTACTATGCCCTGTCTTATGATAGACCAAGTATTCTTTCTCAATAAATTTTTCTTAGTGCCTTCTCCTTTCTAAATCAAATTTAGACATTTCTCGTTCTAACACAAAAATTAGCTGTGCAAGCATCACATGCATCCAAACACTTGAGCTTTACAATCTTGAGGAGACTCAACAAGTTGTTCATCTTAAGATCTAATTTGGATACATGGTCTTCCACCGCTCTTATACTCATCTTCGAGTCAAATAGTTTGATCGAAATTTCGAACCTTGTGGATCGAAACTATTTTCCATACAATCTTGAGGAGACTCAACAAGTTGTACGGAGAAACTTGCTTTAAACATCAGTATGTTTAAGCTGCCCCTACTCATTGAGGCGAGTGTTAAGTAGCGTGCTTTTATTATGTTATACTTTAGAGCTTAAGGAAATCACTGTCCTTAACTCATTTCTAGGAAGGACACTTTAATATCAGTAAGAACATAGTTTGGTTTATCAAATATTCCTTAAATAATCGTTTTGTCCAGTTGACTTATTTCTTTTAAGGATATTATGATTTTGTATTCCAATTCGGTAAAACACAGAATTACCCTAGTTTAGTATATGTTCATGATTTTTAAATATAGTTAGAATGGTTTGGTTTTTATTCAACTATATCCTCCCAATATTTTTGCGATCATATTTAGCCATATAGATGAACAAATATCTATTACACAATTCAGGACCTTTTTTGAATTTTGTCCTACTTGGCATTTTTGTCCCAGGCATATTTTGGGTTGCTGACTGGAACACCGGTGGGGGATCCTTGGGGGTTGGGTGGGGTTCTGGGCTTGGGTTTGGGGTGGGCGTTTGTTGATATTTTTGTGTTTTAGTCCCTACTTTTACTCCTTTTGCCCATCGACCCTCCTATCGCGACTGCTTCTCTCCGCATTTGCTTTTGGGTGACGACTGCCTACGTGCCCTCCGGGAATGAACAATGACTAGTAGTTATTTAATGGAAGAAGGACCCAACAACCCTTAGCTTCACAACCTTGAGGATACTCAATAAGCTGATCGACTCTGCAGTTGGTAGATAAACTCATTATCAATTAAATCACGTGTGACTCCCTATTAATTTTTACCCATAGTCACTTATGATCTTGAGGAGACTCAACAAACCATAATGATTAGTCTAGTTGAACCCTTGTTTTCATGTCTAATATTAACTTACACCAAAGCTCAAGGAGACACGGCGCAACAGTTTGGGTTAATATCATACTACATCACATGTATGATGGAGTCAGTTTCTAAAAGAGGCCAAGTCATAGCTTGAGGAGACTCAACAACCATGACAGTCGTCTTTTAGTCCCCTATTCCAAAAACAAGGAGGGCTACGGCTAATCTTGAGAAGATTTTTAACGTATTTGACTAGATGTAATCGATGGTTTTACATAATCATAATTTGCATCCCTAGTCGACCTAGGATAATCCACAACACTAGTCAAAAAATGCTAGACCTGATCATGATCCATTGAAGGATACTAATTATTCATATGTGTGACATCGACTTGAAATAGCTTCATTAAAACTAGTTAATCCTATCAACTAGTTGAATCCTAAAATTCGAAATTAGGATTTGTTAATAACTTTTATTAAAGTCCTTATCAACTATAAGGATTATTAGGGTGCTATCCTAATCATGTGTTAGGGATTTAAAGTTCAAGTTGCAATAAGTTAAATTAAAGCCTTTTTTCAAAATTATTATTAGAACAATTAAAATAATAATTGTATGAGAGGGCTACCCTAATCAAGTATTAGGAGTTTAATTTGTAGTAACAATTTTTAAATCATAGCATATCCTTCAAAAAAATTATCATATAATTTTCTTAAAGCTTTTAATGTCTATCCTAAAAGTTTTTCTTGTATTATCACATAATAAGCAAGAATAATTTAACCATTAAAAATATCAACTAAACAATTTATCATGATAACAGATTAACTAAAAATTATCCCATAAAATTTAGCTAAACAAGCAACTTAAAATTTATCTCATAAGTTTAAGTTACACAAAATTAATTATCATCATATAATAATTAAGATCTAATTTAAAATTATCAAATGATTTTAAAATAGACCTAATTTTCAAAAAAGTTTTTCGAAAATAAAACGTCATATGGGAACGACTATAGCTTAATAAAAAACATCCATCTCATGGAGAAACATGCTGCATCATATACACTTTATAATTGCAAACAACATAGATCATGTAGACTGGCTCTGATACCACTGATGGGGTTTATGGGTCATTAGGGCTATAAAATCGACGTCCAGTCTAAGTCAGACGGACGACGAGATCAAATAAAGCAGCAAAAAACCAACTTAAAACTATTTTAAGTCTAGCCCTAAAGAGTTAAACCCTAGCCAGAATCTTTACTATCCTAGGGTTGGGTCCGACCAACCCCTAAATATAGATCTATCAACCTATTGCAATTATAAACACATGTTAATAAACTACTTACCTTTCACTTTGTTTTCGCAGAATACGAAGCGTCGTTTTCAGCAACATTTCTTTAACTCTAAAGCGATGCCCCGAGACGCTTCTCCCAAGATGAACCGCGTCCCGAGCGGAACCGTGTCCCAACCGAACCGCTTCCCGAACAAAACCGTGGCCCAAGCCGAACCGCGTCCTGAGTCGAATCGTGTCCCGAACTGCATCGAGTCCCGAGGCGAGCAACACCCTTATTGCCTAGCCAACCACACACCAAATAAAGTTTCACCAAGAGTGGATCCTCCGTTAAGACTTCGGATCCATTCAGAACTCTTTCGTAGCTTTGCTAGAGCCCGATCAGGAGTAAGGAAGAATTTTAGGAGAAAGAGGAAATATTAATTTAAGTCTTAATCCGAGTGTGCTAAAAAATTTTCGGAGCTACTTGAATTAAAGACTTGGTGCAAGTTTCAAGGAGGCGGTATGCCCCTATTTATATAGGCGGCTAAAACTCCTCTTTTCCAATTACCGATGTTGGACTAAACCGTTGGGAAAAGAAAAATCAATTTAGTTTTCCTTACACGAAGGCCAAACTTTCACGAATTTTCTATCCCTCACCATTGAGCTACAAGAATGATGTCATACATCTTTGCGAAGAGGGTTGAACAGTGAACGTGTAGGAAAAAATGGCACGTTATTCCGAGTTCGTTAGAGCAATCAAACATAGCTCCAAAGTTGCCCAAAAATCATGCGTTTTTGTAAAATGCAGTTGACAAAAACCTGGGTTCAAAACCCTAGTCATGTGGGGCCCACAGTGGGCCCACGGCCTGACGCGTGCACAGCTCGCCGCTGATGTGTGCCTTGCATGCGCCTGCATGCACGCGGGCGGGGCCCTGCCCGCATGAAGCGGGCATGCCCCGCCTGGCGGGCGCGGGTCGCCTGCCCGCCATGCGGGTCGGACGGCCCGCAGGTTGGGTGCTTACAGGTGCGGGCCCCGACCTGCAATGTCCTAAATGGGCCTTATCGATGTTTTGGGTCTATCTTTCGCATTTGGAGTCCATTTTGGACGCCGTTTGAACCGGGGTTTAGACCAAGACATTCCCGTCATCCAGGTACACATCTCATGTGTCTATTCTATATGAAATATGCTAGTAAACACTTTACGGCATATTCACAACCTTTTACATCATATGCAATATTCCCACATCCTAAATATTCTAAAACTTATATTGCAAACTATTTGGGACACATTAAATTCATATTTAATATTAAAATCCATTTACATCAAATACAAATGAACTGAGGGCATACATCCCTCAACAGATCCAATCCCTCCTAATGAGCTCTTCATCTTGCAAGAAGCTGGAGGTAGCCTGCTAGCTCAGACTAGCCTGAAGATAGCACAGACTTGGCTCTAACTGCTCGGGATCGAGGTCTTTAAGCCTGGGGTTAGCTCGTCCAGTATCCAGTCAGCTACCAACTTCGTCCTACGCTAGTTACTACAACTGTACCATCATCCAATAATATCCGTGGTGAGAAAACACTCGTAAACAATTGGCATTGTCTGTGCAAAATGAGTCAGTCGAAGCATGAACCTTTCCCCGACTAAGGCATCACCATCCCTTCCTCCAAGCTCATCATCTGACTACAATGTCAGCTGATAAAATTTGAATCTCGAAGTAAGGAACTTGCGCTCGAGTTGTAAATGACACCATGCAAAGCTCACCTCATACAATGTCCCCAAGTCGCCATGGCTTTCTTTATACTTTTCTATAGCTTCCTCGGCAATCTTGGATGCAGCTTCCTCGGCAACCTTTGAAGGGTCGAGCCCCTTTTGGGTAATGAGCAACTGATCTTGAAGCTTGGCATCCTTCATCTCCCACTTCTTTTCCCCTTTGAGCAGCCGCTCCTCAGCCTGCTTCATAAGGGCAACTTCTTCAAGTAGTCGTTCCTCGGCTTACTTCCTTAGGGAGACCTCCTCGAGTAGACATTCCTCAAATTTCCTCCTGAGGGTTGCTTTTCCTTCGGCCCTTGCTCTGAAATCCACGTCTTCAACCACACCGACGATGACTCGACCCACCAATCATGGGCCTAAAAGGCCAATTACCGTAGGAGCGACAGATGTTACGCCGCGCCCCCATAGATCTCAGTTCTTCCACATACCCTATCAGCAATTAGTGATTTTAGAGAAGTTCCATGCATTCTCACGGGAGGTGAGCGTCAATATTTAGGTGCTGACTGCCGTGATGGAACGATTAACAGGTTTATAGCCCTAGCCAACTGCGACCCCACCAGCCATTCCAACTCCTTCTCAGCAACATCAACATTGCACAATCTTCCCTGAAGGATCTCAGGGCGACGAGATTGGAGGCCACATCTCAGCTATAGCTGGTCTTAGGGGTCCACGGCTTTCACTCGATGGAGCTGAGTACCGTCGCTCTACTATGTCTGATGATCAACATAGATAGAGCCATCGTGGACGAAGCCACAACCCTCATCGTAGGTCTCATGCAGGCCTCAAGAGGAAGGCTTAGAGAGATAGCCTCCGCCATCCGAGCTCTTCTAATATCTCGGATGCGGAAGAAACCACCTTGAAAAAGAGAAACACATCGGCCTCCCTGCTGCCAAGATTTAAGATGCTTGACCTAGAAAAATATGATGGCTCGGGTGATCCATGTGAACACGTCCAAGACTATGAGGAGTGATGTAGATACATGGGACTGAAAACTCCCTCCTATATTGGGCTTTTCAAACAACTCTACATAGGCCACAAAGGAGTGGTACAATGGACTTCCCAGTCGGTCTATTGGGTTGTTCAAGAGCTTGGCCCAAGTCATCTGTTGATAATTTATGACAGGGAGAAGGAGGAAGCATAGCTCGAACCACCTATTCATCTTTGTGCAGAAAGATGGGGAGACATTAAGAAGCTTCTTGAAGCGCTTCAATTCAGAGAGACTGAATGTCAAGAGCTGCAGTGACGAGGTGACCATCGCTGTACTCAAGAAGGGTGTTCGGTGTGAAGACTTAATAAAACCTCTGCATCATAAACCGTCATGTAGCTTGGATCAGCTCCTTACCAAATTAGAGTGGTATATGATGGCAGAGGAGGTGCTGGCTTTAAAGAGTTTTGTTTAGAGTGGAAAATCAAGCTATATTTCACCTCCGTAGCTCATCCTCATACCAACGGATTAGCGAAGGGCGCTAACAAGTGCATATTGGAGCCACTGCATAAGAAGGACAGAGACGCATGGGATTTATGGCCAGAAGACCTCGCAGGCTGGTCTGACTATACGATCGGGGGCTGCTTATGAAGCTGACCTCGTAGGCCGATCTAGCTATATGATCTATGATCACTTTAGCCGGCCTCACAGGAAATAGAGAACTCATCCCTGCTTGGAATGCAGAGCATCTGCAGAGATGTTACCAATCAAAAACAAGTAAACCGAGCAAATCTCAGTGCTATTTTTTATTTCGGTTTCTCTTTTTTTTTCACTTTAAAGAAGATTATATCTTGCCAGCCAATATATATTAGACAAATGTACTCCAAGAGAACATTTGATCGGCATTTCCCATTTTATTTTCTCTAAAGTGCGCATGCTTACATATCAGCATGGATACATCTGACAATGACCTCGCGAGCTGATCTGGTTATACGATCGGGGACAGACACCATCGCTGGCTGATCAAGCTATACGATCGAGGATAACTTACAAGACCTCATGGGCTGGTTAGTACTACGATCAGGGGACGATGCCCTCAAGGGCCAGTCTAGTATATGATCGGGGATAACCCAGAAGACCTCGTGGGTCGATCTAGCTATTCGATCGGGGGATGCCCTTGCGGGTCGATCTAGCTATTCGATCGGGGGATGCCCTTGCGGGTCGATCTAGCTATTCGATTAGGGATTACTTTTAGAAGACCTCAGGGCTAATCTGGCTATACGATCGAGAGCCGACACCCTTATGGGCCGATTTAGCTATATAACCGTGGATAACTCGGAAGACCTCTTGGGTTGATCTGGCTATACAATCAGGGGCTGATGCCCTCGTGGGTTGATCTAGCTATACGATCTGGGATAATTCTCAGAAGACCACACGGGCTGATCTGGCTATACGACCGGGGCCGACACCCTCGTGGGCCAATCTAGATATACAATTTGGTATCACTCTTAAGACCATGTGGGCTGATATTTGTCATGCCATGTTCCCCAAAATACCTGGAAAATATGAAACTTTCCACAATATTCGTAGAGAACGGAAATGACACGGTCCACAATAGTATTTAGACTCAAGGTGTCAACCACTCGACTCTAAATATTACCCAGCATAAACGGAAAAATTAATGCTACCATTTTTGTAGGCCACTGCAAATCCTAGGATATTACAAACAACGGATTAAAGAATACAACAAATGCTCCAATACAGAAAAATATAACCGCAACCACAACACAGAGGCACCACACACCCACACATATTTAAGTCTCCAATGTACAACATACACACGATAATTACACAATAATACATCAGGGAATAAAATGTATGAAAATTCCCCAAACCCTTGAACTATGTCCACGATCTAAGTACAACTCACTCCCTAATCAAGCCATGTGTAACCAACTCCACAAAATCGCCCTCAGAGGGTTCAAGCTCTAGCTCGAAGCTCTGGACAGTCCCCTGGGAAGAACCTGCTCTGAAGTCTCAAGTCCTAAACCTGGGGAAAGGGGGGAGGACACGTCAACACGTGCCTAGTAGGAAACCACAACTCAAGTTTAGAGTGCTATATTTAAGATCGTCACATCTAACCAAGACGCCAGGCATCACGTGAGTACATAAATGAGCTTTTTAAAAGAAATTCACCTCTATCTAGAATTGAAGACAGGTGCTAAGCATTAATGCCAAAATAAAATGAGATAACATATGTTGCATGTTGAAATAAATGTGCAGCTAAGAGAAATGACGAAAGTAAAGGCAGAAAACTAAATGTGTCACATCAAAAGTGTCCTAGCAACTCGACCGATGTCAAGTCCATGATATCGCCTATATTGTGCCTAGGGTTAGTACGTGAGCCTATTCTAGTAAAGAAAAGCACACACTAGTTGATCGTACAAACTCCTGGTTAGAGAATGTGATGCGCGACGAGAACCATCCATCCTGATAATCAACACCCTCCCTCTCACGGGAACCCTCCCTCTCACAGGAGGAGAATGCAACCGAAGTGGTATGTAATCCAGAACACCCTCCCTCTCGTAGAAGGAGAATGCCATCGAAATGTTATGTCATCCAGAACACCCTCCCTCTCGCGGGAGGAGAACACCACCGAAGTGGTATGTATAACAGGATGGCCTCGTCGATCATACACTACAGAGACCCTGAGTTTACCACATTACCCAGCGTGTAAGCCTAAAGTGAAGATTACACATTCCATCACATGCATCGTAAGCCATCACAATTAGTAACAAAGGAACACCATGATACTTCAGCACTACCATATGTACATCAAAGCCCTGATTGGGTTATTATCATTTCATCCAATACAATAATCATGGAGTTTAATATACTACGAGACATGTAACATGGCACATAAACATGACATGAAGCTAAAATGCTCATAAACATGGAGCATAAGGACATAATGCATTGAACATGTAATTACGGAACGTGGTCGTTATATGAAGATTAACATGAGGTATCCAGAATCATGGCACAACATTTCGGCTTGGTAGAAAATTAGTATATTAAATTAAAAGCAAATCTTGAAAATTTAGGGCCAATAGTCGGCTGCAGAAGTGAAAACAACCGACTGTTCTGTAAACAATCGGCTGTTTTCAAAACAGCAGCTAGCTGTTTTTCTCAAGTAGAACATAGTTTCAATATCTCATTTACATTAATCGATTTCAATGACATACATTTAAGTTACCATCAATTGGCATGCTAACATAATTGCGGTGATTAATATGACAACTAGATAAAGATTGGACACAATCTAGCATGTTAACATGGATGTTTAATATATATTGGCATGAATACTTGTCTATTGGCATATTTGGCATGGACACTAGCAAAATGCATAGTATTTAACATAAACTTGGCATACCACAAGGATCTACTACGATTAGCATAAGGATGTGTCAACATTAGCATATAAAATATATTATGCCATATGACCATCTTCTTAGTTGCATATGCATCATATTAGCATAAGGAATATTTTTGCCCACGAACACATTCGTATATGGATCAATGTACATGTGGACATAATAACATATGTGAATGGACGTATTAATGTTAGCATATTGACATGATCATTAGCTTACCCAAATTGGCATTAACTTTTCAGATTTGTATGAACCAATTACTATGGGAATAACATAACATTAACCTTATTATTAAGCTTGACATTAACCTAGAACTAACCTCAACATTTTCATGTTCTACATTTATATTAATACTAACATACCAACATGGGCATAACCATATGCATACATAAATCATACAAGTTGATATAGAGGCATACTAGCTTAATTGAATAGCATATGACATAACATGATTTTATTACATGGCATAGCATTCTAACTCGCCAGGATTTCCATAGGTTGAGCATAATCTTCCTTTACAAATTTTTCTCCCTATACAATCTAATACATAGCAACCCCACTCAAGTCATGAATCCTACCTCAAAAATCCTTCTTCTTCAAGCTCTAGCCTTCCTCCTATGCTCCTTTCCTCTAAAAGCTTCTTCTCCTTCATGTTCTAACCTTCTTCTTCCTCCTCCTCCTTCAAACCAAAGGGGATATGGTGGTGTGGGGGATTCGGCCTAGTGGCGGAGCAAGGGAAAGTGGTGGCTAGCTTTGGTGGTGGGAGAGGAGGAGCAAGAGGGGGAGGGGAAGAGTTTGGCCTATAGGGGGGAGAGTGAGGGAGATGAAACCATTGAATTCTCCTTTTTCCTTTTTCCCTCCTTTTTCAGTTTTCCTCCTTTTTCTCTTTCTTTTTCTCTTATTAAAATCCTTCATAATCCTCATCATCCCCTCATTAGCTAATAGAATGCCAAGTGTGGAATGAGGTGGCATGCTTAGGTTTAAGGTTGACTTAGCATTTGACATATAATGTGGGTATATGTCATCTTAGGAGAATTTTGAAATTTTTATTTTTGGGGAAAATAAGAATACACTTAATATACCCAATACAAATCTACCATTTATTACACTAAATACTTATCACATTATCATATGTATTAAATGATTTAAAACATTTAAAAATATTTTTATAATAATAAATTTTTTAGAAAATTGGGAAATATTCCTAGAAATACACAAAAATGTATGTGTATAAATAAAATCGAAAATACGTACATAATATGCCGTATATTTCACAATACAGGGTTACAATATGGCTATACGACCATGGGCTAATGCCCTCATGGGCCGATCTAGTTATACGAGCATGGATCACTCTCATGTAACATCAGCACTGCCACATCGCCCGACATCAACCGTCGCAACGGTTGAGCTTGGGAGATTGAGGTAATTGATACAACATTGGGTCGTCCCATGCTGTAGTCAGTTGTTCATTTGAGCCGACCAACTCAAAAGCCTAGAGGCCGACTGCTTCATCATGTAAGGCGTCATCTCAACTCACCATTGGGCTTCTTCATCAATGAAGGCATTCAATGGCCGACCATTAGCGGTTCATCAATGCCAACATCTCAGGGCAAAATCAATAAAGTGCCATAAAAGCTCAGATGTTACCCTTAATAACCTTCAAAACCAATCGCCTATAATTAGTCGCTCGAACAATGGGAGAGGGGGATTCTCGGACACTCTTATGATAACCAGGTACTCCTACACCAGTATCTGCTCCACCTAAATTCTACATTTCCTCCATAGATCGACATAATAACTATCGCCTAAATCTCCCAATAGAGCATCTATAGTAACCACGAGCCTCCTTGAGTCACCAACTAACTTAAACATCGAACGGGATTAGGTCGGACCCGAGATCCGACCCTCCCTACTAAGCTTTTAGTATTGCATGAAGCTGGATGTAGCCCAGAAATAGCTCGGACTTACCCAGAGATAGATCAGTCTGAGCTCCAACAGCTCAGATCGAGGTCTATTCGGCCTGGAGTTAGCTCGCACAAGTACTAAGTTAACCGCCAACGTCATCCTACGCCAGCTACTGCAACCCTACCCTCAGTCAACAGTATCCAGGGTGAGAAAACACTCGTAAACAATAACCATTTCTATAAATTTTTTTCCAAATGAAAAGGATTAGGGAATTGATTTGCGACCCACTATTGCACACATACATCTTATTTACTCGTTTGTCATTTAAACTTTCTTAAACATTTTCCTCTTTTACCACGCATACATACCCACCATTGTACTCTGTCACCACCACCACCTCGGCCGTCTCTCGCCGACGACGAGGACTCCCCCTCTTCCCTAGCCTCTTCCACCCCCAATCCCCAGCCCCTGCTTCGACCGCCCAGCCCCCCTCATCCGTCCTCCCTCTGCACACCTCCCCATCCCCCGCCCCCTCATCCGCCCTCCTTACCCCCGCACTCCCTCCGACCCCCCCTCTCGATCCCCCACCCCCTCCTCTCGTGTAATACCTCGTTTTCGTATATACGTGTATAATGTACTTATTTCTGGACGTATTTGTACGTATGAAATTTTTGGGTATTTTCATGAATTTTCCATAATTTTTTAATGACCAAATTATATTTAAATAATTCTAAAACATCATTTGAATTATATAAATGAAGTATTTGAATGAAATACCATGTATTTGGAAGGGTATAATGTATTAATTATGTATTTCTATTTTTAATAAAAAAATCAAATTTGAAAAATTATTAGGATAACACATAACCATGTTATGTGTCATTATGCATGCATTCCTAATTACAAGTGTCATTAGCCTTGACTAAATTGTGTGGTGGAGATTAAATGGGAGGAAATACAAAAGTGAAAAGGAAAAAAAGAAAAAGAGAAATTTTTGTATGTTTTCATCCTCGTCCCTCTATCTTTCCTCCTCCCTTAGGTCCTCCTCGCCCACCACCCAACACCACCACCTACTCCTTCTCTCCCACCACCAAATCAAACCTCCATTAAAATTCTCCATACAACCTTCATCTATACTACAACATTCCTCATCACCAAGGCCAAATATTCACCATAATCATACTTGAAGAAGAAGGAGCTTAAAGACAGAAGAGAAGCTAGAGGTCTTCAAGGAATAAGAAGGGCCAAAGAATAGAAAGAAGGACATTTTGAGGTACGAATTCTTAGCATCTCTAATTAGGATTAGTTTTAGGATTTGTGTTTAGTAGGATCATCAACTTGAGTAGAGTTGCTATACTTAGGATTGTTTAGAGACTGTAATCTCATTTATGCTATAAGAAAGTTCATATGTTAATATGTGTGTATATGAAAGTATGCAACCATGTAGGTTATATGTAGTGTTTGATGCTAATTAATAATAATCCAATTTCACGTTAAAGTTTAGTTATGATGGATGTAGCTTAAGTTGTTTCATTATCTCTTTTCTTTTCATATGCTGAATTTTTTAACATATTGCAGTAACTTAGAAAAATTGTAATAAATAGTAGAAAAATCCAAAAAATGTAATGTAGGACATTACGAAATACTACAGAAAATTTCCTACAATTTTCACGAAAGAATTGAAGTCTAATTTTGACTATAGTTAGCATAATAATGCTAATCTTTTTGTTGTATCAATGTTAGATAGATTTACATGTTATGTTCATGCCAACATGTCATTATCTATGTTATGTTCATGCTAATATATCAATATCCATGTTATTGTCATGCTATGCCATGTTATAGTCATGCCATGCCATGTTATAGAAATATTCATGCTATGTAATGTTATATTCATGTTATATACTAAACTTGTTAGTAAAGTAATGCTCAAGCTCATTCGTAAGGATGCTAACATGCTTCATGTTAGTATAATAATATTCATGCTATATTAAATGTTAATACAGTAATATGCTCCAACGTTTATGCCATGTCATAATGCTCAAGATTTGTCAATTTGCAAATATTCATGCTGATATGCTCAAGTGTATGCGAAAATGAATTGACTAGCAATTTATGTTTATAAACTTAGTTATATCCCAAGATTCAACTTAGTTTCCATGCTGCATACTAAGTTGAGGAATGTTTGCTATGTTTAAAATGAAGTTCCATGAATGTTAATATGCTATGCTACAACGTTAAATATGTTCAAGCCATTGAAGCATATGTTGCTATATGTCATGTTTATGATTGAAACATCACAACGTGTTAATAGGCATGCTAATGCCACATTAATGTTCATGTGGTGTAATCCTTGTAAACGACTAAGTTGCATGTCTCTCGCTATGCTAAATTAGGTGAAGGCTTTATCTTAATTGTCATACCAATTATCATGCTTACATTAGTGTGCTGAGTAATGTTTAATGATTAAGCCGTGTTATTATACTTGTGGCAAATTATGTTATGGAAAGTACATGTTTAAGTATTTAATGTCATACCATTGTAAATTATGTTATAGAGGTGTGTTATGATGCTATGTTTCATATCCATGGTAGAAATGATGAAAACATGTGTTAGAAATTTTAATTGTAATAAAAAGAATCGTGTGATGGTATAATGAATGGAAATGTGAATGCGATAACTGAGACCGCCGAAATGAAAGACATGATGAATTCATTTGATAAATTAAGAGTGTGGAAGAGTGATAAATATCTGGAATGCTCGATCCATTCTAAAATGGGTGAGACTCCATATACGGGTTCGGGGAAAACGCATGTAAATCATAGGAGTTAAGGAACGGACATATGATGATTTGATTTCTCACTCGCTTGTCACTCCCGTAAGGGGGAGTTGACTAGAGTTAGAGAGGGAAGTGGTGTACTCGTGATGCACAATTAGGTAATTGTTGGTTTTTTTCATTTGTCCCGATAAAAACTGAGAATTGTCTCACTCATGTAAGGGGGAGTTACGAGAGGCATCTCCAGTGCTTGTGTTGCTGGTTGAGGTACCATTGTTTCACCCACCCTGGGTGAAGTCCAACTCCTTAGTGTCATACGATTTACTCGGGTTTCTAAATACTAACTAAATGTCTAACTTTAAGGCTAATTTAAACTGTAGTTTTGGTCATATACTTTCTGTTTCTCAGCTTCTACTTCCAGCACTTGTATGATATGATGGTTTACTTTTATGCTTTATTCCTGTGGACATTGCATCACTAGTAGATATACTATTAGTTAGATGGACAGATATTCAAAATGGATCCTACCTAGCGATGTTAGGATTTCCTATTGGGTCGTGCGTTGACATGCCCCGTTTACTTTTTCCATGTTTAGGAGCAGTACAGCTACAACAGACTTGACTCAGGAGTTTACCCATGGTTCGAGGTAGAAGTGGAGCCACAGAGGACAACTTGTACAGTTGGTCTTCCAGGGTAGTCTATGGAGTGAGTTGTACTGGGCGTAGATCTTTTTGCCTTTTATGTTTTTTCTAGGATTTCTCTCGTGTTCCCTTTGTACCCTTGTACAGATGATGTTGTATTAAAAGATGTTCTTTTGTGATAATAAATAAAATAAAATGTTGGATTTTGTACCTTATTAGTATTTCTCTGTGTTAATTCTGTGATGGAGCATTACTAGTACTTCCCAGTACATGCGCAGTGACCTGCATATTCTCCTTATACTCTCTCTTTCTTTCTCTTTCTCAGTAACATTCGCTACTGTGGGAATACTTCGGACGGATTCGTTCTTCCTGGGTATCCTGGGGAGTGGGGTGTTACATCTCGGCTTCATCCTCTACCACATCACTCTCCCTCACCTCCTTCGGTGATCTACTCATCCCATTCGCACCGTGGATCATGATGTTCCAGTGAACCGTCACCGCTGGCTTCTCTGACCTCACATGGCAACAGACGAGTGGGCGTAGAATGGGCAGGGGAGGTCGAGGAAGGGGGCTGGGGAGGGTGAAGGAGGTGGTGGTGGATGGGGAGGGGGTAGAGGAGGTGATTATGACTGAATATTACATATCCTGCCATCATAATCATCTCCTCTTGTGCATATAATCCGTGGAATTATACTCTCTTAACTACATTTATGTTAATTCATCATTTGTGAGCCTATAATTTTATTTTGGCATAATTTCACTTCCCAAAGCATTATAAATGTCTACTATATTTTTCGTGATTTTTCAGGATTTTTCAGGGGTATCGAAGGGGACTAAATTAACTCAAGGAGAGGAGCGCATAGCAGGCGCCAGTAGAAGGAACGACAGGCGCCGTGCAACCAAACAGGCGACTATCCAGACAACAGTAGTCACTTGCCTAAGAAGAGCTGGAGCTGGAGAAAGTGAAGTGCAATGACAGGCGCTTGCAAGAGGATTGATAGTCTACTGGATATTGTACAATCGCCTGCCATTTTTGCAGTAGTCGCCTGATTTCCCGGACGCCCGAGGGAGTGAAAAGAGCCATCTTACAGTTTAATTTAGCACTTCTGTAGTATGCGCTTGAAGCACAAAATACAGTCACATGTGGATCACACAGGCGACTGTAATATTCAAGACAGTCGACTGCCTTCATTTGGAAGCTATGCAGCTTACCAACCAGGCGACTGTCTGCCCAACAACAGTCGCATGTCGTCAGGCGACTGGTGTTTGTTCCGCAGTCGACTGATCGGGGTTTTTTTCCCAATTCTGGGTTGCGAGAAACGAGTTTTTCTTAACCCGATTTCTCCCCATTTGCTGTGGGCCTTTGGATGACATTTTGGATGGATGAGATGCAAACCCTAGGGGGTATAAAACACTGCTATTCAGATGTAATAAGATAGAGCTTAATCTTTTACTATTTTTAGGTCATCTTCTTCCTCAAGAAGGAGATTAGGGTTTTGGAGAGTTTTGAGTTTCTTGATCTCGTTTTTGCTCTTGTTGAGATTGATTGATGATTGAGGAAGCTAATATTTGGTGACAAATCTCCAACCCTCTTACTACTATACATTTGCTTTCATTTCTTGTATTGAACTATGTGTATTTCTTTGAATGCCTATTCTGCTCTTGATATGTTAGGCAAGATTCATTGTGTGGGTATTGTGAATTGATGTAGGATGTTTTGATTGCCTCGCTAATGTTAATCTCCAGCACCCTTTGTTAATACAAGTTGTTGGATGAACTAAGCTTATGATTAGTTTGATTTGATACTATCCATGGAGGATCCGAAGAACGGTGGTGTTTCGTAATTGTTGCACATATGTATCCAATGGGTATTGCATGTCTTGAAATGAATGCAAGCCCCTTCAATCCATATTTCATAGCTTAGAAGTTTAATTCACCCAATAACTCAAATTGTTAATTGGGTTGTAACCCGTTTATTGAATCGTGCATTACCCGAAAGGGGCCGTAGAACGGTGTTTGTGTGGTGTGCAATACAACCTATATGCACTACCCTCACATACTTTGAAATGGGTGTGAGAGCGATTCATGAGCTTTAATTAGGAGAAAAACCTAATTAGAAATTACCTTTGGTGCACCCCATATGTGCTTAATTGATTTATTTCCTGATCCTCATACCTTGACATGGATGAGTAATCGAGTTATCATGGAATTAACATTTATCAGAGCAATTGGGTAATCCTACCGATATCCTCAACACCCGCACACTCTCTCCCACTTGCATCCAAATCTTAGGACATTACCCTAACTCTAGGGTATTTAGATAAATCATCTATTCAAACAATCATTCACCCTCAGAGAGTGGTTAGAACCCTTAACCATTCTTTACACGCTCTGACTATTTGTGTGAATTTGCAGATTAGTTCTGTCTCTGTGGAAACGATCCTGTACTCACCGGGTATATTATTTACCGACTTCGTACATTTGCGAGTATCACCTTTCAGGTCTAGTCAATCAAATTGGCGACGTTGCCAGGGACGACGTATCTCCATTTCACATGTTAGTTTTGGCCGTGAAAATTTGACGAGATCTTTCCATTCTATTGTTTATATTCATTGTGGATATCCGATTTTGTTTTTCAATTTATATAATCATCAAGACTGTAAAAATTAGGTTAATCTTGGAAATTTTTGGCATGAGCTCAATTGTCTAGTTTATGTTGCTAAGGACTCCTCAAACACATAGATTAGTAAGAAACATAGACATGGCCAATAACGATACCAACACCAACGGTAATGACAACACTAATCATAGTGAGGACGATCACTCTCAACATGAGGGTGATCGAAATTTGAGATATGTGTTGAGACCGAGTAGGTCCGCTACCAACTCATGCATTGTGCTTCCAGTCGATGAAAATTCCTTTAGCCCAAGACCTCGGATATTTCAAATTCTCCCCACTTTTCATGGTGTAGAGACGGAGAACCCTTATTTACATATAAAGGATTTCGAAGATGTCTGCCTCAAATGTTCTGATGGGAAGGCTAGCAATGAAACCATTTATCTTAAACTGTTTCCTTTTTCTTTAAAGGATAAAGCTAAAAATTGTTTTAATGCTATAGCTCCTCATTCTATTGACTCCTGGTAGGCAATGCATGCTGAATTTTTGAAAATTTTTTCCATTGCACAAGAGTCAAGGATTAAAGCGGCAAATGGTAAACTTTTCTCAGAAGCCAAATGAAAGCTTTGACATCACTTGGGAAAGTTCAAGGAGCTGCTACTAGCATGTCCACACCATGGATTTGATGAATATAGTCTCATCGGTTTCTTTTACGACGGACTCATCCCATCCATGAAACAGTTCGTGGAAATGATGTGCAACTGGAAATTCTTGGTCAAGACACCGGAGAAGGCATGGGATTATTTAGAATCCATAGCGGAGAATGCATGAAGTTGGGAGGCGACTCCCAAATCTGAGAGAAGAGAATTACCTCAACCTTTGGCCCGTGGAGGTCTCCTTACATTGACCCAAGAGGAAGCCTTAGAAGCAAGAATGAAGGCCCTCATTTGCAAGAGACTTGACGGGTTGTAGTTGAAAGTAGTGAAGGCCGTGACGGTTGGTAATGAAGGGCTATGCAACCTTTGCAGTAGCACAGACCATGGCATTAACCATTGTCCCAACCTACCGCTAGTGAAGGAAGTACTTCAAGACCCCCCACACGTAAATTATGTGGCGAATTCCAACCAGGGGCAAGGATACAACAATTCCAACAATCAAGATCCGAGTTGGAGAAGTAGTCCGAATTTGAATTGGGCCCCCCAAAGACAACAACAAGCTCAACTATCGTATCGTCCACCACCCTTTAACAACAACAATAATCAACAAGGTAGCCAAAGGAGGAGGGATGAAACAAATGAACCCCAAGTGCAATCTTTGAGCCACATGTTGCAACAATTCATCCAAATGCAAACGACGCAAAATCAAGCCAATTTTCAACAATGAAAACAACTACAACAAACCCAGGTGCAACACCAACAACAATTTCACCAACTCAACGAGAACATGGTGAAGCTTACAGCAACTCTAGAGAAGGGCAAGCTCCCGGCACAACCACTCCCTAACCCCAACATGTATTTGTCATCGGGATAATCCAAGGTCAAGTCTTGTCAAGCTGTGACAACTTTGAGGAGTGGTCAAGAAATTGAGAAGCAGGAGTCACCGAGAGTTGAGGTGAAGATAGTTATAGAGAATGAAGCCACCCCAAATGAAGAGGTGCAAGAGGAAAGATCGGACAAAGGCAACCATTTCGAAGAGATCGTCATTGAAGAACCCGAGCCGTACATTCCTCCTGCACCATTTCCTCAAAGGCTTCAACCTCCACGGAAAGATAAGTTTTAATCCGAAATCAGCAAAATATTTCAAAAATGTCAAACTAATATTCCTCTTCTTGATGCAATAGATCAAATTCCTGCATATGCTAAATTTTTAAAAGATTTGTGCACTGTTAAGAGGAATGTTAGTGTTAAGAAAAAAGCATTCCTAACATAACAAGTTAGTGCTATTGTGCAACATAACATTCCTACTAAATACAAGGATCCTGCTCACCTATAATCCATGTATCATAGGAACCAAAAAGATAGGGCAAGTCCTCTTTGATTTAGGTTCGAGTGTTAACATTTTGCCATATAACTTGTATGTGCAATTAGGACTTGGAGAATTGAAATCTACACCCATTATTCTCTAATTGGCCGATAGATCCATCAAGGTCCCCAAGGGCAGCATAGAGGACGTGCTTGTCCAAGTGGACAAATTTTACTACCCAGTGGAATTTGTCGTGTTGGATATTCTTGGGCCTCAAACTGAGACACCAACCCCCATCATCTAGACCATTCCTAGCCACTAGCAATGCTATAATCAATTGTAGGGATGGTCAACTTAAGATCTCTTTTGGCAACATGACCCTTGACTTAATATTTTTAATGCTTGTAAGTTGCCATCGGGGGATGGTGAGTTTGAGGATGCTTGCATGATTGAGACTCTAGTTGAAGATAATTTTGATGTAGAGTTTATTGACGCGCTTAATTTTGTTGAACATTTTTGTGAACATATTGACACTGATTGTTTTTTTGCAGGAATTTGGCACGGTGACTAAGTGGATGCCATCTTTTGAGCCGCTACCGTTGGACACACCATACCAAAGGCCATCGAAGCAGGAGCACCCATCATTGGACTTGAAGCCGTTGCCGCCATATTTGAAGTATGCATTTCTTGGGAAATCCGACACATTTCCTATGGTAATATCATCTAAACTATCTAATGAGCAAGAAATGCAATTGTTAGACGTGCTTAAAACTCATAAGGGGGCAATTGGGTGGACAATTGCCGACATTAAAGATATTGACCCCGTAATTTGTAAGCACCATATCTACTTAGAGGATGACACCAAACCCACTAGAGAGATGCAACGTAGGTTAAATCATAACCTAAAGGAAGTGGTGAAGGGTTAATCCTTAAGCTTCTTGATGTGGGTATTATATACCCCATTGCCGATAGTAGATGGGTTAGCCCATTCAAGTTGTACCTAAGAAATCGGGGCTAACAATAGTGAAAAAATGAGAACAATGAGTTAATTCCCTTGCGAGCCACCACGGGATGGCGCATGTGCGTTGACTATAGGAAGCTTAATTCTAAGACCCGTAAAGACCACTTTCATCTCCTATTTCTAGATCTTTATCCTAGAGAGAGTGGCCGGATACGAGTATTATTGCTTCCTTGATGGCTACTCCGGATATTATCAAATAGAAATAGCACCCGAAGAACAAGAGAAGACCACCTTCACTTGTCACTTTGGCACTTTTACATTCCGGAGGATGCCATTTGGCTTATGTAATTCCCCCGCAACCTTTTAACGTTGTTTGCTTAGCATTTTCCATGATATGGTTGAAAAGATTGTGGAGGTATTCATGAATGATTTCTCTATGTATGGTAGCTCATTTAATAACTGTTTATCTAACTTGGCTTTGGTGTTAGATTGGTGCATCGAGAAAAACCTTCTCTTGAATTGGGAGAAATGCCATTTCATGACCACCGAAGGCTTAGGTCTTGGTCATATTGTATCCAAGGAAGGTATGCAAGTTGACAAAGCGAACATCGAGGTAATAGAAAAGCTATCCACTCCTCATTGTGTAAGAGATATTCGATCATTTCTTGAACGTGCCGGTTTTTGTTGGAGGTTCATAACAGATTTTAGCTCAATATCTCAACCTCTTTACATGCTTTTGAAAAATGATGTGGATTTTGTTTGGAATGATGATTGTCAACTTGCTTTTGAGAAGTTGAAAAATTTGCTTACATGTTCACCTATTCTTCAGGTGCCAGATTGGACGACACCCTTCGAGATTATGTGTGATGCTAGTGACTATGTAGTTGGTGCCGTGCTTGGACAACGCAAGGACAATGTCTCCGAGGTGATTTATTGTGGAAGCAAGAGCTCGTATGAAGCTCAACAAAACTACACCACCACGGAGAAGGAGCTTCTAGCCGTTGTCTTCGCGTTGGAGAAATTTAGGAGCTACATATTGGGATTCCCAATTACAATCTTTACCAAGCATGTCGCTCTTAAATATCTCCTTTCCAAGAAAGACGTCAAACCTAGACTAATCCATTGGATTTTGCTCTTGCAGGAATTCAACATCGCCGTTAAGGACAAGAAGGGAGTGGAAAATCATGTTGTCGATCACCTTTCACGTAACGATGAGTATGGAGCCGGCAACCATCCCATTGAAGGATTCGTTCCCTGACGAACATCTTTTTGTGATCTCCCACACACTACCTTGGTATGCTGACATCGTAAACTAATTGGTCATCGGTAAGACTCCCTACGCTTAATCTCGCCAAGATTACAAAAGGTTCATCTTTGAGGTGAAATCTTTCTTTTTCGATGACCCTTACCTTTACAAGTATTGTAATGACCAAATTATAAGGAGATGCATACCCGACCATGAGTTTGATAGTGTTTTGCATTTTTTCCATGAGGGTGTGTGTGGTGGTCATTTTTCCGCCCAAAAGACCGTAGCAAAAATTCTACAATGTGGTTTTTATTGGCCTAGTATGTTTAAGGACACTTATATATATTGTAAGTCATGCTTAGCTTTCCAAAAGTTGGAGGGGATTACTAAAAGAAATATGTTGCCTTTAAACCATATTCTAGAATTAGAAATTTTCGATTGTTGGGGCATTGATTTTATGGGGCCATTTTTTTCCATCCTTTGGGTACACATACATTTTGCTTGCTATAGATTATGTATCTAAATGGGTGGAGGCTATTCCTTGTAGGACCAATGATGCGGCCATCGTGCTTATATTCATGAAAGAAAACATTTTTCGCATGATTTGGGATTCCAAAGGCTATGATAAGCGACGGAGGGTCACATTTCTGCAACTGCCTCTTCGCAAGCTTAATGAAGAAGTTTGGGGTAAAACACAAGGATTCTACACCATACCACCCCCAAACCAATGGACAAGCGGAGTTGGCAAATCGGGAGATCAAGAACATACTCCAAAAGATGGTGAATCCATCAAGGAAGGATTGGAGCATGCGTCTTCCTGAGGCATTGTGGGCATACCGTACTGCCTACAACATGGTTTTAGGGATGTCTCCATATCGCTTAGTTTTTGGAAAATTTTGCTACTTGCCCATTGAACTTGAAGACAAATCTTTTTGGGCAATTAAAAAGTTTAATTATGGAATTGACCCCTCTCCTCGTAAATTACAGTTAGTGGAGCTCGAAGAGATAAGGATGGAGGCATACAAAAATTCTAAGATTATGAATAAGAGGCTTAAGTGCGCCCACGAACGAATCATTTTGAGTAGAGATTTCACCCTGGGGGAGAAAGTGCTACTCTACAACTCAAGACTTCATATCTTCCCCGAAAATCTTCGTTCAAAGTGGATTGGGCCTTTCATTGTTCGGGAGGTGTTTTCAATTGGCGTGGTGACCATTGCCAACCCACAAAATGGCAATGAATTCAATGTGAACGGTCAATGCTTAAAGCATTACCAAGAGCCGTGGAATAGAGACGAGGACACCATGGAACTTACAGAACCACCGCCGGGTGGAACTAACTAGGTGTTTTCGTTCCCAAACTTTCTTATCTAGTAGTATGTAGTAATGAATAACTCTTGCTCAAGCTTGCTTATCCTAGTTTACCCATTTCTTATGCATATATTTCATCTCACCCTTCAAACATTAAGGACCATGTTTATTTTTAGTTGGAGGGTGTAGAACTAGGATATAGAATCTTCTTAAGCATCTTTTTATTATTTTCATCTTTTTGTGAATAAATTGAATGAGATAAAAAAATTTTGTCCATCACCAACATTTCTGTAACTTATAGATTTTTGTTAGATGATCGACGTCCCGGTAGTGCACACGCACCCGGGACGAGCGACTCGTAGTCTTACCACAAGCGCATGACGTAGTGACGAGCGGGTATCGAACTCAGGGAGGAACAATGACGGTGTCTCGTTCTAATCACCTAGCTATCAAAATGGTCAAATATAATTTGTGGTAAAATTGTCACAATCGTTCGTATATCGATAGAAATATCAATGAAATAAAGCGCCTAAGGATAGGGAATCCTCGCTACGAACCGTATCTCATCATTGTGATTCATAGGTTACATCATTGCTAGATTTGAATTTTAGGTGAACTAGTCGCAACTAAATGTAGAACCAAGCTCACGCTCTCGCGCTATTGCCGGTCTATAGCGAACCTAGGTTACAGCCCAATCTCTTGCAAACCCTAACCTAAGACGCTAGCATTAGGATCGACATCATCGTTCAATCGTATCTCGAGCCCACTCTCGTGCAAACTCGAGCTACGACCTAGGTTGAGATAATTCCTACCCATCCAATCTCTTGCAAACGGGTATTTGTATAGAAATACGATTAAAAACCCTAGCCTTGGTCTAATCTCTTGCAACCCAATTCTAGAAAATTCCAATTGTAAACCTAAATCGAATTTCTAGGGCTTCCTATCAATTGGGACCCAATCTCTTTCAAATCCCAATCGATATGAATCCCTAGCCATCCGTAATTCATCAATCCCAACCTAACCCGAATCAATTCTAGCAAGAATTTCACCAATTCATCACAATTCAAAAATAGGGTTCATAGGGTTCATCCCTATGCCCTAGGACAATAAAACTACGCACTAATCATCATGCAATTCATAAGAAATTTAATATAAAATTCAACACAATTCAATGCAATAGAGAAATTATCAATAAAAATAGAGTTTTTAATAAGAAAGGAGGCAAACCAATGAGAATCCAATAGCACCCAACAAAAGTCCCCTTTCTAATCTCTCAAAAAGCCTAAATCTAATTACCTAAAAAGCTCTCTAAAAAGGCTGCAAAAAGTATCAAAAAGTTCTCTCTAACTAGGGCAAAAACTGGGTTTAAATACCCCTCAAAATTACCCAGAAATTCATGACAAAAATGCCCGTGCTCAGCCCAGAAATCGCAGTTTACGCAGCAGGCGGGGTGGCTCACTCGACCGAGTGAAAAATGTCACTCGGTCGAGTGACAAACCCTGTACAATAACAGTAAGTCGGGACTTTTTGGGGGTCTGTCTTCGGAAGTGACTCGGCCGAGTGGATTTACTCACTCGACCGAGGGGCAATTCTTGCTCGGCTGAGTCGGAATCGTCAAAAGCCTGTAAATTTACAGTAAGTCGGTCGTTTTTGAAGTGGATTTTCCCATGCCACTCGGGCGAGGGGATTTCCATGCTCGACCGAGTGGACTATCGTCACTCGGCCGAGTGCACACCCAATTCCTTCTGTTGATGCGTGTCCGGTCTGGTCGGCCGAGTGGTCTTCTTGCTCGGCCGAGTGGGTGGTTCACTCGGCCGAGTGAGATGCTACAGATGCCCAATCTTCATCTTTTCGCTTCCTCGTCGCTCCTACGACATTCTTTCTTCTACCACTTGTCTTCCATCACCGAATAGCCCTCAAAAGAGCCTTGGGTGACACTCTGAAGTGGGTGCAAATCCTCTTGATCTCAAAATCACTCCGAATCGCTCCATATCTCCTGAAATACGACAAAAACAAGAAATCATGAAAATCATCGCAATATTGTCGAATAATCGTTAAAAACGTGATATGAGCTATCAAAGTGGCATGCAAACATGCAGAAAAAGGGTGTAAAATACGGAGCGATCAAAATCCCCCAAGCTTACCTCTTACTCGTCCTCGAGGAAGATGAGTAAAAAGCGAGCCCGGCGGGAAAAATGATGGAAAAGAGGGAAAAATAAAAGAAATAAAAATAAAAACAAAAATAAAAATAGAATAGAAAGCGAAGAAGAGGGTGCTAGATCATTTTTCTCAGGACGTGGGTTTTGCTTACTCATATAGCATACATCGAATATAAAACACACATCAAAGACTTTTATTTCGATATCATAGTATAATTGATGCATTCGAAATAGAAAACCCCAAAATATCGACATAGCATGAAATATGGAATCATTCTCGGATTAACATCGTCTGAAGCATCTAAAGCGGTATGCATAACCATAGATCACACACTTTTCAATTGAATGCTTTCTATAAGGAGTATAAGAGATATCACACGATATGGAATAGTAAGAATAGAAAAGCATGGTTTTCATGAAATGAATGCTAAGTATCGATTTCTGGATTTCGTGAAACTTTAGCAATCTCACCGAGTATAGAAGATTACTTAGCCTAGGTTGTCATGCACCGTCAAGTAGTCACTCTCTCACACATCATTGGATCCTCTCCTCCAAGCTTATCCATAAGCATGGTGGCATAAACAAATCAATATGTACATTCCACATTTCTTTTGAAGCTCCAAAAAAGTAAAAATAAAACAAAAGAGGGAAGAATGAGAGAGAGAGAGAGAGAGAGAGTATGAGATGGGATCGTTATGAACTTCTTTTCTCTTTTCTTTTCTTTTTCTCAATTTTTCTCTTTTTTTTCAATAGAAATATATACATAAGCGATCCCAAATCAAAAGAGAGAAGGATATACAGGTATATTATTTTCTTTTTGATTTTGGGGATTTGGAGCATGAAAATAAATAGCGGGGGAAATGCCGATAATAGACTTGCTAGGGGGGATTCACCAATGAATATCAAATAGAGAAATGATGCTCAAGATATGTGGAGAAAGAAATAAATGTATCGCTCGGTTCACTCTATAGGACGTGCACGACAACTTTCAGCAGAGTAATATAATCTACTCAGTTTAATCTCAAAAAGTAAACTAGTCCAGATATATCGTCCTAGCAAACATTCAATCAACCTGATGGTGAAGCGTACAATTCATGCAATAAGAAGTGATATGAGAGAGGAAAGCAATACTCCAAATATAAGCTATCAATGCGTGAAGCTTGGTGTGTTCTCTATGAAAAGCATACATATGAATCATCAAACATCAGCTAATAACAGAATTTCATCCATATCCATACATGAAAAGAGTGGGTTACTATTTCAAAGTGCAAAGCAGGACATAGCATATGATATCTGAAACAAAAGCTATAACGTAACAAAATAGCATGCATATGTAGATAAGCTAACACCACGTCATCATCATCACAGAAAAATCATCTCTAGCAAAAGATGAAAGAAACAAAGATAAAAGAAAATAGAACTATATACAATGCAGTATACTCAAAAAGAAAAGAAAACATATGCATGATTAAAAAACGAAAAAGTGGTGAAATAAGTGCAAAAGTGGAAAGAAAACGTGAGAAATCAAAAATAAAGGGTGGCAAAAATGAAAAAGTGTGAGAACTCACTCCCCCAAGCTAAAGTGCACAATGTCCTCAATGTGCAAAGCGTGGCACACCGAGAGACGTGAAGTGGGAGGGGTGGGTGAGGATGCATGCATGATAAAAAAGAAAGAAAAAGAAAAATAAAATAAAATGTGAATGAATGTGATGCATTCAAAGATCAGGATGATGCAGATATAAGTGTCCCCAAAAAGGTCTCTCCCTCACTTCCAAAAAGATATGAAAAAGATATGATCAGGAAGGAATCAAAATAATACGTGGAGGAGGGGGGGCAAAAATCAATCACCAGGCCCAGGAACAAACGGGCAGCAAAACGACAAAATATATCAGGGGCATCAAGAGTGTGCCTAAGCTGGTGGTGGCACTGCACCAGCACCGTCCTGTGGTGGAGGAGGAGGTGGAGGTGGTGGTCGTGGTATCTGCTGGGTGGGTGATGTTGAATATTGGACTCCCCGGATTTGGTTTTGATGATGAGCAAACATAAATAATTCATGAACTAACAATTTGTGAGCGCAGTATTGGAGATCGTCGCCAAATTCACGAGAACAATCAAAGCGACATCTCCACACTTCTCAAAGCTCGTATTCATGCCTAAAGCTTCGTTGAAGCTCTTGCGCCGCTTTGGAAGTCATGAAGAATTAATCGAAGCTCTCGAAGACCATTCATTAAGGTTTTATTTATAGTCTTTTAAGCTTCGATCTATAGAATGTTAAGCCTTGAGTATATCTTACGATTCTATCTTCATATCGCTCATATAGTAGCTCTAGGATCTTAGTACAAGTTCATTCTAACTTCCTCGAAGCGTCGCGCTTCGATTCGGACCTATTTGTGCATGTTAGTTGGTACAAGAAGAAGTACTGACCGACTAGATGGTGATCTAGTCGGTCAGCAGAGCTTCTTGGACCGACTAGTTTGTGTTCATCTTTTCTTGTTCAGTACTGTTTACAGTTAGTCGGTCTACGTTGACTCACCGACCGACTAGTTTGTGAACTAGTCGGTCAGTGATGCTTCTTTGACCGACTAGTTGTGACTTACTGTTCATACTAAATTTCTCCTAAGCTACTGTTTATCGTTAGTCGGTCTAAGAACGTTTTGTGACCGACTAGTTGACAATCTAGTCGGTCAACTTTTGTTCTTGGACCGACTAAGTCAATTTGTATTCAGACTATTTCATTATGCCTCTTAGTCGGTCTACGTTCACTGACTGACCGACTAGTTGTGAAACTAGTCGGTCAGAATGTCTTCTTGGACCGACTAGATTTCTAGGTCTGAATTTCTCAGTTCCTCTCTTAGTCGGTCCATGTTGTTTGACTGACCGACTAGTTGATGAACTAGTCGGTCAGTGGTTGTTCTTTGACCGACTAGTTGCCTCAGATTTCTATCCGTTGGGAATTGACCGAACTTGTTTTTATGGGACACTATAAATACGAACCTAGGTCATTTCTCTCTAGGTTAGAGCTACCATTAAGAGATTCATTGAGATAGAAAGAGATAGCCATTCTCACTCATTTCTAAACCTCTCTTCCTCACAAGAAATCCATTCTCTCACTTTCTAGATCTAGAATCCATCTTGAGAGAAGCTTGTTCTTGGTGAGCCCTTCAAGCTCTAGCTTGATTCAAGTCTCCAAATCACTCCTAGGCACCTATTGCTGGTCATTTCCTTGGTGCTAGGTCTTGGTGACTTCATCTTCCTCAAATCCCTCCTTGCACCTATTTGGTAAGAAAACTCAAGGTATAGGAATTTGTGGTAAGATTGTTTATTTCATTATAAACTTGTTTATATTGCTTGTTGATTCTCTCGGTTGTGAGAGAAGGTTGTGCTCCCGGGTTGTGGGATTCACTATTGCCATTGCATGTATGATTTGATCTTGTGAAGGTTTTTCACAAGATATCATAGTGGAAATCTTGGGTTAGGGTTTCTAACCTAAGTATCCGGAGGGGATCCGGGTGGTTGGGACGTAGGATCACCGGGAACAAGTCGGGGAGACTTGGGTGGATCCGAACCCATTAACATCTCTTGTTAGCATTGTTAATTTTGTTGTTGTCATTCAATTTAAGCTTCCGCAAATTATTTTGGTAGTTGTTTGCACTATAATTTGGAATTATACTCATTGTAATTTTTAAAGTACTATTCACCCCCCTCTAGTACTTGTGCAGTAGCTTGTAGGGCATTACATTTGGTATCAAAGCCAGATACTTAGCTATGTCTGCCAACGACAACAAGACCGTGCGTCCACCTTCCAACTATGACACCTTCAGGAACCGTGAAGGAGCATCTTCGGTGATGGAAGGACATTCCTCTACGAGGCCTCCATTCTTCAACGGTACCAACTACGGGTACTGGAAATGCCGGATGGAAACCTTCCTCCGGAGTGCATCCTTATGGAGGACCACAATGAAGGAATACATCGAGCCCGAAGAAGAAGACTTTGAGAAATGGACTACCGCGGAGATCGTCGCGGAGGTAAGCAATGCCAAGGCAATGAACGCCTTGCAATGCGCATTGGAGCCCGAGGACTTCAATAAGATATGCACATGTAAGAGTGCATATCAAATTTGGAACTCCCTCCTCATTCTTCATGAAGGGACGAGTAGGGTAAGAGACTCTAAACTCGTGGTCGTAAACAAAGATTATGAAATGTTTCATATGCAACAGGGTGAGAAGATGAAGGAATATTGCGCTCGCTTCGTTGATATAATAAACGAGTTAGAGGCCCTCGGCAAATCCTACACCCAAAAGGAGAAGTGCTCAAAGCTTATCGAAGGACTTCCTTCTTCTTGGGAGAAACGTACCTTCGCCATCGAGGAAGGTAATGACATGAATAAGTATACCGTAGTTCAATTGATGGGTACTTTGATGTCATACGAGGAACACAAAGATAGCAAGGTGAAGTTACAAGAAAAGATGAAGTCCTATTTGAACCAAGACGTGCCTAAGAAAAAGGCGATTGCATTCAAGGCGGCTTCATCCACCTCTACCGATGATGAGGACTCGGAAGAAGAAATGGACATGGAATCCATTGCTCTCATGGCAAAGAAGTTCAATCGCTTCTTCCGAAAGGGTAACTTCAAACAAAAATCTAAATTTACTTCTACTAACGCCTCTCCACCTTTGTGCTTTAAATGCAATAAGCCAGGACACATCAAAGTGGATTGTCCTCAAAACACGCAAAAGGAGAAGTGGAAGGCGTCGAAGTTCGACAAGTCGAAGAAGTACAAAAAGGGGTACAAAAAGGGACTTGTCGGAGCAACATTCACCGACTCCGAGGATTCCTCAAGCGGAGAGTCGGACGATGAGAAAGTGGAGCAAGCGCACATGTGCTTCATGGCAAGAGAGGAGCATGATCAAGGATCTTCCTCCTCCGATGATAGCGACGACGAAGGCGATGAGGTAACTATGGATGATCTTAGGGATGCTAACTCTCATTTATGGTCTAAATACACTAAATTAGTAAATAGATATACTAAAGTAAAAGATGACCTAGCTAGCATTCAAACCTCGCCTAAGACTATCATCACCAACAACGACACCGTTGTTGAAGAGTTAAGAAATGAGATTGTCAATCTCAAATCTAAACTTGAACATGTTAGCATTGATGATCTGGAAAAACATAGGATAGCGGATTTAACTTCTCAAAACTCGACTTTGAGTATTGAGAACGAGAATCTCAAATCTCGTGTTTATGTGCTCACATCGCAAGTATCCAACTTGGATACTTCTATACGTTCTCTCAAATAGAAATATGAGAACACATTAGGCCGAATTAATAAATTCAGTAAGGGTAAGGACCATTTGGATAAAATCCTAAGTGACTTACTTCCGGCCAATCACCACATTGGTTTGGGGTATACGATGGGATGTCCATCCAAAGCGGCCACTACTTTTGTTAGGCCAACTTCCGGTGACTCTACGAGTGGTAGCAAACACTCTATTGGTAGTTCATCTACCAATGGTGCTTCCACCTCGTCCACACTCTCTTTTGGAAAGAAACCCACTTTGGGTGGACCTCCAAAGAAGGGGCATGCTTATATGTACACTAATACCATGCCACGTAGGAACACACGTCCTACTCCACCGTCTCACACATATGATGATTTTTATGCAACACATTCTCGGGCACGTGCACACCATGTGAGACACCCTCACGCACGTGTTCCCACACATGCATATGTTCACCCACCTCATCATATGAATAATTCTCGTCGTGCACCATTCCATCATGTTCCTTATGCCTACCCACAACATGCATCACGTAGAAATCAACGTCGCATGCATGCACCCAATAGGATGAGGGCTCCCAAGATTTTCACTATTTGGAGCCTAATTGACACAAGCATGGATGAAAAACAAGTGTATATGAATGCTTATTTTTCAGATGTTGTGCATAGTAGAAATTATGTGGGGAAGTCTAAGTCCAATTGGACTTGGCTTCCAAAGGTCTAACCTTTGAGGACCCAATGACCTTGGGTACCATGATATGAAAGTTTCTATCTTTAGGTACTCAAGGAAAAGAAAAAGAAAAGGAGCAACAAATTTAAATTTAGCTCCAAAGGGAATTGGATACTCGATAGCTGGTGTTCAAAACACATGACGGGTGACGCTCAATTGCTCTCTGGAGTGGTTCCCATTGCAAATGGAAATCGCGTCGTATTTGGAGGCAACGAGAGCAGAACAATCGTCGGTGTTGGTAAAGTGGGTAACCCATCTAAACCCTTAATTAGTGATGTGTATCTAGTTAATGGTTTGAATCATAATCTTATTTCAATAAGCCAACTTTGTGACAAAGGTTACAAAGTTAGCTTTGCGAAAGGATTGTGTCATATTTCAAATGATAATAATAAATTATTATTTTCCGGCACACGCCATAAAGATATTTATATTTTGGATCTTCCTAAGTCATATGAACAATGTCTCGTTGCCAACACAAGTGAACAACACTTATGGCATCGACGATTTGGACATGTGAACTTTGGAACACTTTATAAGCTTTCAAAATTAAATTCCGTTAAAGGTTTTCCGAAGCTCGTTTTTGAAAAGAAAAGTTTTTGCGATTCTTGTCAACGTGGCAAGCTTCCTAAATCTTCATTTAAACCTAAGAAAAGCATTTCTACTAAACGGCCACTAGAGCTATTACATCTAGATTTATTTGGGCCAACTAGAGTTGCTTCCTTAGGAAATGCAAGATATGGACTAGTCATCGTTGATGATTATTCAAGATTTACATGGGTATTTTTCTTATGTAATAAAAATGAAGCTTTTGAAAACTTCGCAATATTTGTGAAGAAAGTACAAAATCTCATCGGAACCACCATTTTCACTAGTCGTAGTGATCATGGGGGTGAATTTGAGAATGAGTCTTTCTCAAATTTTTGTGGTGATCTTGGAATTACTCACACGTTTTCTTTCCCTCGCGCACCTCCTCAAAATGGTGTTGTTGAGAGGAAGAATAGAACGCTTGTGGAGTGTGCTCGCACTATGTTCGAAGATAGTCAACTTGGTTATCAATTTTGGGCGGAAGCGGTACACACCGCTTGCTATGTGTTTAATAGAATACTTTTGAGGCCCGGCACCAAACAAACTTGCTATGAATTGTTGTTTGGTAGATTGCCTCAAGTTAAACATTTTTGTGTTTTCGGCGCAAAATGTTTTATTAAAAACACATATGATAATTTGGACAAGTTTGATCCGAGATCGGACGAGGGGATATTTGTTGGGTATTCCTCACATAGCAAAGCCTACCGGATATACAACAAAAGATCCTCTACGATCGAGGAATCACTTCATGTCTCTTTTAATGAGAATTTTACTACTTCTAGAATTTCAAATGATGATGATTCTATGGATGTTTTATGTGATTTGTTTGAAAATTCTAAGTCTATTGATTCAATTGATTCTATTGATACTAACCCGACTAATGAAGTTGTTGAGAATGTGCCTAGTGATCAAGGTATTCCCAAGCGGCTTCATACCATTCGCGACCATCCCCATGAGCAAGTCATTGGCAATATTCATGATAGTGTCAAGACGAGATCTCAAGTCCACCACTTCGCCAATAGTGCCTTTGCCTCATCGATAGAGCCAAAGAATATAGTTGAAGCTTGCGAAGATAATGCTTGGATCCTTGCCATGGAGGAGGAACTCATTCAATTCGAGAGGAATGAGGTATGGGAGCTTGTTCCTTTGCCATCTAAGAACCACACCATCATAGGGACAAAGTGGATCTTCAAGAACAAAACCGACGAAAACCAAGTCGTCGTCTGGAACAAAGCTCGGTTAGTTGCTCAAGGCTATCACCAAGAGGAAGGTATCGATTTCGAAGAATCCTTCGCTCCGGTAGCTAGATTAGAATCAATTAGACTATTATTGTCTTATGCATGCCATAAAAATTTTAAGTTATTTCAAATGGATGTTAAACGTGCATTTTTAAACGGAGATGTTGTTGAGGAAGTTTACGTTTCTCAACCTCCGGGCTTCGTAAATGAAAAATTTCCAAATCATGTTTTTAAACTAAAGAAAGCTCTTTATGGTTTGAGACAAGCTCCTCGAGCTTGGTATGATCGCCTAAAGAATTTTCTTTTGGATTTGAATTTTAAAATGGGCGAAGCCGATTCTACACTTTTTGTTAAGCATGTGAATAATGATATTTTATTAGTTCAAATTTATGTTGATGATATCATTTTCGGTGCTACTAACTTCACTCTTTGCGAAGAGTTTTCTAATGTTATGAAGGAGCAATTTGAGATGAGCCACATGGGCGAACTCAAATATTTCTTAGGTCTCCAAATTCGCCAATTGAACGATGCAATCTTCATCCACCAAACAAAGTATACGGTGGAGTTGCTTAAGCGATTTGGAATGGAGAGTGCTTCCGGGAAAAAGACTCCAATGAGCACGACTACGCATCTTGACAAGGATACGGGCAGTAAGGATGTAGACATTCGTCTATATCGAGGTATGATAGGTAGTTTACTTTATCTTACCACAAGTAGGCCCGATATTATGTTTGCAGTATGCATATGTGCTCGTTATTAGTCTCAACCTAAGGAGTCTCACTTAGTAGTGGTAAAACGTATTTTCCGTTATCTAAGTTATACACTTGATTTTGGATTACTTTATCCAAAATCTAGCACGTATGAGTTAGTCTCATATAGTGATGCCGATTATGCGGGATGCAAATCCGACAAGAAAAGTACTAGTGGCACTTGTCATTTTCTAGGAAATTCTCTTGTCTCTTGGTTTTCCAAGAAGCAAAATTCTGTATCACTTTCAACCACCGAGGCGGAATATATTACCGCCGGTGCCGCTTGTGCCCAGGTTCTTTGGATGAGACACACACTGAAGGATTTTGGTATTCACTTTGATACTAGCCCTATCATGGTGGATAACCAAAGTGCTATCTGTCTTTCAAAGAATCCGGTGCACCATTCCCGATCAAAACACATAGATGTCTGACACCACTTTTTAGATGATCATGTTGCTAAAAAGGACTTCATTTTAGTGTACGTTGAAACCCAAAAGCAAATCGCCGATATTTTCACGAACCCCCTAAAGAAGGACTCCTTTGTGCGGTTGCGTCGAGAATTGGGGATTATGGGTGAATCCGAGATATAGGATTCATATCTCATTCAATTATCTTGCATGCTTTTATATTTCGTGATATTACGTTCATGCTAGATTTATTGAATTTTTGGGGATTTTATGTGATATGTTTGAATTATTGCTCGAATTCTTATTTGAAAGTCGTATTTAAGATTTCGATGTTTTATGGGGTAGTTTAGATGACTAATGAGAGGGTTAAGATGTTTCATCCAAGTGGTTTTTGAAGAGAACTCATTTATCAATTTTTGGACTCTTCTAGTCGGTTTCAGTTCATTAGCCAACCGACTAGATGCTCATCTAGTCGGTCAGCTAGTAAACTCAGACCGACTAGTTCAAGCTTTAATCTTTCTATTGTCATTAACTTTCTTTAGTCGGTCACAGTACACTTACCGACCGACTAGATTGAAAACTAGTCGGTCAGTGATTATACTGTGACCGACTAACTCTAGCCCTAGAAATTTCTGTTTGCCTCTGTTTCGACTTAGTCGGTTCAAGCTCATTGACCGACCGACTAGATCGTAATCTAGTCGGTCAGTGCTTGAACTATGACCGACTAAGTGCGTTAGGGCAAATGCGTCTTTTCGCATTCTCAACCGACTTATGCCCCTTTCAGTCCGAATAATCTTCTGTTTAGTCGGTCTATTTCGTTCTCCATCTCGAAATCTCCCTCTCCCCTATCGAAAACCCTTCATCTTCCCGTCGTCTCCGGCCAGTTTTCCGGCCATCCCCACCGTCCGACGCCGTCGCCCTCTCTCCTAGGTATAACCCCCTTCCTTGATCTCTGTTTTGAATCTCTAGGGTTTGATTTAGATCTCATCTAGGTTCTAGGGTTTTGAATTTGTCTCTCTTAGATCTCTTAGGGCTTGTGTGTTAGGTTCTAGGGTTTGTGCTTAGGGTATTTGAACCTATCCCGACATTTGATTGTACTCATTGTGCCGAGATCATGGCACGAACGAGGATCCAGATTACATCATCTGGGGCATCCCCTATGACCGTAGAGGGTGCTACCGCTTCGACCCCTCCCAAGCGTAGGGCCAAGACCACTCGACCCCCCTCTTCGTCTTCAACTCCGTTGAAGAGGAAGAGGACGTCCAAGCCTAAACCTGCCGTCCAATCGTCCAAGCCCAAGCCTAAGCCTAAAAAGTTCCGTGCCCCCACTCCTCCCGGTGAGCGTTCAGATAGTGATTCAGAGGATGATTCCGATGACGAATACACTCCTGAACATCCCGAGAAGGCACCTACTCCACCCCCTCCTCCACCTCCTCCTTCCCGTAAGGCTAAGGGTAAAGCTCCTATGCCAGTCGGCGGTGTAGATATATCGTTGTGCCGCGACGACCCTCAGTGTCTCGCAGCGTACAACCGTATAGAGCACTGCCCACTGCTGTTAGAGCATTACGTTCAGTTTTCTGATTTTCTTGGCCTTGCGGATCTTCTCTCCTGTAGTGGCCTATTGGACTATCTTAGATATGACCCCAAGGCGAACCCCCGTCCATATCCTCGCCTGGTCAAATTATTCTATGCCAATTGTGTTCGGGGCCAGTACGATGAGTCTCACTCCATCGAGACTTCTGTTTTGGGGACTCCTATAGTCCTCACGGTAGAAATCTTGGGGGAGCTGATAAGTTGCTCGTCGTGTGGCCTCCTCCCTTCTGACATCTCTATCGATGATATCTCCTCCTTAGATCAGCGGACCCTAGGCAAAATCTTCCAGGTTATCCCCCCAGCTTTTATAGGAGTCCCTTCCATATCTTTCAAATCAAATGCTTGGGTGCTTAATGTTGGATCTGGATCTAAGCCTAGAGGGGGGGTGAATAGGCTTAGAAAAATTCTCGTGCAACCCACGAGAAATCACACGCAGTTATAGCCACAGGCAGGGTAAGAAATAATCAACCACAGATACACAGTAGATTTTACCCTGGTTCGGTCGCACCCACGACCTACATCCAGCCCCAAAAGCAATACTAGATTATTAAAGTTAACTGGTACAACCTGTAGCTACGGCACCAACCCTACACTCACCTGGCCCTCAGTACCTGCACTCACCAAAGTGCCCAAACAATAACAATACTAGTAGAGCCTCTCTCTCTTGGCTAGTCCCAACTAGCCAAGTCCCCAAACAAATAAAAAATTGTTTCACAGAGATTACAATACCAAATCACAAATAAAATAAGGTTCAGAGTTTAGAAGTGCTCAGTCGTGATGGTGTCGATGTCTCTGCCATTCAGCACGTGTCCAGATGCAATCTGACAAGTAGTAGTCCGTCGTCCCCTCAATTAGTACATTGCGGCTCCTCAAGTTGGCATGCTCCAATTTCAATCTCCAAAATTGCTTGTGGCATGCAACAATTAAGCACCAGGTTGCAGGGAAGATGACATGGCATCAACAGGTTACGGCATCAAAAAGAATTGCAGCTCTGTATAAGACTTAGGTCTTCTTGAAGCAATGAATAACAGTTGCCGGCTCTTCAATGGTCAACTATTGTGGCATCAATCTGTGCTTTTAAATCTTGCAAAAGAGAGTAGCTACAAGAATTCGGCTGTCAACAAACCCCCCAAAAGAAACATGAACTGCGGCTGCTTGTGAAATTTTGATTGAGAGAAACAAAAGACAGATGGATGCGGCACTTGGAGATTTCCCTAGATTTGCAATGAAATTGTTACGGAGAAAAGCAAGAACACAGGCTCCTCTCTGAAAATTTTTTTTGATGAAGATCTGAGAAGCCAAGAAAAAACGGTGCACCAAAAAAACACTAAAATCCTTGAGAAGGAACTTCTGTGCGGCTGCCCCTGCAACTTGTGTCTTTGAATAGAAGGATGCAGCTCGATGTGATCTTCGAGTTTTGCAAAGGAGAAACACAAATTCGGCTGAAGGGATTTGTTTGAGGAGACTTTCAAAAATGATGCGTCTCTTAGGGGTTTTTTTCTTGAGGGTTTTTCCAACGAGTAACTCTTGGAGATGATAATAATTTCGGCCAGCCCCTCAAAAGGATTTGTGCGGCTCTTTTGGAAATTGATTGAAGAGAGAATTTCGGCTGTCGGTTAAAGATGGAAAATTCTGGCTGACTTCTGTTTTTATTGGGAGATGATCTTTGATGGTGATCTCTAAAGAAAATAAAACGACAGCCTCTCTCCTTTTAATTGGCTCCATTTTGAATCGGCTTATGGCATGAGAGCTCTTGGAAAAATATCAAGAGCAGAGAAAAAAAATGTTTCGGCCCTTGGCTGTTGCTCTTCAAAAGAATAATGTGGCCAGCACTTGGTTTTTGTAGCAAGGAAAAGCGATCAATGGCTAGGATTAATCAGTCTATAGAGAATCCTAGTGATAGGATGATTTGCAATAGGAATGAAGTTTGGACTTGATACAGAATACGATTAGGGTTTGATTCCAATATATATGAGTCTACTCAAGTTAGGTTCTCCCCTTTTCTCCTTTGCACATTGACCAAGTCTCTCCGTGAGTTAATCACACGTTCGCCATTCCTGAAACACTTAACGCACACGTTAAAACATTCACACGCGTTTGTTATCATCAAACAGAAGTTCATAGATCGTTGCTACCAACAATCTCCCCCTTTTGATGATGACAAACCAAGTATAAGATTTGAGCAATGAGATTCCAAATAGTGTGTGTGATAGTGTGGCGATAGTGGGTGACATGCAATAAGATATATAATGATGTGCGAACAATGATGTATAAGGTACATCAATAAACATGCTCCCCCTACTTTTGTGCTTCCCCAATATTCAATAATGCTCCCCTTAATCAAACAATCACCTATTCGCGAGCATTACAAAGATAGTACCACATGATACAAAGATAGTACTCCAAACCAAATACCAAATCAAATCTTCCCAAATTTATCTCCCCCTTTGTTATCATCAAAAGTTATACCACGAAGTCAAAATCATATATCATGCAAAAAGAGGGTATTATTAACTATTACCAACAATATTGCATGCAAACTTATCATAGAATAATCAAGTCAAAACCCAATGAAAGTAAACAACAAAGACTTCAACACCAACGTGTAAAGTGTGATGATTAAAATTGAAGCACATAGGGAGAATCATCTAAGAAAGTCAACCAGAACCAATCCACACTTTCCAAAATAACAGTCTATCACATAGGATTGATTTTCCCCACCTCATTCAATAATGAGTTCAAGGTATCACACCCCAAAACATAGCCTATAAGGTCTCTTAGATGTGGGGGTGACATTGCTTGACGAGTAAGTACACCAACGCTAAAGTTTACCCATAAAGCTTATGTTGGATACTCGTGGGTAATACCGTTGCCAAGGATTGTATCCATTTTTCATACAGAGCATGTATTTTCTTTTTCATTTTTATACTGGTAGTGTCATCATTTTGTTTTAATGCTCAATTTTTATCCATGACAAGGTATATCATATCCCTTAGATTTTCAGTTAAGTTTTCCTCCTACATTCACATTTCCAATTTCAAAAACGATATCTCCAAATGTGCAACAATAATAATATATGTGGAAGTGACGTAGGTGGTGTAGAAGTCACGTTAGTTTCAGTCATTGAACATGCCATGAGTATTTAGAAAGATGGACATGCGCATGTAGCAAAAGAAATAATACAACAATTTCTACGTAGATATGAAAATCATTCATGAACACTTCTTTTAATGAATCAAAGAGAAAGAGACACATTGAAGCACCATTTTTTTCGTTTTTGTTTTTCATTTTTTTTGTTTTTGTTTTTGAATGCATGAGATACTAAAGCAAACATGAGATGCAATCACACAAATAGAAAAAAAATCATGCATACATAACAATGCAACTACGAGCACACAAACAAGAAGAAAAAAAAATTCAAGCATACATAGAGCATGAAGTCTCGTACTAAGTTTTATCAATAATACCAAGCTCAAGACGAAGACGACAAAAACGAGCCTCAACCAAAGGTTTGGTGAATATGTCTGCAAGTTGAGATTCCGTAGGAACAAACTCCACAGACACATCCTCTTTAGTGAGGTGATCTCTAAGAAAATGGTGTCTTACGTCAATATGTTTAGTACGAGAGTGGTGTACGGGATTATTAGAAAGATCTATGGCACTCTTGCTATCACATCAAAGAGGAACTCTTTTAAGAGCTAGTCCGTAATCAGATAATGTTTGCATCATCCACAGTATTTGAGCACAGCAACTGCCGAGGGCAATATACTCTGCTTCAGTAGTGGATAATGCAACATTATTTTGCTTACGACTAGACCATGAAACTAAAGAGTGTCCTAGCATAAAACAAGTGCCACTAGTGCTCTTTCTATCAGTTAAGCTACCCGCATAATCAGCATCAGAATAACCCACCAAATCAAAGTTACCACTAGAAGGATACCAAAGGCCTAAAGTAGGTGTACTGATTAGGTACCTAAAGATCCTTTTAATGGCTTTCATATGAGATTCTTTTGGGTTTGATTGAAAGCGTGCACACAAACATACAGCAAACATTATATCAGGCCTAGATGCAGTCAAGTACAATAAAGAACCAATCATACCTCGATATAGCTTTTGGTCCACTGCAACTCCTTGTTCATCCCTGTCCATTTTCGTGTTGGGGCACATCGGCGTTCCAATTCCTTTAGACTTCTCCATCCCAAACTTCTTCAGAAGCTCCTTGATGTATTTGGTTTGAGATAGAAAGGTGCCTTCCTTTCCTTGCTTTACTTGGAACCCCAGAAAATATTTCAGCTCTCCCACAAGGCTCATCTCAAACTGATCCTGCATGACTTTCTCAAACTTTTGACATAGAAGATCGTTAGTAGCACCATAAATAATGTCATCAACATAAATTTGCACAATGAGAAAGTCTTCAGATTCATGCATCAAGAATAGTGTATTGTCAGCACTCCCCTTTTTAAAATTATTTTCCAACAAATATGTGCTTAGACGGTCATACCAAGCTCGTGGAGCTTGCTTAAGACCATACAAAGCTTTTTCCAATTTATAAACATGGTTTGGAAAATTATGGCTTTCAAAACCTGGGGGTTGCTCAACAAATACCTCTTCTTTTAGGTAGCCATTAAGAAAAGCGCTTTTTACATCCATTTGTTTCAGTTTGAGCCCTTTATAACTTGCAAAAGCTAGGAAGATTATAATGGACTCAAGCCTAGCAACTGGTGCAAAAGTCTCATCCACATCAATCCCTTCAATTTGATTATACCCTTTAGCTACCAACCTAGCCTTGTTTCTAATAACATTACCAGATTCATCATGCTTATTCTTAAACACCCATTTAGTACCAACTACAGGATAATCAGTGGGTCTAGGTACTAGTTTCCAGACATTATTCCTACAAATTGATTTAATTCCTCTTGCATGGCCAGAACCCAACTTTCCTCTTCTAAAGCAATATCTATAGTCTTAGGCTCTATTACAGAAATAAAGTCACCATAAATACATAGAGCGCAAAGATCTCTAAAAGAGGAACGTGTGCGAATACCTGCCATAGGCTCACCTAGGATTAGGTCTGGTGGGTGGTTTGGAGTGAATCTCAACTCTCCTCTGGTAACTGCTTCATCTTGTATTTCTGTCGAATCAGTTCAGCTTCTTTCTGTATTTCAGGTTGCTCCTCATTAACTTTTGGAATGCCTTGTTGTTCTACATTTTCATCTTCAATGTTCTGCCTGCAATCCAAAGAATTTATATCAGATTCATCAAACTTTACATTTATAGATTCAACAATTGCAAGTGTGCGTTTATTATAAATCATGTATGCTCTGCTCCTTGTTGAATATCCTACGAACACTCCCTCATCTGATTTTGATTCAAAGGTGCCGAGCTGATCTGCAGTATTTAATATAAAGCACATGCATCCAAAAACTCTAAAGTAAGAAACTTTCGGGGTGTTGCCATGCCATAGTTCATAAGATGTTTTATTTAGTATAGGTCTAAGCATAACTCTGTTGCATACATGACATGCCGTATTAATGGCCTCAGCCCAAAAAGACATAGGCAAGCTATATTCATTTAACATACTCCTAGCCATCTCTTTTAATGTGCGATTCTTTCTCTCAACCACCCCATTTTGTTGAGGTGTTCTAGGAGAAGAGAATTCATGTAAAATTCCTTTTTCAAAACAAAATTTTTCAAAAATAGCATTTTCAAACTCACCTCCATGATCGCTTCTAATTTTTACAATGGAAGAATTTTTCTCATTAGAAACTTGTATGCAAAAGTTTTGAAAATGGTCAAATGAGTCTGATTTTTTGGCTAGGAAGTATACCCATGTATATCTAGAGAAGTCATCCACCAATACTAAACAATACTTTTTACCTCCTAGGCTAGCAATGTCTGTTAGACCAAATAAATCCATGTGCACTAATTCCAATATACGTGTGGTGGCAATTTCATTGATGCTAGAGAAAGTAGATCTAGTTTGCTTACCTTGGGTGCATGCCACGCACAACTTACCATTCTCATATGTCTGATGCGGTAGTCCTCTTACCAAATTTTTGCTTTCGAGCTTCTTTATCAATCCCATGCTTGCATGTGCTAATCGTCTATGCCATAGTGTGGCCTCTTCTTCACCTACAAGCAAGCATTTAGAAACAGTTAGTTCTTCAATCATAAGAGTATACACGTTATTCTTTCTATTTGTAGTAATAATAATGTCACCTGTGGATCTATCAATGATTCTACAAAGTTTTTCATCAAATTCAACTTTCATACCTTTGTCACACAGCTGACTGATAGAAATGAGGTTATGTTTCAACTTTTCAACCAATAGGACATCTGTAAGCCGAAAGGTGTCATTACCTACAACACCTTTACCAATTACCTTGCATTTTCCATTGTCCCCTAAAGTAACACTTCCTCCTTCATGCTTTGTAAGGCTAAGGAACTTTTCTCTTTCACCTGTCATGTGTCTTGAGCAGCCAGAGTCTAAGTACCACTCACACTTTTGTTCCTTAGCCGTGCCATGTACCTACACATAAGAAGAGCATGATATGTGTGACCTAGGAATCCAAATAGGTCCACTAGTGTTAGTCACTTTATTTTTTGGAACCCAAATTTGCTTAAACTTGATGTTGGTATTCCTATACTTGCAATTATAATAAGCATGACCAACACCACCACATATATAACATTTAGCAAACATGCTTCTTCCTACGCCAGTTTCTTTTTGATTCTTTCTATAAATTTTAGGCCTCTCATCAATTTTATTTCCATATCCCAAGCCACGCCTGTTATTTCCTTGTATCTGATTACCTAGAATAATGTCTAGTGAATGCTTTCCAACACCAAATTTTTTAATAGACAATTCAAGATCAGATATTTTAGACTTTAAAGACATATTCTCATTAACAAGCATGGTACATTTACTAATGAAGGCCTTTTTGTTCTCTTCCTCACTCTTTTTCAGATTAGCCATCTTCTTCTCTAGCTCTTTATTTTCATTTATTAGCATGCAAATTTTCTCATTTAATAATTCATTTTCAACTTCTAGCTTAACCATATTTAGTTTAAACATGCTAATGTCTTTAAGCAAAGTAGAGCAATTCAGACACTCAGTTTTGGTAGGCATACAAGATTTTCCCTTTTCCAAAGAACTGATAGTAGAATTACATGCAACAAGTTTTTCTTTAATTTCATCAACTTCTAATGACATATTATAATTGTCTTGTTGCAATTCAAAATTGGCATTTTTAAACTTCTCTACATGGGATTCTAGTAACTCAACAGTTGATTCCAACCTTTCAATTTCATCTTGCATTTCTTTAAAGGTAGTCACAAGTTGAGCTTTAGTTAAAGATTTTACCTGATCTAGTTCTCCCATCAGACAAAGAGAGGAATGTGAAACTTCCTCTTGAGATTCATCCTCGCTGTCCATATCCCATGTGAGCACCAAAGATTTTCCCTTTTGTTCCGCAGCGTTATTCTTTCCTTGAGGGCATTGCTTCATAAAATGTCCCTGCCTTTTGCATTTAAAACATGTAACCGGATCAGTAGTATTCTGCTCAAAAGATTTATTATTAGAATTGAATTTAGAGCGATTAAACCTTTTTAGCATCTCTGATCTCCCGTTGCCAGTTCTGATATATTTCTTGAAGCTCCTCACCAAAAAGGCCTCCTCTTCATCTCCATCTTCATCCTCCTTAGCCTGAAGGGCTATCGCCTTTGAAGTCTTCAATTCATCTTTCTCTCTCAGTTCAATGCTCTGCAGCTCCAGCTCGTGGGACATCAGGTTCCCTATCAGATCCTCCACTTTCATCTGTGATAAATCTCTTGCTTCCTGAATAGCTGTAATTTTAGGGCGGAAGGAGCTAGGCAGCGCTCTCAAGATCTTTCTGATTTGTTCTAGGCTTCAGTACGGCTTTCCAAGAGAAGTGGATTTGTAGACGATGTCTGTGAACCTCGCAAACATCTCTTTGATTGACTCTGATGGAAGCATGCGGAAGCTTTCATATTCAGTGCTGAGTAGCGCAAGTCTGGACTCCTTAACCTATGATGTACCTTCATGAGTCACCTCCAGAGTATGCCAAATTTCCTGCGCAGTTTGACATTGAGATATACGGTTAAACTCAGCTTTATCTAAAGCACAGATCAATGCATTCATAGCTTTGTTATTCAATGAAAAGTGCTTCTTATCAAAGTCATCCCACTTATCTTCTGGTTTTATCATTTCATTATTAGCAACATTAACAGTGGGAGGTTTATAGCCTTTTTCTACAATGCTCCATACATCATAATCAACAGCAGCTAAATAAATCCCTATCCTAGTTTTCCAATAGGCAAAGTCAACACCATTAAACTTGGGGGGACGAGAAATAGACTGACCCTCAGCAAAAGCAGAATCAGACATATTCATAGACATGACCAACTAGGCTAGATCCGCTAAACTGGCTCTGATACCACTTGTTGGATCTGGATCTAAGCCTAGAGGGGGGGGGGTGAATAGGCTTAGAAAAATTCTCGTGCAACCCACGAGAAATCACACGCAGTTATAGCCACAGGCAGGGTAAGAAATAATCAACCACAGATACACAGCAGATTTTACCCTGGTTCGGTCGCACCCACGACCTACATCCAGCCCCAAAAGCAATACTAGATTATTAAAGTTAACTGGTACAACCTGTAGCTAGGGCACCAACCCTACACTCACCTGGCCCTCAGTACTTGCACTCACCAAAGTGCCCAAACAATAACAATACTAGTAGAGCCTCTCTCTCTTGGCTAGTCCCAACTAGCCAAGTCCCCAAACAAAAAAAAATTGTTTCACAGAGATTACAATACCAAATCACAAATAAAATAAGGTTCAGAGTTTAGAAGTGCTCAGTCGTGATGGTGTCGATGTCTCTGCCGTTCAGCACGTGTCCAGATGCAATCTGACAAGTAGTAGTCCGTCGTCCCCTCAATTAGTACATTGCGGCTCCTCAAGTTGGCATGCTCCAATTTCAATCTCCAAAATTTCTTGTGGCATGCAACAATTAAGCACCAGGTTGCAGGGAAGATGACATGGCATCAACAGGTTACGGCATCAAAAAGAATTGCAGCTCTGTATAAGACTTAGGTCTTCTTGAAGCAATGAATAACAGTTGCCGGCTCTTCAATGGTCAACTATTGTGGCATCAATCTGTGCTTTTAAATCTTGCAAAAGAGAGTAGCTACAAGAATTCGGCTGTCAACAAACCCCCAAAAGAAACATGAACTGCAGCTGCTTGTGAAATTTTGATTGAGAGAAACAAAAGATAGATGGATGCGGCACTTGGAGATTTCCCTGGATTTGCAATGAAATTGTTACGGAGAAAAGCAAGAACACAGGCTCCTCTCTGAAAATTTTTTTTGATGAAGATCTGAGAAGCCAAGAAAAAACGGCGCACCAAAAAACACTAAAACCCTTGAGAAGGAACTTCTGTGCGGCTGCCCTTGCAACTTGTGTCTTTGAATAGAAGGATGCAGCTCGATGTGATCTTCGAGTTTTGCAAAGGAGAAACACAAATTCGGCTGAAGGGATTTGTTTGAGGAGACTTTCAAAAATGATGCGTCTCTTAGGGGTTTTTTTTTCTTGAGGGTTTTTCCAACGAGTAACTCTTGGAGATGATAATAATTTCAGCCAGCCCCTCAAAAGGATTTGTGCGGCTCTTTTGGAAATTGATTGAAGAGAGAATTTCAGCTGTGGGTTAAAGATGGAAAATTCTGGCTGACTTGTGTTTTTATTGGGAGATGATCTTTGATGGTGATCTCTAAAGAAAATAAAACGACAGCCTCTCTCCTTTTAATTGGCTCCATTTTGAATCGGCTTAGGGCATGAGAGCTCTTGGAAAAATATCAAGAGTAGAGAAAAAAAAATGTTTCGGCCCTTGGCTGCTGCTCTTCAAAAGAATAATGTGGCCAGCACTAGGTTTTTGTAGCAAGGAAAAGCGATCAATGGCTAGGATTAATCAGTCTATAGAGAATCCTAGTGATAGGATGATTTGCAATAGGAATGAAGTTTGGACTTGATACGGAATACGATTAGGGTTTGATTCCAATATATATGAGTCTACTCAAGTTAGGTTCTCCCCTTTTCTCCTTTGCACATTGACCAAGTCTCTCCGTGAGTTAATCACACGTTCGCCATTCCTGAAACACTTAACGCACACGTTAAAACGTTCACACGCGTTTGTTATCATCAAACAGAAGTTCATAGATCGTTGCTACCAACACTTAACCTTATCTTGAAGTCCTGCCTTCTTCCCAAGTATGGATCTTCATCCCTTCCATCTCAGCCGTTTTTGAAACTGATATACGCTCTGTTCATGGGTAGTGAGATTAATTGGGCTCGCATTATACTCGATAAGATGGACTCTTTCAAGTGTATACGCAAGACCACTAAATCTGCGCATATCCCATATCCATGTCTGTTGACCTTGGTTTTCCGTCGTTTCGGTGTTCCCCTCCCTCCTGATGATGAGCGTCCTTTGGGTCCTCCTCTGAACACGACGGCCGTTAAGAAATCTCTTGCGGCGCTTCGTCACGTGCAGAGGTCGACCACATCTGCTTCCCAGGCTCCTCCCTCAGCTGCTTCAGTTCCTCCTCCCTCAGCTGCTTCAGTTCCTCCTCCCTCAGCTGCTTCAGTTCCTCCTCCCTCAGCTCCTTCAGTCCCTCCTCCCGCCTCTCTTGATGATGTCGTACGGTTACTTCGTCGGCACGAGTCGCGTTTGGCTCGTACCAAGGAGGTCGTCTGCCGTATGGCTCGTTTGATGGGCATTGATCTTCCTCCTTCCGTTTCTGAGGATGAGGAGATGGACGATGAGGATATTGACGATCTTGTCACTTCCTTGGCTCGTGGCAATGAGGCCACTGCTGCTGCTGCTGCTACCACATCTGCTCCTGGAGATGGCACCTCTTCCGGTGCTCCAGAGACTTCTGCACCAGTAGTTCAGACTTCTGAGGCTGCTGCTGCTCCTGTTGACGACCCTGCTCCTGTCATGCCTGCTGCTACTCCTGTTGAGACCCCAGTTGTTGAGCCCGACGTCGTCGTTTCTACTCCTGCCCCGACGATCCCGTCTGTTGACACGCCTCTCCTCCCAGCAGAGCCTGAGTCCACTCCATCGACTGGACCCATGGAGACTGCTGATCCAGCCACTCCCTCGTGATCGTCAGTATCGAGGACTCTCCACTGCTCATTGGATGATGCATCTTATTGAGAGTATTTTGGGTTAGGATGGAGTTTGAGGATTATTTTGATGTATTTTGATTTTTATGGATGTCGGTGTTGTATTTTGATGTACTTTGGATGATGCTGATGGTTAGTTGATTGATCACTCCTTATTTTACACCTTTTTTCCGCATGTTTGCATGCCATTTAGATCGCCCAAATCATGTTTTTCATGACATATCGACGATATTGCGATGCTTTTTACGATTTGTTGTTTTTGTCGCATTTCAGGTGATTTGGAGCGATTTGGAGTGATCTCGAGATGCGCTTACTCTAGACGGCCACCGACGACCTCCCCGAGGGGTATTTTGCTGTTGGAGAGGAGCGGAAGAAGAATGGACGTCGCAGGAGCGACGAGGAGGCCAAAATAAGCAGAATGGGCATTTTTTGTGTCCCACTCGGCCGAGTGGAGGAGCCACTCGGCCGACCAGCGAGACACTGCTCGGCCGACCCGTTCAGACACGATTTCCATGTGTACTCAGCCGAGCGACGGAGACCACATCGGCCGAGTGACGATACCACGTCCGCCCGAGTGGCGCCCAGACGAAGCCCCTCCAAAATATCGAAGTTACTGTTTTTCGGCCATTTGAGCTTCAGAAGACCCACTCGGCCGAGTGGTAAACCACGTCCGCCCGAGTGCAGTGAAGCCATCTGCCGAGTGACGATAGCTCACTCGGTCGAGCCGCCCCCGAACTGAAGACCCCTGAAGCCCCCGACTTACTGGAAAATTGACAGGGTTTTCACTCGGCCGAGCGACTTTTGTCACTCGGCCGAGTGCGATGCGCTGCCTGTAGCGAAATTTGCGGAAAACAGGCTGTGCAGGGGCGTTTTGGTCAGGATTTTTGGACGATTTTGAGGGCTATTTAAGCCCTGTTTTTACCCTAGTTTAGGGAGCCATCTCTTAGATTTTTTGCAGCTTTTTGAGACTACTTTTTGCTTTATTATTTGTGATTAGAGAAGAGGGAAAACTTGGATTTTTGTTGGATTAATTGAAGAACGACATTGGTTTGCATCTCTCTTCCCCAAAAAAACTCTATTTTTATTGTTTATATCATTGTTGTGATGAATTTCATTGCCTATTTCATTGATTATTTTTGTGCTATTGCTATGATTTGTGAGTAGTCTCCACGTCTTGGGGCGTGGGGATGAACCCAACGAGCCCTATTTCCTATTTGTGATAAATTGGTAGAAATTGTGCTAGAATCAATAATTAGAGATTAGATTGGGATCGAATTACTACGGATAGCTAGGTATTCATATCAATTGGGATTTGCAAGAGATTGGATCCCAATTTGATAGGAAGCCCTAGAAATCCGAATTGGGTTGGAGTCGGATTTTCGAAGTATCGGTTTGCAAGAGATTGGACCGATACTAGGATCTCCGGTTGCAATTCCGTGCTGATACCCGTTTGCAAGAGATTGGACGGGTAGGAACTATCCTAATTTAGATTGTGAACCGAGTTTGCAAGAGATTGGGCTCGGTGCACGATTGAACGATGATGTTGATCCTAATGCTAGTTTTCCTAGGCTAGGGGTTGCAAGAGATTGGACCCGACCCTAGGATAGATATAGACCGGCAACAGCGCGAGAGCGTGAGCTTGGTTCTACATTCAGTTGCAACTAGTTCATCTAAATTCTCATTCTAGCAATTTTGATACCGACGAACCACATTTATGAAATACGGTGAGTAGCGGGAATTCCCCATTCCCTAGACGTTCTTTATTTGATTTGATATTTCGCACATTTGTCTGACGATTGTGACAGGATCGCCCAAGGCAAGTTTCATTCTTAAATAGCCAGGTTGATTAGGAGCAAGCACGGTCATTCGTCCTCCCTGTGTTCGATACCCGCTCGCCGCTATAACGTGCGCTTGCGATAAAACTACAACCGTTCTTTGGGTGTATACTCAGGACCGATCAAGTTTTTGGCGCCGTTGCCGGGGAGGCGATTGCGTTTGATTCTTTTTCACCCTAGCTACTTCTTTCTTTTATTTTTATTTTTTTATTGTTACCATTATTATTTCCTTTACTATTCTTACCTAACCCTTCCACGGTATTAATCATTTCTTTGAAACTCTGTTTCCCCTGTGCATGAACACGAGATCTACAGCGGACCCAGAAGACTTATTATTTGATCCCGAGATCGAACGTACCGCGCGGAGACTTAGAGCGGAAAAGAGACAAGATCCGGAAGGGGGGTATATGACCAACCCGGAAACTCCTGAAGAATTGGCGGCAAGGATGGCAAGGATAATCTCTATTCGAGATAGGCTTCGGCCTAAGACTTCTTGTACCACCTCGTCCATTGCCATGCCGGGGTTGGCGGCTGACAAGAACTTCGAGCTAAAGACTGGATTGGTGGTTTTGATGCAACAAGACCCATTTCATGGGAACGCACATGAGAACCCCCACTACCACATCCAACTATTCTTGTCAAAGTGCGCTACTTTCCAGATGCCGGGGGTCTCCAACGATGCTATCAGACTGCGTCTCTTCCCCTTCACGCTTAAGGACAAGGCCCTCTATTGGTTGAGGACGCAAGCTGAGGGTGTCTTCACCACTTGGGACGAGTTGGCAAGTGCATTTATTGACAAATTTTATCCGCCATCCAAGACGGTGAAGATCCGGAGCGCTCTCATGTCCTTCAAGCAAGGACCACAGGAGACGCTCTATGAAGCATGGGAGCGCTTTAAGGATTTGCAGCATCAATGCCCGCACCACAGTATAGAGGATTGGGAGCTAGTTCATTGCTTCTACAACGGTCTCCAACCGGGGACCAAGCAAATTATTGATGCCGCGGCGAATGGTGCAATCTTGTCAAAGACTCCCGAGGAAGCTACGGCCCTAATTGAGGAGATGGCCTCAAATAACCAACAATGGGGCGATGAGCGAGGACACTCCACATCCTCCTTAAAGCCAACTAGCATCTACGAGGCGAAGGCCGTAGCGGAGCTCACGAGCAAATTTGATTCTCTCCACAAGGTGGTGGAGAGATTGGAGAAATTTATCACGGAGCCCCAAGGAAGCCCATCCACCTCCGCACCGACCAACCAAATGTGTGATTGGCAAGACCAATCATAAGTCATGTACTCGGGAGGAGAGCAAGGAGAAGGATCCTTGGAGCAAATACAATATGTTGCGGGGAACCAAGGGTATTGGTCCAATCCGGCCGCAAGAAATCATCCGGGATTCTCCTACGCCAACAATGAAGGAGCCTTGAACCCGCCACAACCACCGCCTCAACAAGCTCGACCCCCACCACCCCAACAACAAAACTATCCACCGAGGGGGCCTCCACAACAAAACTTTCAACCGAAGCAACAAGTTCCACCATATAGGCCTCCCGGATACAACCAAGGGTGGAGGAATCAAAATCAAAACCCTCCACAAGCTCCACAACGATCCGACTTCGAATCTAGAGTGGAGGCGTTCATGGTCGAGCAAAATAAGGTGAATGCTACTTTGAAGGCGGGGCAAGAATCTCTTAATACCGTAGTGGCTCAAATATCAGAGCAATTGGCGTTGCTCAATCGGAACACTCAAAGATTGCCGGCGCAACCGGAGCAAAACCCACGGGGCAACACGGGCCACATCAACGCCGTAGTTGCCGTCACTACTAGAGGCGGGAAGGACACCACCCCCGCTATGATTCCTACCGAGGAGGCCGTGGAGGAAAGCTTGGAGCCGGTTGAGCCGGTAGTTGAGGTTGATAAGGAGAAGGAGCCACATGACAAGGAGAAATCTAGAGCGGAAAAAGTGATTGAGGAAAGGCGCTTCATGCCACCGGTCCCATTCCCCCAAAATCTAGCGAAAGCGAAAATGGAGAAAAGGCTAGCGAAATTCCTCGAGTATCTAAGAGGAGTTAGCCTCAATATTCCCTTCCTCGACGCCATCGTCGAGATCCCCACGTATGCTAAATTCTTGAAGGACTTGATTTCGGGGAGGAAAAAGAAGGAGAAGATCATGCTAGCCGAGGAGGGCTCTTGGTTCACCAAGAGAGAGAAGGAGCCGGCAAAATTTAAAGATCCGGGGAGTTTTCGGATTCCTTGCACTTTGGGTGGCGTGCCTCTTCAAAAGGCGTTGGTCGATCTTGGGGCTAGTGTGAGTCTCATGCCCCTCTCCATGTTCTTAAAGCTCAACACCGGGACAAAGTTGAAGCCCACCGACATGCGCATTCAATTAGCCGATGGCCGGATAACAAGGCCGGTGGGGATTGCCGAAGACATCCCACTTCAAGTCCCGGGTGGAATATGCTTGCCATGTGACTTCGTCATCATGGACGTTAAGGAGGAGGGAGACACCTCATTGATACTTGGACGCCCCTTCCTCGCCACCGCCGGAGTCATCGTCGACGTGCGCGAAGGTACACTTACTTTAAACGTCGGCAACATCGAGGTGGAGCTCCACATTCCTAAGGCAATGAAGCACATGCCTTATCACGAGGAGCTTGATTACATGGACCTCCTTGATGAGGTGATAGAGGAGGCGATTCCTCACTCAATCGGCGCTCTTTTTGACGAAGAATTTGAAGTAGGCCCGGGTCTAGGCCAAGATGAAGAGAATAAAGATGATTCCCCCGACTTCTCCGCTGATGAAGATGAAGGCGACGCTGATGTCGCAAGGATTCGAGAGCTCTGCAAGCTCTCGAAATTAAAGTCTCCAAGGAAAGCTCCGCCGGTACGGAAATCGGCATCGCCGGTTAAGCCGTTGACCGGGGCAAATGCTAGCTTGGGGGAGCCTCCCCCCAACACCATTCGAGACAAGAGACCTCCGAGGGAGAACGCTACGCCGCCACGTCCAAATCCAAGCGCGCTCCCCGGGAAGTTTGACGGGTGCATCTCATATGCACCAAACATCCCGCATTGATTGAAAATTATAGGGGGGTCGAGCTCACGACCTTAAACGAGCGCTTGTCGGGAGGCAACCCGACGGTTTTTGCTTTATTTTTACTTTTTCTTTATTTTCGTTTTAGAGATTTTTAGTATTTTGAGTCATTCGACCAAAAATTTCGTGATAACGGGTCCTATTTTTCTTGACAGGAGAGGAGATAGGTAGATCCATCATGAGGAGGATGAACGAGACGACGAGGAGCGCCCCAAGAAGGCGCTCAACGCTCAGGAGGAGGATGAAATCGACTGGAGGAAGAAACACGGAGTTTAGAGCCAAAACGAAGACAAACAGCAGAAATTAAGGCTCACTCGGCCGAGTATACTAGTCACTCGGCCGAGTACACAAGTTCGTCCGGCCGAGCCGCTCACGAACGAGGGAAGTCTGCTGAACCCAACTCTCTGTTTATTTTCTTGATTTCGATATAACTGCTACTCGGCCGAGTATATATATTCACTCGGCCGAGTAAAACGGATACCCTCCTAGGGCGAGTCATGCCGAGTAGCTTGAGTCACTCGGCCGAATGGACTTACTCCACTCGGCCGAGGCTGGCAAAGCCACTCGGCCGAAGCGATATCGGGGAGAAAATTTTTATTTGCCTCGCTCGGCCGAGTGAGACCGTCACTCGGCCGAGTCGTAACATTTTTATATATAAACGGCGAGGGGGGCGCGGAATTCGAAAACGCAAATCCCCAATTCTCGCCCGCGCCCCTTCAGCTCCCACGCCCGATTCCCCCCCGCTCGACCCTCACTCGCCCGACCGCCGCTGCCCCGCCACCGCCGGCCGAGCCCGCCGACGCCTCGCCCGAGTCGCCGCCGGCGGCGCACCGCCCGGTTACCTCCGGTTCGCTTGTTTTCACCATTTTCTCCTCTTTTCGTGTATTTTTTGAGGATCCATGTGCTAAACGCCCCCCTAACCCAAATCAATTTCTATATCTATCCATTATACCCCTATTGCTCCATACATTTTGATTATTACTCGCTGATATCGCTTTTTCCGCGTAGGTTGCTTATTGGAGCTTAGGGGAGGCCAGGGGAGCTTCTACGGGCTGCTCAGGACTACGTGGAGGCGCGGACTTCGCACGCTTCCACTGCTTAGCACTCGCGGCGTGTTTGGGTATACTCTTTCCATTCTTTGTGCACACGCCGCACTTTTCACTTTTCGGCGCGCGCTCGGGGCCGATATGCCGCCCCGGACACGGCCGCGGACGAGGAGACCTTCCGCTAAGCGGAAGAGGTCGGATGACGCCGGCCCCACCCACGAGGCAGAAGAGTCTCCTCCTCCTTCCCCCACACACGCCGTCCACCCAGCAGGTTCCCACACACACTTCCACACACACTAGACCTGCTTCCACTTCCACACCCACCCCATCTCAGCAGCCTACACCACCACCACCTCCTCCTCCGCCTCAGGACGGAGACGGCACGGCACCGCCTTCTTAGGCACTCTTGATGCCTTGATCCATTCCTGTCGTTGTGCTGCCCGTCTCTGCTGGGTCCTGATGCACTTTTGTCCACCCCCCTCCCCTCACTTATTTTGGGATTATATTTTTGATCATATCTATTTGTGCATATCATATCATATCTACTTGGGATTCTCATTTTGATCACATCTAAATATATCTTTTTTGGGAGAGAGGGAGAGTTCTGGGTGCCATATTTATTTTCATATCACTCCTAGCTGTGCATGCATCATTTCCGCATCATATTTTCATTTCTTATTTTTCCTTTTATTATATTTTTTCTTCCCATCATGCATGCATCCTCACTTGCCCCTCACATTACTTATCTCTCTGTGTGCCACACTTTGCACATTGAGGACACGGTGCCGTTTAGCTTGGGGGAGTGAGTTCTCACGTTCTTTTTCGATTTGCCACCTTTATTTTCAGTTTCTCACCCCGTTTTTCACTTTTGCACTCATTTTTCTTTTATTTTTCTTTTATTTTGCCATGCATCACGTTTTTCTTATTTTCCTGTGTGCCGCATCGCATAGTTCTATTTTCCTTTTATCCTTACTTCTTTCTTTTTCATCTCATGCTAGAGATGAATTTTCTGTGATGATGTCTACGTGGAGTTAGCTTATTCTATATGCATGCTAAATTTGTCATGTCTTAGATTTCATTTCTGATATCATATGCTATGACTTGCTTTGCATTTAGGAGTAGTAACCCACACTTTTTCCTCATGAAAATGGATGAAATTTTATTATTAGCTGAGCCTGAATATTCATATGTATGCTATCACAGAAAACACACCAAGATTCACGCATTGAATGCCTATATCTGGAGTACTGATTTCTTTTCCTTTATCACTTCTATATGCATGAATTGTACACTTCACTTCAGGATGATTGGATGATGATTAGCTATGATATATCTGGATTAGTTAGCTTTTTTGTGATCGAAACTGAGTAGATTAGATTACCCTGCTGAAGTTGTCGTGCATGTCTTATAGAGTGAGCCGAGAGTTATATTTATTTCTTTCTCCACAAATCTTGAACATCATTTCTCTACTTTTAAAAATCATTGGTGAATCTCCCCTTAGTGATTCTATTTTATGGCATTTCCCCCGCTATTAATTCCTAGCTCCAAACCTCTTATTTTGAAAAAAAAAATATAAAAGAGAGAAGAACATTCTTGTATATCATTATCTCTCTTTGAGTTGGGATCATTGTATATATGATTAAAAAAAAGAAAAGAAAAAAAAAAGAGAGAGGAAAAATCCTCAATAAAAGATCCCATCTCACTTTCTTTCTTTCTTCTTTCTCTTCTTTGCTTTTGGAGCTATAAAAAAAATGGGGATGTAAATATTTTTGTGCCACCACGCTTATAGATAAGCTTGGGGGAGGGGATCCATTGATGTGTGAGAGAGTGACTACTTGACATTGCACGACAACCTAGGCTAAGTAATATTCTATACTCGGTGAGATTGTTTCTAGCTTTACGAAATCCAGAAATCTAAGCCTAGCGTTTATTTCATGAAATCCATACTTTTCTATTCCCTCTATTCTATGATGTGATACTCTTATACTCCAGATAGAAAGCGTTCAATTGAAAAGTGTGTGATCTGAGATTTGTATACCGCTTTAGATGATTCAGGCGATGTTAATTTTAAAATTATTCCGTTTTTCATGATTATACCGTTGTTCATGGGTTTTCTATTTTCTACTTGCACTATTATACTATGATATCAAAATGAGGTTCTTTGACATGTATTTCTCGCTCGATGCATGCTATAAGAGTAAGTGAAACCCACGTCCTGAGAAAATGATCTAGCATCCTACCTTTTTCCTTCTTTCTTTCTTTCTTTCTTTATTTTCATTTGGTTTTCATTCTTCTTCGTTTTTCATTTTTTTTCGTTTTTCGCAGTTTTCGTTTTCCGAATCCACCGGGTTCGCCTTTTGCTTATCTTCCTCGAGGACGAGTAAGAGGCAAGCTTGGGGGATTTTGATCACTCCTTATTTTACACCTTTTTTCCACATGTTTGCATGCCATTTAGATCGCCCAAATCATGTTTTTCACGACATATCGACGATATTGCGATGCTTTTCACGATTTGTTGTTTTTGTCGCATTTCAGGTGATTTGGAGCGATTTGGAGTGATCTCGAGATGCGCTTACTCTAGACGGCCACCGACGACCTCCCCGAGGGGTATTTTGCTGTTGGAGAGGAGCGGAAGAAGAATGGACGTCGCAGGAGCGACGAGGAGGCCAAAATAAGCAGAATGGGCATTTTTTGTGTCCCACTCGGCCGAGTGGAGGAGCCACTCGGCCGACCAGCGAGACACTGCTCGGCCGACCCGTTCAGACACGATTTCCATGTGTACTCGGCCGAGCGACGGAGACCACATCGGCCGAGTGACGATACCACGTCCGCCCGAGTGGCGCCCAGACGAAGCCCCTCCAAAATATCGAAGTTACTATTTTTCGGCCATCTGAGCTTCAGAAGACCCACTCGGCCGAGTGGTAAACCACGTCCGCCCGAGTGCAGTGAAGCCATCGGCCGAGTGACGATAGCTCACTCGGCCGAGCCGCCCCCGAACTGAAGACCCCTGAAGCCCCCGACTTACTGGAAAATTGACAGGGTTTTCACTCGGCCGAGTGACTTTTGTCACTCGGCCGAGTGCGATGCGCTGCCTGTAGCGAAATTTGCGGAAAACAGGCTGTGCAGGGGCGTTTTGGTCAGGATTTTTGGACGATTTTGAGGGCTATTTAAGCCCTGTTTTTACCCTAGTTTAGGGAGCCATCTCTTAGATTTTTTGCAGCTTTTTGAGACTACTTTTTGCTTTATTATTTGTGATTAGAGAAGAGGGAAAACTTGGATTTTTGTTGGATTAATTGAAGAACTACATTGGTTTGCATCTCTCTTCCCCAAAAAACTCTATTTTTATTGTTTATATCATTGTTGTGATGAATTCCATTGCCTATTTCATTGATTATTTTTGTGCTATTGCTATGATTTGTGAGTAGTCTCCACGTCTTGGGGCGTGGGGATGAACCCTACGAGCCCTATTTCCTATTTGTGATAAATTGGTAGAAATTGTGCTAGAATCAATAATTAGAGATTAGATTGGGATCGAATTACTACGGATAGCTAGGTATTCATATCAATTGGGATTTGCAAGAGATTGGATCCCAATTTGATAGGAAGCCCTAGAAATCCGAATTGGGTTGGAGTCGGATTTTCGAAGTATCGGTTTGCAAGAGATTGGACCGATACTAGGATCTCCGGTTGCAATTCCGTGCCGATACCCGTTTGCAAGAGATTGGACGGGTAGGAACTATCCTAATTTAGATTGTGAACCGAGTTTGCAAGAGATTGGGCTCGGTGCACGATTGAACGATGATGTTGATCCTAATGCTAGTTTTTCTAGGCTAGGGTTTGCAAGAGATTGGACCCGACCCTAGGATAGCTATAGACCGGCAACAGCGCGAGAGCGTGAGCTTGGTTCTACATTCAGTTGCAACTAGTTCATCTAAATTCTCATTCTAGCAATTTTGATACCGACGAACCACATTTATGAAATACGGTGAGTAGCGGGAATTCCCCATTCCCTAGACGTTCTTTATTTGATTTGATATTTCGCACATTTGTCTGACGATTGTGACAGGATCGCCCAAGGCAAGTTTCATTCTTAAATAGCCAGGTTGATTAGGAGCAAGCACGGTCATTCGTCCTCCCTGTGTTCGATACCTGCTCGCCGCTATAACGTGCACTTGCGGTAAAACTACAACCGTTCTTTGGGTGTATACTCAGGACCGATCATTGATGTATGATGTATTTACATTTTTTGGTTGATATCCATGGTCGTTTGTATTTTGATGTACTCGATGTGATATCTTTTTGGATGTACTCGATGTGATATTTTTTTTGGATGTACTCATGATGTTTTTATATGTATATACATCGATGTTCTCCTTATTTATTCGTCGTGCACTTTTACTATTCGTTCAACGCATATGATATGTGAATTCGTCGCTCGACGCTTGAAAACTTGGTTAAATAGATTATATTTCTATCATTGTATAGAATTGTTTTCCATGCACAAATTTAACCAAGAATATTGAATATTGAAGAGTATGTTTCTTTATTCAAGAAATGAATAAAAATTTGGTATTTTTGATGATTTTAATTATCTCTTTTTGATAATGGACAATTTGGCACACCTTGATTTGATTTCCACACTTTTCCCATGGTGTCAATTAGGTCCATCGTCATTGTCTACGACTCCCGATGTTGGATTTCCCATTTCCTAGTTGTTGTCGTTGTATGCCCCCCATTTTTGGGATAATGCCAAAGTGGGAGAGATAATGATAATAAATAGGTCAAATGAAAATTTAACTCATTTTCCAAGAATCTGATTTGATGTGTTAGATTTAGGGGGAGTTAAGATATTTATAAGGATTTTCAAAATCCGATATTTCAAAAATCGATTCTCATTATATATCTTACTCGTCTGATTGATGCAATTTAAATATATTCATTTTGGAATTAACGCGTCATCAATGCATGGGGAGTAAGTGTTTTACATTTGAATCATTATTTTTGATTATTATTTATGTTGGTTTGTCATCACCAAAAAGGGGGAGAATGTTGAATATTGGACTCCCCGGATTTGGTTTTGATGATGAGCAAACATAAATAATTCATGAACTAACAATTTGTGAGCGCAGTATTGGAGATCGTCGCCAAATTCACGAGAACAATCAAAGCGACATCTCCACACTTCTCAAAGCTCGTATTCATGCCTAAAGCTTCGTTGAAGCTCTTGCGCCGCTTTGGAAGTCATGAAGAATTAATCGAAGCTCTCGAAGACCATTCATTAAGGTTTTATTTATAGTCTTTTAAGCTTCGATCTATAGAATGTTAAGCCTTGAGTATATCTTACGATTCTATCTTCATATCGCTCATATAGTAGCTCTAGGATCTTAGTACAAGTTCATTCTAACTTCCTCGAAGCGTCGCGCTTCGATTCGGACCTATTTGTGCATGTTAGTTGGTACAAGAAGAAGTACTGACCGACTAGATGGTGATCTAGTCGGTCAGCAGAGCTTCTTGGACCGACTAGTTTGTGTTCATCTTTTCTTGTTCAGTACTGTTTACAGTTAGTCGGTCTAGTTGACTCACCGACCGACTAGTTTATGAACTAGTCGGTCAGTGATGCTTCTTTGACCGACTAGTTGTGACTTACTGTTCATACTAAATTTCTCCTAAGCTACTGTTTATCGTTAGTCGGTCTAAGAACGTTTTGTGACCGACTAGTTGACAATCTAGTCGGTCAACTTTTGTTCTTGGACCGACTAAGTCAATTTGTATTCAGACTATTTCATTATGCCTCTTAGTCGGTCTACGTTCACTGACTGACCGACTAGTTGTGAAACTAGTCGGTCAGAATGTCTTCTTGGACCGACTAGATTTCTAGGTCTGAATTTCTCAGTTCCTCTCTTAGTCGGTCCATGTTGTTTGACTGACCGACTAGTTGATGAACTAGTCGGTCAGTGGTTGTTCTTTGACCGACTAGTTGCCTCAGATTTCTATCCGTTGGGAATTGACCGAACTTGTTTTTATGGGACCCTATAAATACGAACCTAGGTCATTTCTCTCTAGGTTAGAGCTGCCATTAAGAGATTCATTGAGATAGGAAGAGATAGCCATTCTCACTCATTTCTAAAGCTCTCTTCCTCACAAGAAATCCATTCTCTCACTCTCTAGATCTAGAATCCATCTTGAGAGAAGCTTGTTCTTGGTGAGCCCTTCAAGCTCTAGCTTGATTCAAGTCTCCAAATCACTCCTAGGCACCTATTACTGGTCATTTCCTTGGTGCTAGGTCTTGGTGACTTCATCTTCCTCAAATCCCTCCTTGCACCTATTTGGTAAGAAAACTCAAGGTATAGGAATTTGTGGTAAGATTGTTTATTTCATTATAAACTTGTTTATATTGCTTGTTGATTCTCTCAGTTGTGAGAGAAGGTTGTGATCCCGGGTTGTGGGATTCACTATTGCCATTGCATGTATGATTTGATCTTGTGAAGGTTTTTCACAAGATATCATAGTGGAAATCTTGGGTTATGGTTTCTAACCTAAGTATCCGGAGGGGATCCGGGTGGTTGGGACGTAGGATCACCGGGAACAAGTCGGGGAGACTTGGGTGGATCCGAACCCATTAATATCTCTTGTTAGCATTGTTAATTTTGTTGTTGTCATTCAATTTATGCTTCCGCAAATTGTTTTGGTAGTTGTTTGCACTATAATTTGGAATTATACTCCTTGTTATTTTTGAAGTACTATTCACCCCCCCTCTAGTACTTGTGCAGTAGCTTGTAGGGCATTACAGGTGAGGGTAGTGGAGGCAGACACGCAAGTATCTGATTCAGGCAAGCCTGAATATCGGGAAGCAGGGCGACGCGGGACTGCACAGAACTGACCGTGGCAGAGAGAGCCCTAAAGTCTCCTCGAAGTCCACTAACAGCCCCCTCTAGAGCACGGATGCTCTGAACTAGAGTGTCAGGGGGTGGTGGAGCGGAGGGACGCACAGGTCGAACAGGTGAGGTGCGGGGTTGTCTCTGGCGGGTGGTGTATAGGATGGGGCCAGTAGGAAAGTGTGGAAGGGGTGCTGTGCTCGGTAAGGGATGCCCAGCCTCGGTGTGAGGCTGGGACGCAGGCTGGATCGAAGCAGAAGTATCAGCCGCAGCAGAAGTGGAAGGCAAAATGGGTGACGAGGCAGCAGGAGAGGTCAGTGACGCAGAAGTGTTGACAGAAGTCACGACACTCTCGGTAAAGACAGCAGCAGTGGGGTCAGAAGGGCCGACGGCCGGGGTGGCCGTGGACAAAAGTGAGGTCAGGACCGCCACTGCGGTGGTAAAGGAGGTCTCGCCGGTCTCTAAAATGGTGGTAGGATGCTTGGGGCTAAGAGAAGTGATAGGCTCAACGGACATAGGCTCGGTGGTGGTGGTGGTGGTGGTGGTGGTGGACTCAGCTAAGGTGCTCCCGACACTGACAGAAGTGTGGACAGAAGTGTCGGAAGGTGCAGACAGTGCATGTGCAGGCTGAGGGATCACGGGGTCAACAGGTGGTACAGGGGGTGCCTGCTTAGCATCCTTAGCCTCAAGTACGTAGGCAGCGGGGATAAGGAGATCCATAGTTGGAATCCAATCCCCGTGGGCCGGTCCAATGTGTGTCTGAGCGAGGCTTGGAAGAACCATGTAGTCAGCACTAAAGGGACCATGCAACCACACCCAGTGCCTGCGACCGTGGGGACGAAGCATCTTCATCCGGGCCATAACATCTATTGAGAGTGAAGTGGGGCCCGGGGCCCGACGCAAGTCGTCAGGTAGGTCCACACCGGTCATAAGGGCTAGAAGTGTGATCAGACCGTCGCAATAAATAGGTGAGCGAGCGCTCACCGAGATGATGATGTGGTCCAGAAACTAACTAGCAATGTCGATCTCAATGGCGGGGACCAGGTCGTCGCTACCCCTATCTAGAACCCTGGGGCGAGTCATCGCGTAGAGCATATAGAGCTCTGGCGTAGACATGGTCCCAGGCTCGTACCTCGCTAGGAAAGTAGTCGCCATGAGGCGCTATGCAATGCGGAGGCAGGGGTGCAGGATGGCTGAGGCCTTGGCCCTACTAGTGTCAAAGCCAAGTGGGGATCCCATGATCCGTGTCCAGAATGTGGAGGTGTCGAACGACTGGGGTGGGATGTGTGTGGGGGCATAGGCACGGTCAGGGACATGGACAGCAGGCCACTGGAAGAATGCACGAAGCATGTCGAGAGTGATCTTGCACTCTCGATCCATCAAGCGGAATGTGCATCCTCCAAGGGTCCGGTCAATAGAGCTCAGGACCTCTAGTGTCGGACGGATGTATGTATCCGCCGATACCGACAAAAAATCACGCCATCCCACATTGTCCTACAACGTGAGAAGCCCCTTGAGTACCCCTAGGCGGTCAAGGTCAGCTAAGTGTGCGAACCTAGAGGGTACTATCGAGCGATGGCAGATACGCTCGAACCTGGCGCGGTGTGCGTCATTTCGAAACGTGATCCCCATCGGCCCGACGGCGGGAGCGGGTGGAGGGACATGATCAGCAGGGATAGGCTATGTAGGTGGTGGTGGCGGTGGCGGGCTAGGTGGAGGGGAGTCCTCCCTAGTGTGAGAGGGACCGGGATCATCGGTCCTCCTCCGCTTGGGAGAGGATCCCAGTGTACGTGGCCTAGTGCACGGTGGTATGTGTGCCACGAGATGTGTCCCAACCTAATAAATACAGCAACGTGCTAAATAATGGAACGAATGTACCTGAACACACCGCGAGAGCAATAAGTGGTGCGTGCAAAGAGACGCCTTTGCCGTGAAGCTCAATGCACATCCAAAAGCTCCCCAAAGCTCCCCCAAGCTAGCCTGCAAATCAAACGATCGAATCAGCAAATAATATTCAATATATATGGGGAAGATGGGGGATAATAGATAAAAATAAAAGTTAATTTGGATTAGAGGCTCAATGGTCGTACGGATCAAGAGAAACGGGGAGAAACGGGGTTTTTGGGGCAAAACGGGGCAAATCGAGGCGGTGGAGGCCGGTGCCGGTGAGGGGGTTGGCGGTCGATCGTCGGCGAGGGGAGGGGAATCCGATCGCCGGTGATGAGGCAGCAGCTCGGGCGAGGCAGCGCGTGCGTCGGGCGAGAAATCTCAAGCGTCGTGGCTCGGGCTGGGAATTTGGGGATTTTTCATTTCGATTTTCGCGCAGCCCGCAGCGTATATGTATAAGGATTGTTACGACTCGGCCGAGTGACATCGTCACTCGGCCGAGTGCGTAAACCAAAAGAAATTTTCAAAAGTTTCGTTGCCGCTTATGACTCGGCTGAGTGGCTTTTTCATCACTCGGCCGAAGGGAGAAACTCCACTCGGCCGAGTGGCTCTGCCACTCAGCAATTTTTAAGCTAGGAGGGTATCTGTTTCACTCAGCCGAGTGACTAGTCACTCGCCCGAGTGGAAATTAAAACTAAAACTTACAGAAATTGACAGAGAGTTGGTCTGCAGAAACTTCCCTGTTTGGTGCTCCACTCGGTCGAGTGGAGCCTTTGCTCGGCCGAGTGGCCTATGCTACTCGGCCGAGTGACGTGCTGTTTTCTGTATCGGCTCTCCGTTTTTACTCTGGTCTCTGTTTTTCTTCCTCCAGTCTGTTTCTTTCTCCTCCTAAGGCCTGAACGCGTTCCTGGAGCACTTTTCCTTGCCTCTATCATCCTCCATATGATTGATCTCCATTTCTCCTTCTCCTGTCATGAAAAATAGGACCCGTTGTCACGATTTTCATGGACAAAAGACTCTAAAAACTAATGAAAGGCTAAACCAAAAATGAAAATCAAAATAAAAACAAGGCAAAAACCGTCGGGTTTCCTCCCAACAAGCGCTCGTTTAAGGTCGTGAGCTCGACCCCTTAAGATATTCGTTTAGCTCGCGATGTTGGGGCATATGAGATGCACCCGTCAAACTTGCCAGGAAGGCCGCTCGGATTTGGGTCTTGATGATCATCGGTCTTCCTCGATGCCTCCTCATCATGGGCAATGTTGGGGGATAAGTCCCCCAAGCTAGAGCTTGTTCCTATCTTCTTCTTGGCCGGTGACACCGATCTTCCATTCGGTGGAGCTTTCTTTGGATTCTTGGCCTTTGAGAGCTTGCAAAGCTCTCGTATTCTTGTGACATCAGTGTCGCCTTCATCACCATCCGTGGAGCTATCTGGAGGGTCCTCCAACTTCTCTTCTTCGCCCGAAGCTTGACCTTCTTCGAAGCCATCGTCGTGGAGAGCACCAATAGAGTGGGGGATTGCTTCTTCAATCACTTCATCGAGGAGATATGAAAGATCGTGGGGGCGCCCCTTGAGTAGATATACGCAATTCACTTCACCGGAGGGGACTCCTTTGGAATAATGCTTGAGCCGTTGTCCATTCACCTTGAATGTAGCTCTGTCTTTCCCTTCCAATTCAAAAGCTCCTCCCGATTGTATGTGCTTAATGGTGAAAGGTCCGGACCATCACGATCTCAATTTTCCGGGAAAGAGTCGGAGCCGGGAATTGAATAGGAGGACTTTATCTCCGACCTTGAAGTCTGTGACCGTGATGCGTGCGTCGTGGAGGATTTTTGTCCTTTCCTTATAAATCCTTGAGCTCTCATAAGCATCACGTCTTATCTCATCAAGCTCATTAATGTCTAAGAGTCGCCTCACCGTCGCACTTTTGTAGTCATAGTTGAATGTCTTAATAGCCCAATATGCGCAGTGCTCCAACTCTACCGGTAAGTGACAAGCTTTCCCATAAACAAGTCGGTACGGCGTGTGCCAATAGGAGTGCGAAAGACCGTACGATAAGCCCATAGTGCATCGTCCAATTTCATTGATCAATCTTTTCTAGATCTATCTACGGTCTTTTCTAGAATTTGCTTGATTTCTCGGTTCGATACCTCCACTTGGCCACTCGTTTGGGGATGGTATGCCATGCCAACTCTATGATTCACCCCATATCTTTTCAACATGGCTTCAAATTTGTTCTCTATAAAGTGGCTTCCCCCATCGCTTATCAAACTACGAGGAACTCCAAAGCGTGGGAAGATGTTATGCTTGAAAAATTTGGATACCACCCTCGCATCATTAGTAGGAGTCCCAATGGCTTCCACCCATTTAGAGACGTAGTTCACGGCTAGTAAGATATACTTGTTTCCTTTGCTTGACAGAAAAGGTCCCATGAAGTCCACTCCCCAACAATCGAATAGCTCAACTTCTAGAATGGGCCTCATCGGCATCTCGTTTCGCCTTGATATATTTCCGGTCCTTTGGCATCGATCTCATCCCTTGACGAAGTCATGCGTATCCTTGAACATGGTCGGCCAAAAGAATCCGCATTGTAATATCTTAGCGGTGGTCTTAGATGAGGCGTGATGTCCCCCGCATGGCATACCATAGCAATGCAAGATGATAGACGTGACCTCCTCCTTGGAAACATATCTCCGAATAACACCATCCTTGCAAATCTTGAAGAGATACGGATCTTCCCAAAAATAATTTCGGACTTCGTGCATAAACCTCCTCTTTTGTTGCGTGGGCATTCCGTATGGTTTTATCCCACAAGCCAAATAATTGACGAAATCCACATACCAAGGCACCTCTCCGGGCCTTATGGCATATAGCCTCTCATCAACAAAGGTGTCATCGATAGGTAGGCTCTCGTCCTCCTCGCCGTGAACAAGCCTAGATAAGTGGTCCGCCACTACGTTGTCTGTTCCCTTCTTGTCCCTAATCTCCAAGTCAAATTCTTGCAACAAAAGTATCCATCTTATCAATCTTGGTTTTGCCTCTTTCTTGCTTAGAAGATACTTCAATGCCGCATGGTCGGTGTGGACAATAACCTTGGATCCAAGGAGGTAGGAACGGAACTTCTCGATGGAGTAGACAACTGCTAAAAGCTCTTTCTCGGTGGTAGTATAATTTTTTTGCGCGTCGTCCAATGTCTTGCTAGCATAGAATATAGCATGAAGCTTCTTGTCTTTCCTTTGTCCTAGCACCGCTCTGATGGCTTGGTCACTTGCATCACACAGGAGCTCGAAGGGAAGGCTCCAATTCGGTAGTTGTATGATGGGGGCGGAGATGAGTGCTTCCTTCAACGTATTAAATGCTTGCAAGCACTCTCCTGAAAATACAAGGGGGGCATCTTTAGCAAGTAAGGAAGTGAGTGGTCGGGCAATTAGGGCAAAGTCTTTGATAAAGCGGCGATAAAACCCCGCATGACCAAGGAAGCCTCTAATGCCCTTTACATTAATAGGAGGAGGGAGTTTTTCGATTACCTCAACCTTCACCTTATCAACCTCAATCCCTCTAGAGGTCACGAGATGCCCAAGCACTATCCCCTCGGTGACCATAAAATGACATTTTTCCCAATTAAGGGTGAGATTGTTTTGTTGGCATCGTTTGAGGACTTTTGTAAGATTAGCCAAACAAGAATCAAACTCACTCCCATACACAGAAAAGTCATCCATGAAGCCTTCCATAATATTTTCAATGTAATCAGAAAAGATTGATGTCATGCACCTTTGAAAAGTGGCGAGAGCATTGCAAAGTCCAAAGGGCATCCTACGATAGGCATATGTACCATAAGGACATGTGAAAGTGGTCTTTTCTTGGTCGTCTTCATGCAAGGAAATTTGAAAGAACCCCGAATACCCATCCAAATAACAAAAGTATTTGTGTTGCATTTGATCAATGAAGGGTAATGGGTAATGGTCTTTCCTCGTGGCTTTATTTAGCTTCCTATAGTCAATGCACATTCGCCATCCCATGACGGTGCGTGTAGAAATGGTTTCTCCCTTATCATTTTTTACAACGGTCATTCCCCCTTTTTTAGGAACGACGTGAACGGGGCAAACCCACCGGCTATCAGAGATAGGGTAAATAATACCGGCTTCGAGTAATTTAAGAATCTCTTTCTTAACCATCTCCTTCATATTAGGGTTCAACCGCCTTTGAGGTTCTATCTAGGTGGCTTCGGTGTTTTCCAAGTGGATTCTATGCGTGCAAAGCCTAGGGCTTATTCCTTTAAGGTCAGAGATGGTATAGCCAAGCACATCTTTTTGACTCCTAAGTACATCTAAGAGTCTTTCTAGTTGATCATGATTGAGGTGGGCATTAACAATAACCGGGTAGGTCAATTTATTGCCCAAGAAAGTGTACCTTAGATTTGGTGATAATTGTTTAAGCTCTACCTCAGGTGGCGTTGTGCCCTCTACTTCCTCTCCTTGTGTAAGCTTGATTTCCCTTGCAACATCTGGGTTTAGTTCTTTCTCCTTGAGTGGGCTCCTCCAAGCCGACTCGGATTCACTTATCGGTGAGGACGGTGCATCGGAATAGATGTTGCACGATTCTGCGTGGGCATCGATGGGATCGCCATTGTGCTCCGGTCCAAGCCTGAGATCAAGAGATGCGTCAGTGAGTTCATAAAAATAAGAGTAAGGGTCGCAGAGTGTACTTCCCTGAATCTCGGCTTGATCAATGGATTCCTCAGAAGAGTAGTACTCCTCAATGCATGTTCCGCCCTTTTCAAAATATAACTTGCCGTCCCTCACATCAACTCTGATGTTGCCCTCTATAGTCCCTTTCGGGGAGATTTTATCCATCAAAAATGGGAAATTGTTGCTCAATGAGGTCCTCGATATCAACGGCGAATGCCCCTGTGGCATGGACCTCGTCAACAAGTTCTTTAAGAAGGCTCGCAAAGGAGTCATCATCTCCCAGGCTTGACTCAGTCATTAACATTGCCTCCCCCATGTTCCTGTTAAGATCTTATGGAGAAATCTGGGAAAGCAAGTAAATTGGGCAGCAAACAGAGTCAAAAAAGGAAAAATAAAGAAAGAAAGATGGATAGATGGTGAGAGATAACCGGGTGATCAAAATCAAAAACCGTCAATAGCCCTTCCCCGGCAACGGCGCCAAAAACTTGATCGACGCCCCGGTAGTGCACACGCACCGGGACGAGCGACTCGTAGTCTTACCGCAAGCACACGGCGTAGTGGCGAGCGGGTATCGAACTCAGGGAGGAATAATGACGGTGTCTCGTTCTAATCACCTAGCTATCAAAATGGTGAAATATAATTTGAGGTTAAATTGTCACAATCGTTCGTATATCGATAGAAATATCAATGAAATAAAGCGCCTAGGGATAGGAAATCCCCGCTACGAACCGTATCTCATCGTTGTGATTCATAGGTTACATCATTGCTAGATTTGAATTTTAGGTGAACTAGTCGCAACTAAATGTAGAACCAAGCTCACGCTCTCACGCTATTTCCGGTCTATAGCGAACCTAGGTTACGGCCCAATCTCTTGCAAACCCTAACCTAAGCCGCTAGCATTAGGATCGACATCATCGTTCAATCGTATCTCGAGCCCACTCTCGTGCAAACTCGAGCTACGACCTAGGTTGAGATAATTCCTACCCATCCAATCTCTTGCAAACAGGTATTTGTATAGAAATACGATTAAAACCCCTAGCCTTGGTCCAATCTCTTGCAAACCAATTCTAGAAAATTCCAATCGTAAACCTAAATCGAATTTCTAGGGCTTCCTATCAATTGGGACCCAATCTCTGGCAAATCCCAATCGATATGAATCCCTAGCCATCCATAATTCATTAATCCCAACCTAACCCTAATCAATTCTAGCAAGAATTTCACCAATTCATCACAATTCAAAAATATGGTTCATAGGGTTCATCCATATGCCCTAGGACAATAAAACTACTCACTAATCATCATGCAATTCATAAGAAATTCAATAGAAAATTCAACACAATTCATTGCAATAGAGAAATTATCAATAAAAATAGAGTTTTTAACAAGAAAGGAGGCAAACCAATGAGAATCCAATAGCATCCAACAAAAGTCCCCTTTCTAATCTCTCATAAAGCCTAAATCTAATTACCTAAAAAGCTCTCTAAAAAGGCTGCAAAAAGTATCAAAAAGTTCTCTCTAACTAGGGCAAAAACTGGGTTTAAATACCCATCAAAATCGTCCAGAAATTCGTGACAAAAATGCCCCCGCGCAGCCCAGAAATCTCAGTTTACGCAGCAGGCGGGGCGGCTCACTCGGCCGAGTGACAAATGTCACTCGGTCGAGTGACAACCCCTGTACAATAACAGTAAGTCGGGACTTTTCGGGTGTCTGTCTTCAGAAGTGACTCGGCCGAGTGGATTTACTCACTCGGCCGAGGGGCAATTCTTGCTCTGCCGAGTCAGAATCGTTAAAAGCCTGTAAATTTACAGTAAGTCGGCCGTTTTTGAAGTGGATTTTCCCATGCCACTCGGGCGAGGGGATTTCCATGCTCGGCCGAGTGGACTATCGTCACTCGGCCGAGTGCACGCCCAATTCCTTCTGTTATGCGTGTCTGGTCTGGTCAGCCGAGTGGTCTTCTTGCTCAGCCGAGTGGGTGGTTCACTCGGCCGAGTGAGATGATGCAGATGCCCAATCTTCATCTTTTCGCTTCCTCGTCACTCCTATGACGTTCTTTCTTCTCCCACTTGTCTTCCATCGCCAAATAGCCCTCAAAAGAGCCTTGGGTGACACTCCGGAGTGGGTGCAAATCCTCTTGATCTCAAAATCACTCCGAATCGCTCCATATCTCCTGAAATACGACAAAAACAAGAAATCGTGAAAAGCATCGCAATATTGTCGAATAATCGTGAAAAACACGATATGAGCGATCAAAGTGGCATGCAAACATGCAGAAAAAAGGTGTAAAATACGGAGCGATCATTAGACCCATTGATTAAATATGGTGATCTTTCCCAACTTTGGTAAAAATGTATTCTTGAAGTGGATTTTGGCAAATAAGGGTGTGTTGTATCTTTACGTACTAAGGGCAATTAAGTGTCTCTCTACATGCTTACACTTGGCCCTTTAGCTTGATGCTCATGACAATTACCATCCATTTGAAACCCTATAGTGATGTAGAAACCTTAGTATCAACAATCAATTGATTAAGCCTTAGGAACTTTAAAAATTCGGCTAGGTTTATATTCGTGTATCCTAAGATAGTAACTTGGAATTTGGAGTTGCTCAAATGAATGTTATCAAATGCTACATTAATAAGTGCACTTATGCACATTTGAATAAGGCATAAACTTTTGCCATGGTACTTTGAATAAGGCAAAATTTGCCATGAAATTTGAGTAAATGCATGAAATTTGAACCACAACTCTTTTCCATGATCTTTTGAGGGAGTAAGTGTTATATCCCATAAGCTCGAGAGTTCCTAAGGATCTTACATCAGAAGATTACAACATATTAAGGGATATACTAAGCATAGGTGTGGATGGTGGAGTGCGTAAAAGGAATGAGATTATAGTCATAGGGAAGAGTCTATAGACTTGAGAACTTTGCCCTTATAAATATGATTTCAACACCCTTTAGTATTGCCAATAATCCATGAATGGAGTCAACATTATCTTTTGGGAGTGGTCACTTATTTTGCTAGGGACTAGCAAAACGCTAGTTGGGGGTGTGATCATGACTGAATATTGCATATCCTAACATCATTTGTGAGCATATGATTTTATTTTGGCACAATTTCACTTTTCAAAGCATTATAAATGTCTACTATATTTTTAGATATTTTTCTGGATTTTTCAGGGGTCCCGAAGGGGACTAAATCAACTTAAGAAGAGGAGTGCATAGCAGGCGCATGTAGAAGGAACGACAGGCACCTGTGCAACCAAACAGGCGACTGCCCGAAAAACAGCAGTCGCCTGCCTAAGAAGAGCTAGAGCTAGAGAAAGTGAAGCGCAATGACAGGCGCCTGCTAAAGGAATGGCAGTCGACTGGATATTGTATAGTCGCCTGATTTCCCGGACGCCTGAGGAAGCGAAAAGAGCCAACTTACTGTTTAATTTAGCACTTCTATAGTAGGAGCCTGAAGCACAAAATACAGTCGCATGTGGATCACACAGGCGGCTGTAATATTCAAGACAGTCGCAAGCCTTCATTTGGAAGCTACGCAGCCTACCAACCAGGCGACTGCCAACAACAGTCGTCTGTCGTCAGGCGACTGGTGTTTGTTCAGCAGTCAACTGATCGGGGGTTTTCACCCAGATTCTAGGTTGCGAGAAACGGGTTTTTCTTAACCCGATTTCTTCCCATTTGCTATGGGCCTTTGGATGACATTTTGGATGGATGAGATGCAACCCTAGGGGGTATAAAACACTACTATTCAGATGTAATAAGATAGAGCTTAATCTTTTACTATTTTAGGTCATCTTCTTCCTCAAGAAGGAGATTACGGTATTGGAGAGTTTTGAGTTTCTTGATCTCGTTTTTGCTGTTGCTGAGATTGATTGATGATTGAGGAAGCGAGTATTTGGTGACAAATCTCCAACCCTCTTACTATATACATTTGCTTTCATTTATTGTATTGAACTATGTCTATTTCTTTGAATGCCTATTCTATTCTTGATATGTTAGGCTAGATTCATTGTGTGGGTGTTGTGGATTGATGTAGGATGTTTTGATTGCCTCGCTAATGTTAATCTCCAGTGCCCTTTGTTAATACATGTTGTTGGATGAAATAAGCTTATGATTAGTTTGATTTGATACTATCCATGGAGGAGCCGAAGAATGGTGGTATTTCGTAATTGTTGCACCTATGTATCCAATGGGTATTGCATGTCTTGAAATGAATGCAAGCCCCTTCAATCCATATTTCATATCTTAGAAGTTTAATTCACCCAATAACTCAAATTGTTAATTGGGTTGTAACCCGTTTATTGAATCACGCATTACCCGAAAGGGGCCGCAGAAAGGTGGTTGTGTGGTGCACAACACAACCTATATGCACTACCCTCACATACCTTGAAATGGGTGTGAGAGTGATTCATGAGCTTTAATTAGGAGAAGAACCCAATTAGCAATTACCTTTGGTGCACCCCATATGTGCTTAATTTATTTATTTCCCTATCCTCATACCTTGATATGGATGAGTGATCGAGTTATCATGGAATTATCATTTAGTAGAGCAATTGGGTAATCCTACCGATATCCTCAACACCCGCACTCCCTCTCCCCCCTTGCATCCAAATCTTAAGACATTACCCTAACTCTAGGGTACTTAGATAAATCATCTATTCAAACAATCATTCACCCTCAGAGGGTGATTAGAACCCTCAACCATTCTTTACACGCTCTGACTATTTGTGTGAATTTGCTGATTAGTTCTGTCTCTGTGGATACGATCCTGTACTCACCGGGTATATTATTTGTCGACCTCGTACACTTGCGAGTATCACCTTTCAGGTCTAGTCATGAGGGGGTAGGCAAAGATGGAAGGGGGCTGGACAGTGATAATCAGATGATGCAACTTTGCTTCGACGAACCCCGGCGAACCCCCGATGGAGCCCTAGGGGCTTTTTTGAAAATTTGGTCCTGTAGTGCACTGTGAGTAATTTCAGTGGTAAACTTGAAAATAAGTGGTACGTTCACAGGGGTAATGAAAAAATTGTAAATAAGTGGTATGTGTGCAGAGTTAAATAGTGGGTGCGCAAATGAACTCCCAAAAGATTATTCTGTGAAGAATTTAATTTATTCCATTCCCAATAACATTTTCCCTTTATATTTTAATTTGACTTGATATTTCTTAAATTAAAAAAACATAAAGTCATAAATGGTTAATACAATAATGGTTTTTAGATATAATTTCCTCTAGTTATGAATATCTTAAAAAAGAGTCATGTTACTTATGATCGGGTCCATTTATTCACATAACTTACTAGAAAAAAGTCCTAACGTTTTTATTCTAAAAGTTAACTTGGTTACTAACCAGATCTGCTAACACCTTAGTTAACACATTAAATATTAGGTTCCGAGTTTCAAATATGTGGTTGTTGGGTTTTATATTAGGTTATCAATTTTTAGGATGAAGGGAGGAGAAGGGGCGGTTTTGGGAAGAGGATGTGAAGAAGGCTGATAGGCATGATGGATGATCTGGGAGTCTACCAAAAGAAGTAAGACATCCAATGTGATAGTTAGAGTGCAATTCACTTGGCTTAGAATCAGGCCTTCCATGCTTGCACTAAGCATATCAATGTGAGGTACCACTTTGTCAGAGACTATGTGGGAGAAGATCAGAACAAATGACAACCGATCGGACATGTTGACGAAGGTTGTATCGGGAGCTAAGTTCAAGAACTGTTTGGACTTGCTCAATGTGGTTCTGAGATGATGATAGCGGCAGCCCCAGTTTAGGGCATTTAAGGCTCGGCAGATCCAGTTGAGCCCAGAGGGGCATTGGGTCTTTGGAGTAAAATTGTGGGAACACCATATGTGGCTCTACCAAGGTAGTGTGTGGACGGTAGTTCGTGTGACGGAGGCCTAAATCTCGCCAAGGTGGAGATTTGTGAATGTTGGCTTGATTGAGGCACTAGATAAGTATTGACTCGGTGGCTGAGCTATCCTGTGCAGAGGAAGCTCATCTGTGCTTGGTCCGACCTATCTGACTCTGCACAAGTCAGATACGAGGATGTCGAGCTATTAGACTTCTTCGATGCATTGGTTCCTCAGTTCGGAGGATCAATGGCTCAGTGAATCGGTAGCTCTACAGTCCGAGCTATCATATAGCTCGAACAGCTTGTCATGACACTCTGTTCACATGGACTTCAGAGGGAAGATCGGTAATTCAGATGGGGCCCACTATAGTGCGGAGCCCTATTCGTATTAGAGTTGCAATAGGTGTGGAATTCTGTGAAAAGCGGGATTCGTATCTTTTGGGAATGATGACACCTATTGTACCCTAGGGCTATATATAGGGTGTTTTGGAGGAGGGTTTCGGTGGAACACACAGAGAGAACTTTGAGCAACCATTTGTGAGAACCAACTTTGAGAGATATTGTTGACAGCTTTTGGAGAGAATTTGTGCGCTTCTTCTTCAGTGTGAAGATAGAAGATTTCTACTCATTCTTTCCTTACGTAATAAAGCCTATTGGTGTTCACTTGGACGATCATCGACCTAAATCGTTGTCTTTCGTAGTGCTCTTGTTGGTTGTGTGTTGCTCGTCCTCTTGATCATTTGACGATCCAAGTTCTGCTCTCGCACATAACAAAAACATGTGGAGGTAAGGAAGTGCCAAATGAGGTAGAGGTATTCCAAATCACATGTTCAACATAGGTGTTGAAAAAAGTGACGATTGATGGGAAGAGTTCAGATGAGGTTACTGTTGAGTATTGGACTCCCTGAATTTGGTTTTGGATGATGAGCAAACATAAATAAATAGTGAACTAACACTTTGTGAGCGTAGTTATGGAGATCGTCGCCAAATTCATGTGAACATCCAAAGCGACGTCTCAAGACTTCTCAAAGCACGTATTCATATGCCTAAAGCCTCGTTGAAGCTTTTGGACCATTTTAGAAGTCATGAAGATTCGATTGAAGCTATAGAAGACGGTATCGTCAAGTTTTATTTATAGACTTTAAGCTTCTATCGTAGAATGTTAAGCCTTGAGTAGGTCTTACGATTTATATCTTCATACTACTCCTATCTTAGCTCTAGGATCTTAGTAGAAGTCCATACAAACTTTTCCGAAGCTTCGCGCTTCGATTCGCGACTTCTTGAGCATGTTAGTTGGTTCAAGAAGAAGAACTAACCGACTAGATGGTGATCTAGTCTGTCGGCAAAGCTTCTTAGACCGACTAGTTTGTCTCCCAAATTCTAAGCTCTTTACTGTTTACAGTTAGTCGGTCTTAGTTGACTCACCGACTGACTAGTTTGTGAACTAGTCGGTCAGTGATGCTTCTTAGACCGACTAGTTGAGCTTTACTGTACATGCCAATTTTTCACCTAGTTACTGTTTATCGTTAGTCGGTCTAAGAACGTTTGGTGACCGACTAGTTGATGATCTAGTCGGTCAACATTTGTTCTTGGACCGACTAAATCAAGTTGTATTCAGACTAATAGTTTTTGACTCTTAGTCGGTCTAAGTTAACTTATCGACCGACTAGTTGAGAAACTAGTCGGTCGGAAAGTCTTCTTGGACCGACTAGTTTTCTAGGTCTGAAATCTCATCTGTTCACTGTTCATGCTTTAGTCGGTTCATGTTGTTTCACCGACCGACTAGTTGATGAACTAGTCGGTCAGTGGTTGTTCTTTGACCGACTAATTGCCCCATATTTCCAACCGTTGGGAGATGACCTAGCTCGATTTTGTGGGACCCTATAAATACGAAGCTTGGTCATTTCTCTCAAAGTAAGAGCTGCTATTGAGAGACTTATTCAGATTGAAAGAGTTAGAGATTAAAACTCATTTCCAAAGCTCTCTTCCTCACAAGAAATCTTTCTCTCCCTCATTTGAGATCTAGAATCCATCTTGAGAGAACTTTGTTCTTGTTGATCCATCCAAGCTATTGCTTGATTCATGTCTCCTATTCATTCCTAGGCACCCATTGCTGCTCATATTGGTGGTGCTAGGTCTCGGTGACTTCTCCTTCCTCAAATCCCTCCTTGCCCTTATTTGGTAAGAATACTCAAGGTATAGGGTTTGTGGTAAGTTGTTGTTTATTTCATATAAACTCTTTTATTGCTATTGTTTCTCTCGGTTGTGAGAGAAGGTTGTGATCCCGGGTTGTGGGATTCACTATTGCTATTGATTGTATGATTTGATCTTGTGAAGGTTTTTCACAAGGTATTCATAGTGGAAATCTAGGGTTAGGGTTTCTAACCTTAGTATCCGGAGGGGATCCGGGTGTTCTGGGACGTAGGATCACCGGGTACAAGTCGGGGAGACTTGGGTGGATCCGAACCCATCATATCAATTGTTAGCATTGATTATTTGTTGTTGTCATATTTTAGCTTCCGCATTTGTTGGTAGTAGTTTGCACGATAATTAGGAATTATACTCCTTGTTATTTTTAAAGTACTATTCACCCCCCTCTAGTACTTGTGCAGTAGCTTTCAGGGCATTACATTTGGTATCAGAGCCAGATACTAAGCTATGTCTGCCAACGACAACAAGACCGTGCGTCCACCTCCAGATTATAGCACCTTCAAGAACCGTGAAGGAGCTTCTTCGGTAATGAAAGGACATTCCTCAACAAGGCCTCCATTCTTCAACGGTACCAACTACGGGTACTGGAAATGCCGGATGGAAACCTTCCTCCGGAGTGCTTCACTATGGAGGACCACAATGAAGAAGTATGTCGAGCCCACCGAAGAAGATTTCATGAAGTGGACTCCCGCGGAGGTCGCCGCGGAGGTAAGCAATGCCAAGGCAATGAACGCCTTGCAATGCGCATTGGAGCCCGAGGACTTCAATAAGATATGCACATGTAAGAGTGCATATCAAATTTGGAACTCCCTCCTCATCTTACATGAAGGGACGAGTAGGGTAAGGGACTCTAAACTCGTAGTAGTTAATAAAGATTACGAGATGTTTCATATGCTACAGGGTGAGAAGATGAAGGAGTATTATGCTCGCTTCGTCGACATCATAAACGAGTTAGAGGCTCTCGGCAAAACCTACAGCCAAAAGGAGAAATGTTCGAAGCTTATAGAAGGACTTCCTTCTAGTTGGGAAAAACGTACCTTTGCCATCGAGGAAGGTAACGATATGAACAAGTATACCGTGGTTCAATTAATCGGTACTTTAATGTCATACGAGGTACGCAAGGATAGCAAGGTGAAGTTACAAGAGAAGATGAAGTCTTACTTGAACCAAGACGCGCCTAAGAAAAAGGCGATTGCGTTCAAGGCTGCTCCATCCACCTCTACCGATGACGAGGACTCGGAAGACGAAATGGACATGGAATCCATTGCCCTCATGGCAAAGAAGTTCAATCGCTTCTTCCAAAAAGGTAATTTCAAAGGCAATTCTAAATTTACTTCTACTAACGCCTCTCCTCCTTTTTGCTTTAAATGTAATAGGCCAGGACACATCAAAGCGGATTGTCCACAAAACAAGCAAAAGGAAAAGTGGAAGGCGCCGAAGTACGACAAATCGAAGAAGTATAAGAAAGGCTACAAGAAAGGATTTGTCGGTTTCACCAATTCCGAAGATGACTCTTCAAGCGGGGAGTCAGATGATGTGAAAGTGGAGCAAGCGCACGTATGTTTCATGGCTAACGAGGAAAATGTTCAAGAACCCGCCTCCGATGATAGCGAGGATGAAAGCGATGAGGTAACTATGGATGACCTTAGACTAGCTAATGAGCAAATATGGAATAGATATGCTAAATTAGTTGAACGATATAATGAGACTAAAGATGAGCTAGTTAGCATCCAAACCTCACCTAAAACTATCATCACCAACAACGACGCCGTTGTTGAAGGGTTGAAGAATGAGATTATTAATCTCAAGACTCAACTTGAACATGTTAGCATTGAGGATCCGGAGGAACACAAGATAGCAGATTTGACTTCTCAAAACCCGACTTTGAGTATTGAGAATGAGAATCTTAAATCTCGTGTTTATGTGCTCATATCGCAAGTATCCACTTTGGATGCTTCTATGCGTTCTCTCACCGAGAAATATGAGAACACATTAGGCCGAATTAATAAATTCAATAAAGGTAAGGACCATTTGGATAAAATCCTAAGTACTTACTTCCGGCCAATCACCACATTGGTTTGGGGTATACGATGGGAACTCCATCCAAATCGGCCACTGCTTTTGTTAGGCCAACTTCCGGTGCTTCGACGAGTGGTAGCAAACACTCTATTGGTAGTTCATCTACCAATGGTGCTTACACCTCGTCCACACCCTCTTTCGGAAAGAAACCCACTTTGGGTGGACCTCCAAAGAAGGGCCATGCTTACATGTACACCAAGACTATGCCACGTAGGAATACATGTCCTACTCCACCGGCTCACTCATATGATGATTTCTATGCTACACATTCACGGGCATGTGCACAACATGTGAGACACCCTCACGCACGTGTTCCCTCACATGCATATGTTCACCCACATCGTCATATGAATAATTATCCACATGCACCATTTCATCATGTTCCTTTTACCTATCCATGACATGCATCACGTAGAAATCAACAAAGCATGCATGCTCCCAATAGGATTAAGGCTCCCAAAATATTCTCAATTTGGAGCCCAAAGGACACAAGTATGGATGAAAAACAAATCTACATGAATGATTATTTTTTGAATGTAGTGGATAATATTAATTATATTGGGAAGTCTACGTCCAATTGGACTTGGCTTCCAAAGGTCTAACCTTTGAGGACCCAATGATCTTGGGTACCATGAAATGATATAATCATCTTTAGGTACTCAAGAAAAACAAACGGAGCAACAAAGTCAAATTTGGCTCCAAGGATGGGTGGATACTCGATAGCGGGTGTTCAAAACACATGACGGGCGATGCTCAATTGCTTTCCGGAGTGATGCCCATTGCTAATGGGAACCGGGTAATCTTTGGAGGCAACGAGAGCGGAACCATCGTCGGTATTGGTAAAGTGGGTAACCCATCTAAACCCTTAATTAGTGATGTCTATCTTGTTAATGGTTTAAACCACAATCTTATTTCAATAAGCCAACTTTGTGACAAAGGTTACAAAGTTAGATTTGTGAAAGGATTGTGTCACATTTTTAATAATGTTAATAATGATTTATTATTTTCCGGCACACGCCACAAAGATATTTATATTTTGGATTTTCCTAAGTCATATGAACAATGTCTTATTGCCAACACAAGTGAACAACACTTATGGCATCGACGCTTTGGTCATGTGAACTTTGGAACACTTTTTAAGCTTTCAAAATTAAATTCCATTAAAGGTTTTCCTAAGCTTGTTTTTGAAAAGAAAAGTTTTTGTGACTCATGTCAACGAGGCAAGCTTCCTAAATCTTCATTTAAACCTAAGAAAAGCATTTCTACTAAGCGGCCTCTAGAGCTATTACATCTAGATTTATTTGGGCCAACTAGAGATGCTTCTTTAGGAAATGCTAGATATGGGCTTGTCATCGTAGATGATTTTTCGAGATTTACTTGGGTATTTTTCTTATGTAATAAAAATGAAGCTTTTGAAAACTTCACAACATTTGTGAAGAAAGTACAAAATCTCATCGGAACCACCATTGTCACTATTCGTAGTGATCATGGAGGTGAATTTGAGAATGAGTCTTTCTCAAAATTTTGTGATGATCTTGGAATTACACACATGTTTTCCTTCCCTCGCGCACCCCCTCAAAATGATGTTCTTGAGAGAAAGAATAGAACGCTCGTGGAGTGTGCTCGCACAATGCTCGATGATAGCCAACTTGGCCATCAATTTTGGGCGGAAGCGGTACACACCGCTTGCTATGTGTTTAATAGAATACTTTTGAGGCCCGGCACCAAACAAACTTGTTATGAATTGTTGTTTGGTAGATTGCCTCAAGTTAAACATTTTCGTGTTTTTGGTGCGAAATGTTTTATTAAAAACACTTATGAAAATTTGGACAAGTTTGATCCGAGATCGGATGCGGGGATATTTGTTGGGTATTCCTCACGTAGCAAAGCCTACCTGATATACAACAAAAGATCCTCGACGATCGAGGAATCACTACATGTCTCTTTTTACGAAAATTTTATTCCTTCTAGAATTTCAAATGATGATGATTCAATGGATGTTTGGTCGGTCCTGAGTATACACCCAAAGAACGGTTGTAGTTTTACCGCAAGCGCACGGTGTAGCAGCGAGCGGGATATCGAACACAGGGAGGACGAATGACCGTGCTTGCTCCTAATCAACCTGGCTATTTAAGAATAGAGAAAATTGCCTTGGGCGATCCTGTCACAATCGTCAGACAAATGTGCGAAATATCAAATCAAATAAAGAACGTCTAGGGAATGGGGAATTCCCGCTACTCACCGTATTTCATAAATGTGGTTCGTCGGTATCAAAATTGCTAGAATGAGAATTCGGGTGAACTAGTTGCAACTAAATGTGGAACCAAGCTCACGCTCTCGCGTTGTTGCCGGTCTATAGCTATCCTAGGTTTGGGTCCAATCTCTTGCAAACCCTAGCCTAGGAAAGCTAGCATTAGGATCAACATCATCGTCCAATTGCGCACCGAGCCCAATCTCTTGTAAACTCGGTCCACAATCTAAATTAGGATAGTTCCTACCCGTCCAATCTCTTGCAAACGGGTATTGGCATGGAATTGCAATCGGAAATCCTGGTATCGGTCCAATTTCTTGCAAACCGATACTTCGAAAATCCGACTCCACCCAATTCGGATTTCTAGGGCTTCCTATCAAATTGGGATCCAATCTCTTGCAAATCCCAATTGATATGAATTCCTAGCTATCCGTAGTAAATTGATCCCAATCTAGTCCCTAATAGCAATTCTAGCTCAATTTCTACCAATTCAACACAAATAGGAAATAGGGCTTGTAGGGTTCATCCCCACGCCCCAAGACGTGGAGACTACTCACAAATCATAGCAATAGCACAAAAATAATCAATGAAATAAGCAATAGAATTCATCACAAATATTGAGATAAACAATAAAAATAGAATTTTTAGGGAAGAGAGATCAAACCAATGGAGTTCTTCAATTAATCCAACAAAAATCCAAGTTTTTCCTCTTCTTCAATCACAATAATAGAGCTAAAAAGTAATCTAAAAAAAAGCTGCAAAAAATCTAAGAGAGAGCTCTCTAAACTAGGGTAAAAACAGGGCTTAAATAGCCCCAAAAATCGTCCAAAAATCGTGACCAAAATACCCCTGCACAGCCTGTTTTCCGCAGTTTTCGCAACAGGCAGCGCATCGCACTCGGCCGAGTGACAAAAGTCGCTCGGCCGAGTGAAAACCCTGCAATTTTCCAGTAAGTCGGGGCTTTCAGGGGTCTTCAGTTCGGGGGCGGCTCGGCCGAGTGAGTTGTCGTCACTCGGCCGATGGCTTCACTGCACTCGGGCGGACGGGATTTACCACTCGGCCGAGTGGGTCTTCTGAAGCTCAGGCAGCCGAAAAACAGTAACTTCGATGTTTTGGAAGGGCTTCATCTGGGCGCCACTCGGGCGGACACGATATCGTCACTCGGCCGATGTGGTCTTCGGTGCTCGGCCGAGTGCACAGGTAACTCGTGTCTGAACTGGTCGGCCGAGCAGTGTCTCGCTGGTCGGCCGAGTGGCTCCTCCACTCGGCCGAGTGGGACACAAAAAATGCCCAATCTGATTGTTTTGGCCTCCTCGTCGCTCCTGCGACGTCCATTCTTCTTCCGCTCCTCTCCAACAACAAAATACCCCTCGGGGAGGTCGTCGGTGACCGTCTAGAGTAAGCGCATCTCGAGATCACTCCAAATCGTGCCAAATCACCTGAAATGCGACAAAAACAACAAATCGTGAAAAGCATCGCAATATCGTCGATATATCGTGAAAAACATGATTTGGGCGATCTAAATGGCATGCAAACATGTGGAAAAAAGGTGTAAAATAAGGAGTGATCAAAATCCCCCAAGCTTGCCTCTTACTCGTCCTCGAGGAAGATAAGTAAAAGGCGAACCCGGTGGATTCGGAAAATGAAAACGGTGAAAAATGAAAGAATGAGAAACGAAGAAGAATGAAAACGAAATGAAAATAAAGAAAGAAAGAAAGAAAGAAGCGAAGAGGTAGGATGCTAGATCATTTTCTCAGGACGTGGGTTTCACTTACTCTTATAGCATGCACCGAATGAGAAATAAATGTCAAAGAATTTTATTTTGATATCATAGTATAATAGTGCAAATAGAAATAGAAAACCCACGAACAATGGTATAATCATGAAAACGGAATAATTTTAAAATTAACGTCGTCTGAATCATTTAAAGCGGTATACAAATCACAGATCACACACTTTTCAATTGAACGCTTTCTATCAGGAGTATAAGAGTATCACACTATAGAATAGGGAGAATAGAAAAGTATGGATTTCATGAGATGAACGCTAGGCTTAGATTTCTGGATTTCGTAAAGCTAAAAATAATCTCACCGAGTATAGAATATTACTTAGCCTAGGTCGTCGTGCAATGTCAAGTAGTCACTCTCTCACACATCAATGGATCCCCTCCCCCAAGCTTATCTATAAGCGTGGTGGCATAAAAAATATTTAGATCCCCATTTTTTATACATATAGCTCCAAAAGCAATGAAAAGAAAGAAGAAAGAAAGAAAGTGAGATGGGATCTTTTATTGAGGATTTTTCCTCTTTTTTTTCCTTTGCAATAAGCAATATATACACAACGATCCCAACTCAGAGAGAGATAATGATATACAAGAATGTTTTTCTCTCTTTTATTTTATTTTTTTTATAGAATAAGAGACTTGGAGCTAGGAATTAATAGCGGGGGAAATGCCATAAAATAGAATCACTAAGGGGAGATTCACCAATGATTTTAAAAGTAGAGAAATGATGTTCAAGATTTGTGGAGAAAGAAATAAATATAACTCTCGGTTCACTCTATAAGACATGCACGACAACTTCAGCAGGGTAATCTAATCTACTCAGTTTCGATCACAAAAAAGCTAACTAATCCAGATTTATCATAGCTAACATCATTCAATCATCCTGAAGTGAAGTGTACAATTCATGCATATAGAAGTGATATAGGAAAAGAAATCAGTACTCCAGATATAGGCATTCAATGCGTGAATCTTGGTGTGTTTTCTGTGATAGCATACATATGAATATTCAGGCTCAGCTAATAATAAAATTTCATCCATTTTCATGTGGAAAAAGTGTGGGTTACTATCTCTAGATGCAAAGCAAGTCATAGCATATGATATCAGAAATAAAATCTAAGACATGACAAATATAGCATGCATATAGAGTAAGCTAAACCCAACGTCATCATCATCACAGAAAAGTCATCTCTAGCATGAGATGAGGAAATAAAAAGAAGTAAGGATAAAAGGAAAGTAGAGCCATTTACAATGCAGCATACATAAAAAATAAGAAAAACGTGATGCATGGTAAAATAAAAGAAAAATAATGAAAAGTGAGTGCAAAAGTGAAAAACGGTGTGAAAAACTGAAAATAAAGGTGGCAAATCGAAAAAGAACGTGAGAACTCACTCCCCCAAGCTAAACGGCACAGTGTCCTCAATGTGCAAAGTGTGGCACACCGAGAGACAAGTAATGTGAGGGGCAAGTGAGGATGCATGCAAGATAGTAAAAAAAAGGTGAAAATAAAAAGAAAAATAAAGAAGGGAAAATATGATGCTGATATGATGCATGCACAAACAGGAGTGATACGAATATAAATGTGGCACCAAAAACTCTCCCTCTATTCCCAAAATAGATATATAAAGATACGGCAAAATGAGAATCCCAAAATAAGTGAGGGGAGGGGGGTGGACAGAAGGGCAACGGGACCCAGCAGAAACGGGCAGCGCGACGGCAGGAAAAATCCAAGGCATCAAGGGTGCCTAAGAAGGTGGCGTTGCACCGTCTCCGTCCCGAGGCGGAGGTGGTGGTGGCTGGGGCTGCTGAGCAGGGGTGGGTGTGGTAGTGGCAGCAGGCTGAGTGTGTGTGTGGGTGGGAACCTGCTGGGTGGGTACGCGCGGGAGACGCTCTAAGATCTGTGTCAGGCAGTAGTGAATCTGAGGGATCAGCTCAAAGCGTCCCGCCATCGTAGAGACGGTGGAGGACAGGGTCCTAAGGTCACCTCTAAGACCACTCACCGCCAACTCGAGAGCACGTATGCTCTGCAGTACAGTGTCGGGCGGGGGTGGTGCAGAGGGACGCACCGGTCGAGGCTGTGCAGGGCGAGGCTGGCGTAGGCGGGTGGAGTATGTAATGGGCTCAGCAGGGAAGGGAACAAAAGGTGTCGCGCCTGCAAATGTGGGCCTGGCCTCAGTGTGAGGCCGGGACACCGGCAGATGAGAAGTGGAGGCAGCGGCAGCGACGAAGGAAGAATATAAGAGTGGCAACGAGGTGGCCAGAGAGGTCAGTGGCACAGAAGTGGTGACAGACGCCACGACACTCTCAGAAAATACAGTGGCAGTGGAGACAGAGGGCTCTCCGCACTCGACTACGGTCGGCGGGCGCTCGGGTGGGGCAGAGGAAATCGGCTCGGCAGACAGAGGGCCAGTGGTGGTAGTGGGTGTGGAGGTGGTGGAAGTGGTGACAGCCGCGGGAGTGGTGGTGGAAGTGGGCTCAGCTGAGGTACTCGTGACACAGACAGAAGTGGGGACAGAAGTGTCAGGAGCAGCGGAAACATCGGGTATGGGCTGAGGGGCCACTGGGTCAACAGGCTCGGCAGCAGGCTCGGCAGGGTGTGCAACAGGGTCAACAGGGGCAGCGTGGGCCTGCTCGGCCTCCTCGGCCTCGAGCACGTAAGCAGCGGGGATGAGAACATCCATCGTAGGGAGCCAGTCAACGTGGGCTGGTGCAATCAGAGTCCGAGCAGGGCTCGGGAGAATCATGTAATCGGCACCAAAAGGGCCGTGCAACCAGACCCAGTGACGCTCACCATGCGGACGAAGCATCTTCATCCGGGCCATAACATCTATCAAAAGAGAAGTGGGGCCCGGGACGCGTCGCAAGTCGTCGGGGAAGTCCTCGCCGGTCATAAGAGCAAGCAAGGTAATCAGGCCGCCGCAGCATATCGGTGAGCGAGCGCCCACCGATACAATGATGCGGTCTAAAAACCAAGCCGCGATATCGATCACGATGGCGGGGACAAGCTCATCGCCATCCCTAGATAGAGCTCTGGGACGCGTCATCGCGTAGAGCATGTAGAGCTCTGGCGTAGACATCGTGCCCGGCTCATATCTGGCCAAAAATGTCGTCGCCATAAGGCGCTGAGCAATGCGTAGGCAGGGATGTACGATGGCCGAGGCCTTGGCCCTACTAGGGTCAAAGGCAGCGTGAAGACCCGTAATACGTGCCCAGAAGGCACCGGCGTCAAAGGAAGGTGGGGGGATATGGGTAGGACCGTAACCGCGATCGGCACCGGGGACAGCGGGCCACGAGAAGAACGCTCTCATCATATCGAGAGTGACCTGGCACTCTCGAACCATGAACCGAAACGAGCATCCCTCGTCGGTCCGGGCGATCGAACTCAAAACCTCAAGTGTCGGGCGGGTAAAAGTATCCGCCGACACCTGGAAAAAATCTCGCCAGCCCACGTTGTCGTACAACGTGAGCATCCCCTCAAGTACCCCCAGGCGTCCTAGGTCAGCGAGGTGTGCAAACCTGGAGGGTATGATCGAGCGCTGGGAGATACGCTCGAAGACGGCGCGGTGTGCATCGTCTCAGAACGTAATCCTGAGCGGCCCGACCAGTGGAGCCGGAGGTGGTGGCTGTGCAGCGGTGGGGAGTGGCTGTGCGGGCTGTGGGTGCACTGCAGGCTGTGCGGGGTGTGCGGGGCCTGCAGGCTGTGCGGGGTGTGCGGGGTGTGTGGGGGACGGAGGAGGAGAGACTTCCTCCTCGTGGGAGGGGCCGGCATCGTCCGACCGCTTCTGCTTAGCGGAAGGTCTCCTCGTCCGAGGCCGTGTCCGGGGCGGCATATCGGCCCCGAGCGCGTGCCGAAAAACGTGAAAAGTGCGGCGTGTGCAAAAAGAATGGAAAGAGTATACCCAAACACGCCGCGAGTGCTAAGCAGTGGAAGCGTGCGAAGTCCGCGCCTCCACGAAGTCCAAAACAGCCCGTAGAAGCTCCCCTAAGCTCCCCTAAGCTCCAAAAAGCAACCTGCGCATGAAAAAGCGATATCAGCGAGTAATAATCAAAATGTATGGAGCAATATGGGTATAATGGATAGATATAGAAATTGATTTGGGTTAGGGGGACGTTTAGCATATGGATCCTCAAGAAATACACGAAAAGAGGAGAAAACGGCGAAAACAGGGGTACCGGAGGTGATCGGACGGGCGGCCACCGGCGGCGACTCGGGCGAGGCGTCGGCGGTGCTCGGCCGGCGGTGGCGGGCCGAGCGGCGGCGGGGCGGCGCTGGTCGGGTGGGTGAGGGCGAGAGCGAGCGAGATCGGGCGAGGGGAGCTGAAGGGGCGCGGGCGTTGGGGGTTTTTGCGTTTCGAAATTCGCGCCCCCCGGCCTTTATATAATAAAAGTTACGACTCGGCCGAGTGACCACGTCACTCGGCCGAGCGGGACCAATGTAAATTTCTCCCCGCTTACGCTTCGGCCGAGTGGCTTTGCCTGCCTCGGCCGAGTGGAGTAAGTCCATTCGGCCGAGTGACTCAAGATACTAGGCAAGACTCGCCCTAGGAGGGTATCCGTTTTACTCGGCCGAGTGACAATATATACTCGGCCGAGTAGCAGTTATAATGAAATGAGGAAAATAAACAGAGAGTTGGGTACAGCAGACTTCCCTCGTTCGTGAGCGGCTCGGCCGGACGAACTTGTGTACTCGGACGAGTGACTAGTATACTCGGCTGAGTGAGCCTTGTGTTCTGCTGTTTGTCTTCGTTTTGGCTCTAAACTCCGTCTTTCTTCCTCCAGTCGATTTCATCTTCCTCCTAAGCGTCGAGTGCCTTCTTGGGGCGCTCCTCGTCGTCTCGTTCCTAATCCTCTTGATGGATCTACCTATCTCCTCTCCTGTCAATAAAAATAGGACCCGTTATCACAAAATTTTTGGGCGAATGACTCAAAACACTAAAAATTTCTAAAACGAAAATAAAGGAAAGGTAAAAATAAAGCAAAAACCGTCGGGTTGCCTCCCGCAAGCGCTCGTTTAAGGTCGTGAGCTCGACCCCCTATAATTTTCAATCAATACGAGATGTTTGGTGCATACGAGATGCACCCATCGAACTTTCCGGGGAGCGCGCTTGGATTTGGGTGTGGCGGCGGCGCGTTCTCCCTCGGTGGTCTCCTATCTCAAATTGTGTTGGGGGGAGGCTCCCCCAAGCTAGCATGTGCTCCGGTCAACGGTTTTGCCGGTGATGCCGGTTTCCGTGCCGGCGGAGCTTTCTTCGGAGACTTTAATTTCGAGAGCTTGCAGAGCTCTCGAATCCTTGCGACATCAGCGTCGCCTTCATCATCTTCAGCGGAGAGGTCGGGGGAATCATCTTTATTCTCTTCATGGCCTAAATCCGGGCCTTCCTCGAAATCTTCGTCAAAAAGAGCGCCAATTGAGTGAGGAATCGCCTCTTCAATCACCTCATCAAGGTGGTCCATGTAGTCAAGTTCCTCGTGATAAGGCATGTGATTCATAGCCTTAGGAATGTGGAGCTCCACCTCGATGTTTCCGACGTTTAAGGTTAAGGTACCTTCGCGCACGTCGATGATGACTCCGGCGGTGGCGAGGAATGGGCGTCCAAGTATCAATGAGGTGTCTCCCTCCTCCTTAACGTCCATGATCACGAAGTCACATGGCAAGCATATTCCACCCGGGACTTGTAGCGGTATGTCTTCGGCGATCCCCACCGGCCTTGTTATCCGTCCATCGGCTAATTGAATGCGCATGTCGGTGGGTTTCAACTTTGTCTCGGTGTTTAGCCTTAAGAACATGGAGAGGGGCATGAGGCTCACACTAGCCCCAAGATCAACCAACGCCTTTTGAAGAGGAACGCCGCCCAAGGTGCAAGGAATCCGAAAACTCCCCGGATCTTTAAATTTTGCCGGCTCCTTCTCTCTCTTGGTGAACCAAGAGCCCTCCTCGGCTAGCATGATCTTCTCCTTCCTTTTCCTCCCCGAAATCAAGTCCTTTAAAAATTTAGCATACGTGGGGATCTCGACGATGGCGTCAAGGAAGGGGATGTTAAGGCTAACTCCTCTTAGGTACTCGAGAAATTTTGTTAGCCTTTTCTCCATTTTCCCTCTAGCGAGCCTTTGGGGGAATGGGACCGGTGGCATGAAGCGCCTTTCCTCAATTAATTGCTCCGCCTTAGATTTCTCCTTGTCTTGTGGCTCCTTCTCCTTTTCAACTTCAACTATCGGCTCAATCGGCTCCAAGCTTTCCTCCACGGCCTCCTCGGTAGGAATCATAGCGGGGGTGGTGTCCTTCCCGCCTCTAGTAGTAACGGCAACTATGGCGTTGATGTGGCCGGTGTTGCCCCGTGGGTTTTGCTCCGGTTGCGCCGGCAATCGTTGAGTGTTCCGATTGAGCAACGCTAATTGCTCCGATATTTGAGCCACTACAGTATTAAGAGAGTCTTGCCCCGCCTTCAAAGTAGCATTCACCTTATTTCGCTCGACCATGAACGCCTCCACTCTAGCTTCGAAGTCGGATCGTTGTGGAGCTTGTGGCGGATTTTGATTTTGGTTCCTCCACCCTTGGTTGTATCCGGGAGGCCTATATGGTGGAACTTGTTGCTTCGGTTGAAAGTTTTGTTGAGTAGGCCCCCTCGGTGGATAGTTTTGTTGTTGGGGTGGTGGTGGTCGAGCTTGTTGAGGCGGTGGTTGTGGCGGGTTCAAAGCTCCTTCATTGTTGGCGTAGGAGAATCCCGGATGATTTCTTGCGGCCGGATTGGACCAATACCCTTGGTTCCCCGCAACATATTGTACTTGCTCCAAGGATCCTTCTCCTTGCTCTCCTCCCGGGTACATGTCTTGAGATTGGTCTTGCCAATCACACATTTGGTTGGTTGGAGCGGAGGTGGAAGGGCTTCCTTGGGGCTCCGTGATAAACTTCTCCAATCTCTCCACCACCTTGTGGAGAGAATCAAATTTGCTCGTGAGCTCCGCTACGGCCTTCGCCTCGTAGATGCTAGTTGGCTTTAAGGAGGAAGTAGAGTGTCCTCGCTCATCGCCCCATTGTTGGTTATTTGAGGCCATCTCCTCAATTAGGGCCGTAGCTTCCTCGGGAGTCTTTGACAAGATTGCACCATTCGCCGCGGCATCAATAATTTGTTTGGTCCCCGGTTGGAGACCGTTGTAGAAGCTATGCACTAGCTCCCAATATTCTATACTGTGGTGCGGGCATTGGTGCTGCAAATCCTTAACACGCTCCCAAGCCTCATAGAGCGTCTCCTGTGGTCCTTGCTTGAAGGACATGAGAGCGCTCCGGATCTTCACCGTCTTGGATGGCGGGTAGAATTTGTCAATGAATGCACTTGCCAACTCGTCCCAAGTGGTGAAAACTCCGTCAGCCTGCGTCCTTAACCAATAGAGTGCCTTGTCCTTTAGCGTGAAAGGGAAGAGACGCAGTCTGATGGCATCGATGGAGACCCTCGTCATCTGAAATGTGGCGCACTTCGACAAGAATAGTTGGATGTGGTAGTGGGGGTTCTCATGTGCGTTCCCATGAAATGGGTCTTGTTGCATCAAAACCACCAATCCATTCTTTAGCTCGAAGTTCTTGTCAGCCGCCAACTGCGGCATGGCAATGGATGAGGTGGTAGAAGAAGTCTTAGGCCGAAGCCTATCGCGAATAGAAATCAACCTTGCCATCCTTGCCGCCAATTGTTCTGCAGTTTCCGGTTTGGTCATGAACCGCCCTTCCGGATTTTGTCTCCTTTCCGCGCTAAGTCTCCGCGCGGTACGTTCGATCTCGGGATCAAATAAGATATCTGCAGGGTCCGCCGTAGATCTCGTGTACATGCACAGGGAAAATCAGAGTTTCAAAGAAATGATTAGTACCGTGGAAGGGTTAGGTAAGAATAGTAATGGAAATAATAATGATAATAATAAAAAAATAAAAATAAAAATAAAAATAAAAGAAAGAAGTAGCTAGGGTGAGAAAGAATCAAACGCAATCGCCTCCCCGGCAACGGCGCCAAACACTTGGTCGCGCCCCGGATACACGTCCCCGGCAACGACGCCAAAAACTTGGTCGGTCCTGAGTATACACCCAAAGAACGGTTGTAGTTTTACCGCAAGCGCACGGTGTAGCAGCGAGCGGGATATCGAACACAGGGAGGACGAATGACCGTGCTTGCTCCTAATCAACCTGGCTATTTAAGAATAGAGAAAATTGCCTTGGGCGATCCTGTCACAATCGTCAGACAAATGTGCGAAATATCAAATCAAATAAAGAACGTCTAGGGAATGGGGAATTCCCGCTACTCACCGTATTTCATAAATGTGGTTCGTCGGTATCAAAATTGCTAGAATGAGAATTCGGGTGAACTAGTTGCAACTAAATGTGGAACCAAGCTCACGCTCTCGCGCTGTTGCTGGTCTATAGCTATCCTAGGTTTGGGTCCAATCTCTTGCAAACCCTAGCCTATGAAAGCTAGCATTATGATCAACATCATCGTCCAATTGCGCACCGAGCCCAATCTCTTGCAAACTCGGTCCACAATCTAAATTAGGATAGTTCCTACCCGTCCAATCTCTTGCAAACGGGTATTGGCATGGAATTGCAATCGGAAATCCTGGTACCGGTCCAATTTCTTGCAAACCGATACTTCGAAAATCCGACTCCACCCAATTCGGATTTCTTGGGCTTCCTATCAAATTGGGATCCAATCTCTTGCAAATCCCAATTGATATGAATTCCTAGCTATCCGTAGTAAATTGATCCCAATCTAGTCCCTAATAGCAATTCTAGCTCAATTTCTACCAATTCAACACAAATAGGAAATAGGGCTTGTAGGGTTCATCCCCACGCCCCAAGACGTGGAGACTACTCACAAATCATAGCAATAGCACAAAAATAATCAATGAAATAAGCAATAGAATTCATCACAAATATTGAGATAAACAATAAAAATAGAATTTTTAGGGAAGAGAGATGCAAACCAATGGAGTTCTTCAATTAATCCAACAAAAATCCAAGTTTTTCCTCTTCTTCAATCACAATAATAGAGCTAAAAAGTAATCTAAAAAAAGCTGCAAAAAATCTAAGAGAGAGCTCTCTAAACTAGGGTAAAAACAGGGCTTAAATAGCCCCAAAAATCGTCCAAAAATCGTGACCAAAATACCCCTGCACAGCCTGTTTTCCGCAGTTTTTGCAACAGGCAGCGCATCGCACTCGGCCGAGTGACAAAAGTCGCTCGGCCGAGTGAAAACCCTGCAATTTTCCAGTAAGTCGGGGCTTTCAGGGGTCTTCAGTTCGGGGGCGGCTCGGCCGAGTGAGTTGTCGTCACTCGGCCGATGGCTTCACTGCACTCGGGCGGACGGGATTTACCTCTCGGCCGAGTGGGTCTTCTGAAGCTCAGGCAGCCGAAGACCACATCGGTCGAACCATTGAGGTTAGACCGGTTCAAGGGCTCGCACGGTTGTTTCCTTAAAACAGTAACTTCGATGTTTTGGAAGGGCTTCGTCTGGGCGCCACTCGGGCGGACGCGATATCGTCACTCGGCCGATGTGGTCTTCGGTGCTCGGCCGAGTGCACAGGTAACTCGTGTCTGAACTGGTCGGCCGAGCAGTGTCTCGCTGGTCGGCCGAGTGGCTCCTCCACTCGACCGAGTGGGACACAAAAAATGCCCAATCTGATTGTTTTGGCCTCCTCGTCGCTCCTGCGACGTCCATTCTTCTTCCGCTCCTCTCCAACAGCAAAATACCCCTCGGGGAGGTCGTCGGTGACCGTCTAGAGTAAGCGCATCTCGAGATCACTCCAAATCGCGCCAAATCACCTGAAATGCGACAAAAACAACAAATCGTGAAAAGTATCGCAATATCGTCGATATATCGTGAAAAACATGATTTGGGCGATCTAAATGGCATGCAAACATGCGGAAAAAAGGTGTAAAATAAGGAGTGATCAATGTTTTATGTGATTCTATTGATTCTATTGATACTAACCCGACTAATGAAGTTGTTGAGAATGTTCCTAGTGATCAAGGAATTCCCAAACGGCTTCATACCGTTCGTGACCATCCCCATGAGCAAGTCATTGGCAATATTCATGATAGAGTCAAGACGAGATCGCAAGTCCACCACTTCGCCGATTGTGCCTTTGTCTCCTCGATTGAGCCAAAGAATATAAATGAAGCGTGCGAAGATAGTGCTTGGATCCTTGCCATGGAGGAGGAACTCATTCAATTCGAGAGGAATGAGGTATGGGAGCTTGTTCCATTGCCTTCAAAGAACCACACCGTTATAGGAACGAAGTGGATCTTCAAGAACAAAACCGACGAGAACCAAATCGTCGTCCGGAACAAGGCTCGGTTAGTAGCTCAAGGCTATCGACAAGAGGAAGGTATCGATTTCGAAGAATCCTTCGCTCCGGTAGCTAGATTAGAATCTATTAGATTATTGTTATCTTTTGCATGCCATAAAAATTTCAAAATATTTCAAATGGATGTAAAAAGTGCATTTTTAAACGGAGATGTCGTTGAGGAAGTTTATGTTTCTCAACCTCCGGGCTTTATTAATGAAAAATTTCCGAATCATGTTTTTAAACTAAAGAAAGCACTTTACGGTTTGAGACAAGCTCCTCGAGCTTGGTATGATCACCTAAAGAATTTTCTTTTGGATTTGAATTTTAAAATGGGAGAAGCCGATTCTACACTTTTTGTTAAGCATTCGAATAATGATATACTTTTAGTTCAAATTTATGTTGATGATATCATTTTCGGTGCTACTAACTTCGCTCTTTGCGAAGAGTTTTCTAATGTTATGAAGGAACAATTTGAGATGAGCCACATGGGTGAGCTCAAATATTTCTTAGGTCTCCAAATTCGCCAAATGAACGATGGAATCTTCATCCACCAAACGAAGTACACGGTGGAGTTGCTAAAGCGATTTGGAATGGAGAGTGCCTCCGGGAAAAAGACTCCAATGAGCACTACTACGCATCTTGATAAAGATACGGGCGAAAAAGATATAGACATTCGTCTATATCGAGGTATGATAGGTAGTTTACTTTATCTTACCGCAAGTAGGCCCGATATTATGTTTGCCGTATGTATTTGTGCTCGTTATCAGTCTCAACCTAAGGATTCTCACATAGTAGCGATAAAACGTATTTTTCGCTATTTAAGTTACACATTAGACTTTAGATTACTTTAACCAAAATCTAGCACGTATGAGTTAGTCTCATATAGTGACGCTGATTATGCGGGATGCAAATCCAACAGGAAGAGTACTAGTGGCACTTGCCATTTTATAGGAAATTCTCTTGTCTCTTGGTTTTTCAAGAAGCAAAATTCCGTATCACTTTCAACCACCAAGGCGGAATACATTGCCGCCGGTGCTGCTTGTGCCCAGGTTCTATGGATGAGACACACATTTAAGGATTTTGGTATACATTGTGATACTAGCCCTATCATGGTGAACAACCAAAGTGCCATTTGTCTTTCAAAGAATCCGGTGCACCATTTCCGTTCTAAACACATAGATGTCCGACACCATTACTTAGATGATCATGTTGCTAAAAAGGACATCATATTAGTGTACGTTGAAACCCAGAAGCAAATCGCCGATATTTTCACGAAACCCCTAAAGGAGGACTCCTTTGTGCAGTTGCGTCGAGAATTGGGGATTATGGGTGAATCCGAGATATAGGATTCATTTTTTATTCAATAATCCGGCATGCTATTCTATTTCGCTATATTTGTTCATGCTAGACTTATTGGATTCTTTCGGGATTTTTGTGAATTTTTGGAATTTATGCTCGAATTTACTCTTGAACGTCGTGTTTAAGTTTTTCGATGATTAATGGGGTAGTTTGATGATTTTTGAGAGTTGAACGATGTTTCGTCCAAGTGCATTTAGGAGAAAACTCATTTATCTATTTTTGGACTCATCTAGTCGGTCTCAGTTCATCAACAAACCGACTAGATGCATATCTAGTCGGTCTGCTAATGAACTCAAACCGACTAGCTCAAGCTTATAAGTTTTCTTTGCTACTGACTTCATTTAGTCGGTCCACGTTCACTTACCGACCGACTAGAATGAAAACTAGTCGGTCAGTACTTGAACTTAGACCGACTAACTCTAGCCCTAAAAACTTTTTCTGGCCACTGTTTCGACTTAGTCGGTTCAAGCTCATTGACCGACCAACAAGATCGTCATCTAGTTGGTCAGTGCTTGAACTGTGACCGACTAAGTGCTCAGGGACAGCTGTGTCTTTTCGCATTCCGATAGACTTATACTCATTTTCAACCGACTATTCTCCTCATTAGTCGGTTTCTTTCGTTCCTCTCCTGCTAAAACCCCCGACCCCCGATAGACCCTTCGTCTTCCTCCGTCGATTCCGCCGTCCGATCGTCGCTTTCCGTCGATCTCCGCCGTCGATCTGCATCCTAGTGTAACATCTCCTCCTCCTAGGACTTGTTTTCAGCATCTAGGGTTCTATTCTAGGTCGTTTTCTTACTTCCTAGGGTTTGTTGATTTCGGCTATAGGGTTTATACTTAGGGTTGTTTGATCTTTCTCCTGCGTTGCTTGATCTCGTTTTGTCACGACTTATGGCAAGAACGAGAATTCCGATCACTCCCTCCGGTGCATCTCCTATATCCATAGAGCCACACCCTAGGAATCCTTCGAAACCCAAACGCCGACCTAAACCAACCCAACCTTCATCGTCTTCGCCTCCTCTGAAGAAGCAGAGGACGGCGACCGCCAAACCCAGTAGACGTTCTCTGTCTAGGAAGCCTACACTCCATACCCCCGCTACTCCATCCGATTCTGACACTGAGTTTAGACCTGAGGATGAGCCTAGACGTCAGGAACCCACTACTCCACCTCATCCTAGGACTCGACAGCCTAAGGGAAAGGCCCCGATGCCAGCAGGTGGTGTCGATATATCGTTGTGTCGTGATGACCCTTTGTGTCTAGCGGCATACACGCGTATCGAACATTGCCCGCTGTTATTGGAGCATTTCGTTAAATTCTCCGATTTCCTTGGCTTAGCAGATCTTCTTTCCTATAGTGGACTCTTAGACTACCTTCGCTTTGATCCTAAGGTGAACCCTCGACCCTATCCTCGCCTGGTCAAACTTTTCTATGCGAACCGTACCCGGGGACGGTACGGTGAGACCCACTCCATCGAGACTACTGTCTTGGGGACTCCTATAGTCCTCACGACAGAAATCTTGGGGGAGTTGCTTGGTTGTTCGTCATCTGGTCTCCTCCCGTCTGATATTTCTATTGATGATATCTCTTCGTTGGATCAGTCTGTTCTCACCAATATCTTCCATGTGATCCCTCCTGCTTTCATTGGTGTCCCATCGAAGTCATTCAAACCGAATGTTTGGGTGCTCAATCTAATTCTGAAGTCGTGCTTGCTTCCCAAGTACGGCTCATCATCTCTGCCATCCCAGCCCTTCCTCAAGTTGATTTACGCTCTTTTCTTAGGTTGCGAGATTAATTGGGCTCACATTATACTCGATAAGATGGACTCTTTCGAGTGTATTCACAAGTCCACGAAATCTGCGCATCTCCCTTATCCTTGTCTGCTGACTTTGGTGTTTCGTCATTTCCACGTGCCTTTGCCTCCTGACGATGAGCGTCCACTTAGTCCTCCCCTAAACGCGACGGCCGTAAAGAAATCTCTTGCAACACTCCGTCACGTGCAGAGGACGACTCCTTCAGCTTCTCAGGGCACATCTTCTGCAGCTGCCACTCCTAGAACTCCCACCACTCTTGATGATCTCACTCGTTCAGTTCGTCGTCTCGAGTCTCGGTATGCTCGTAGCGAGGAGATTCTGTGTCATATTGCTCGTGTTATTGGTGTTGAGGTCCCTCCTCCTGTTTCTGAGGATGAGGAGATGGATGATGAGGATATCGATGAGCTTGTTGATTCTCTTGCTCGTGGTGCTGAGGCCACTCCTGCTGTTGCTACCACATCTGTTGCTGGAGCTGCCACTTCTTCAGGTCCTCCGGAGTCTTCTGCTCCAGTGGACAAGTCTACTGCTGCTCCAGAGACGTCTGCTCCTGTTGACGTTCCTGTTGATACCTCTGCCGTTGAGCCTGCTGTTGCTGTTTCCACTCCTGCCCCGACGATTCCTTCAGTTGACACTCCACTCCTCCCAGTAGAGCCTGAGTCCACTCCTTCGACTGGACCTCCGGAGACTGCTGATCCTACCACTACTTCTTGAGAGTCTGTTTGGAGGACTCTCTGATGCTCCTTGGATGATTCATCTTTTAGAGAGAGTTTTGGGTTAGGACAGGGTTGGTGGTGTTTTCTGATGTTTTTGGATGTGTTGATGTTTGATGTCGATGTTGTATCATTTTTGGATGTACGTTGATGCTGTTGATGTCGATGATGGATTGTGATTTTTTTTATGTTGATATACTATGTGATATTTTGATGTGTGCGATGTACGTTGTGCCTTTGATGTTATGGAGTCGATGTATCTTTTGGTTGTACTCATGTTGCTTCATATATATATATATATATATATATATATATATATATATATATATATATATATATATATATATATATATATATACATCGTTGTTCTCTTTTACTTCGTTGTGCACATTTTATATTCGTTTTAATGTCTATGATATTCGATTTCATCGCTCGACGATAATGACTTGGTTAAAAAGAATTTATTTCTATGAAAACATAGAATTGTTTTCCATGCACTAATTTAAACAAAATGTTGAGATTGGAGAGCACGTTCCTTTTCTCAATAAGTGAATTTTATTTGGTATTGTGATGATTTCATTTTTTTCGCTTTTGGATAATGGTCAATTTGGCACACCTTGATTTTCTTCGTGTATTTTTGTTTCTTGGTGTCTTTTGGACCATCGTCGTGTTCTTTGACTCCCGATGTTGGATTTTTCTTTAGCCTTGTTGTTGTCGTTGTATGCCCCCCACTCTTTTTGGATAATGCCAAAGGGGGAGAGATAGTAATAATGACAAGGGCAAAATGAAAATTTAACTCTATTGTCCATGAATCTAATTTATTATGTTAGATTCAGGGGGAGTGAAGATATATAAACATGGATTACGATCCTAAATTTCAATACTTGGATCATGTTTTATATTTCGCACTTCTACTTGATGCGTATTATATTTATTCAATTTGGAATTAACGTGTCATCAATGCAGGGGGAGTAAGTATTTTACATTTGAATCATTATTTTTGATTATTATTTATGTTGGTTTGTCATCACCAAAAAGGGGGAGAATGTTGAGTATTGGACTCCCCGGATTTGGTTTTGGATGATGAGCAAACATAAATAAATAGTGAACTAACACTTTGTGAGCGCAGTTATGGAGATCGTCGCCAAATTCACACGAACATCCAAAGCGACGTCTCAAGACTTCTCAAAGCACGTATTCATATGCCTAAAGCTTCGTTGAAGCTTTTGGACCATTTTAGAAGTCATGAAGATTCGATTGAAGCTATTGAAGACGGTATCGTCAAGTTTTATTTATAGTCTTTAAGCTTCTATCGTAGAATGTTAAGCCTTGAGTAGGTCTTACGATTTATATCTTCATAACGCTCCTATCTTAGCTCTAGGATCTTAGTAAAAGTCCATACAAACTTTCCCGAAGCTTCGCGCTTCGATTCGCGACTTCTTGTGCATGTTAGTTGGTTCAAAACGAAGAACTGACCGACTAGATGGTGATCTAGTCGGTCGGCAAAGTTTCTTGGACCGACTAGTTTGTCTCCCAAATTCTAAGCTCTTTACTGTTTACAGTTAGTCGGTCTTAGTTGACTCACCGACCGACTAGTTTGTGAACTAGTCGGTCAGTGATGCTTCTTAGACCGACTAGTTGAGCTTTACTGTACATGCCAATTTTTCACCTAGTTACTGTTTATCGTTAGTCGGTCTAAGAATGTTTGGTGACCGACTAGTTGATGATCTAGTCGGTCAACATTTGTTCTTGGACCGACTAAATCAAGTTGTATTCAGACTAATAGTTTTTGACTCTTAGTCGGTCTAAGTTAACTGACCGACCGACTAGTTGAGAAACTAGTCGGTCGGAAAGTCTTCTTGGACCGACTAGTTTTCTAGGTCTGAAATCTCATCTGTTCACTGTTCATGCTTTAGTCGGTTCATGTTGTTTCACCGACCGACTAGTTGATGAACTAGTCGGTCAGTGGTTGTTTTTTGACCGACTAATTGTCCCAGATTTCCACCCGTTGGGAGATGACCTAGCTCGATTTTGTGGGACCCTATAAATACGAAGCTTGGTCATTTCTCTCGAGGTAAGAGCTGCTATTGAGAGACTTATTCAGATTGAAAGAGTTAGAGATTAAAACTCATTTCCAAAGCTCTCTTCCTCACAAGAAATATTTCTCTCCCTCATTTGAGATCTAGAATCCATCTTGAGAGAACTTTGTTCTTGTTGATCCATCCAAGCTATTGCTTGATTAATGTCTCCTATTCATTCCTAGGCACCCATTGCTGCTCATATTGGTGGTGCTAGGTCTTGGTGACTTCTCCTTCCTCAAATCCCTCCTTGCCCTTATTTGGTAAGAATACTCAAGGTATAGGGTTTGTGGTAAGTTGTTGTTTATTTCATATAAACTCTTTTATTCCTATTGTTTCTCTCGGTTGTGAGATAAGGTTGTGATCCCGGGTTGTGAGATTCACTATTGCTATTGATTGTATGATTTGATCTTGTGAAGGTTTTTCACAAGGTATTCATAGTGGAAATCTAGTGTTAGGGTTTCTAACCTTTGTATCCGGAGGGGATCCAGGTGTTCTGGGACGTAGGATCACCGGGTACAAGTCGGGGAGACTTGGGTGGATCCGAACCCATCATATCAATTGTTAGCATTGATTATTTGTTGTTGTCATATTTTAGCTTCCGCATTTGTTGGTAGTAGTTTGCACGATAATTAGGAATTATACTCCTTGTTATTTTTAAAGTACTATTCACCCCCCTCTAGTACTTGTGCAGTAGCTTTCAGGGCATTACAGTTACTACTCATGACAATAATGGCAAAGATAGTAGTGGGAGTTCTAGTAAAGGTTGAGATCTTAAAGCTATCGTAAATGACTTGATTGCTAGTAAAGTGAGGCGGTACACCATAAGGACCCAAGTTCGCTATGAGAACTACGTGAATTTGACATATGCATTGCATGCACATGTAGATCCTACAGTTGATAGGGATGTAGTGGAAGCATTAAGTTTGAACACAAACTCATGGAGGAGATGTGCTAAAGAAGATGTCGATATGATATTGCATCCTCAGTAAATTCATAAGGAGGAGAATTTGGTAATGAGCAAGTTGATGGTGAAGTTTTAGAGGGCTCAAACCTATATTTCCATAAAAAGATGCTAGGGTGGCATGAGGTGGTTTGAAGAGACACTACATATTGCTTTGGGTATATGGATACGTGAGATGCTATGAATTTAGATATTCACATTTGCATTGGGTTTAATGGATACTTGGTTAGTTAGTGATGCGTATTGTGAACTCACTAGCCAAGTACTCCTGGCCTCATGGTGAGATGGTTATTTTTGAAGATAATGGTCTTTGAAATTTATTTTGGCTCAAGCTTAAATGTTTGTTTGTATCAAGGTGGATTATTAAAAATATGATACGAAACACCCAAAATAATCCAAGATAAACTCCAGATTTTTGGGAATTTTTGGTGATTTTTAGAGCCCAAAACACTGGAACTTTCGAAGCCTAATTTAGTGAACAATAAACGCCCAAAATTTGATTTGATTTTGGTTTTTTTACTATCATAACAAAGTGAACAATATGGCCCATTTAGCTAGTCTCCGTCTCATAGCTCGTGGGCATTGCATGCATGCATGTACACGCGCTGCATGGGCCACACGGTATGCACATGTTTAATCACATGTGAGGCATGATCTACCAATTAGCTACTATATTGTAGCATCAAAGCTGTCAAGTGCTTCGATCTTGTGGTTGTAAAGGAAGTGGGTGTGGAACGACAGTTGAAGGTGGGTCAGAATTCGATTCTGACCTGGATCCGAATACTGTCCCGCTGGTTTTGGATTGGTTTTAAAGGATATTTAAGAGTATTTTGGTTAGAATTTTTCCAAGGCGCGAAGCTAACCTTTGTAAGTAATTTTTGCGGATCCTGTGACATCTACAAATGGTAAAAATAGAGAGTTTTGAGGTTTGTTTGCTAGTCAAAGTTAATTTGCTCCTTCAAATTTATATCGGGCTTGGTTTCCTGTTAACCAAGTATTATACTTTTTAATCTAAGGTTATCGAAGTATTAGTGTCACGCCCCACTTCCCATTCTACCAGGAGAGAGAACGTGAGCGGGTCCGCGGTGTGCTTAAAACAAGGAGGAGTACTTTTTTTATTTTCTTTTCTTTTTTCCTCCTTGGCTTAAACACAATAAGCGTCTGTGTAAACTTCAGGTCCTTGCATGCAAATTTAAGAAGCAGCTCAAACAACATTATTACATATCCAGCGTACAGAATTTAAGATACATTTTGGGCCTAACATGGCCAATACAAACAAACGTACAAATTACATTATTAAAATGGGAAATGCTGATGCGAAGGTACAAATGTTCTAATCCTCTAAGGGAATGTACTCCACGTACTCGTCATGTGCTGGCTCGACCTCTACTGGAATGTCCTCCACAAAATCACTCTTAATACCTGACAGACATTTCATAAAGAATAATTGAAATGCCCGTTAGCGAGGTTTACTCGGCAAGTAATTTACGCAAAAGAAACATTAAGTATTTAAAATTTGCTACAAGCTGAACTTAAAGACAAGCAATAAGTTTAATTTAAAAGAGCTATAGTAGTTAAGCATTCGCAGTAATTTGCAACCTACATCAATTTAATCATTTGCTGGCAATTTGCAATACTATTAGCAACCTGTAACAATTTAACATTTGATATCAAAACTGTAACGTTATCAGCAACCTGTAGAAAAAGAGGTTAGGGCAATATTTAATGACCAATTTATTCTAGTGAAAAGTCCATGTCCAAGAGTACGAGATATGACTAGCATGCTCCCTGCGACATGGGCCAATCCGAGGCGCTGCTAACCGACCCTATATGGTGATGGTCAAGCTCTAACCTCCATAATTGTTGAGGTATTCGGTTGTGTAACGGCCGCTTTCCGACCGTTCGTATTTTCTACGCGTACGACTCTTTTTGCGTGCGTATTTTATTTGGCCTCTTCTTGGATCCGGAGTATACGATGTGATATCTCGTTGTGACCATATGGAAGAACAGTTATTTGTGGGATTTTTAGTAAACGTCACTTCACGGGTCATTCTCCCACAAATCAGCTTTGATTGTAGAGTCCTTGTAGATTTAGACTTAGTCGCCTGACCTTTTTATTTTTAGTTCGTTTTTTATTGTAGATTCGTCGTAGCTTTCGACTTAGTCACTCGTTTTTCGTGGACCAAACGCGTGATTGACCACCGTACCCCCGAGCCTCTCTTCGTCACAGTCGTCTCGATATTTTTTTGTAATTTTCTGACACCCCTAGCCCACCCAAATCACTAATCAAATTCATGGCCCATTAGCATTAACCAAATTTCAAATTTTAAACTTAATCAAACCTTAAGAGGACTAATACGTATCACATATATGGTTATTTCAGCCTCTACCCTCACCCAGCTTTTCTTCCACTTGCACACCCTCTCACTCACCCTCTCTCCTAGTCACCCCACAGCTTATACCCCCTTTTCAAATACATTTAGCAACTTTCTCTCTTTTATAAACCAACCAGCCCCAACATTAGGGTTTCACACAAACCCACCTCTAGTCACCCCTTTGCGCCTCCCCACTCACCGGCGGTCACCCCCAGCACCCCCTCTCTGGCCACCACCTGGTCCACCTCCATCTCCTCCCTCCCCGCTCTCCAAAGCCACCAAAGCCCTCAAAACAGCCCCAAACCGCAACACAAAGGACAGCCCAGGCCTGCTGTGCACCCGCCGGAAAAACCGCCGGCCGCCGCCGCTCCGGCCGCCCCCTCCAACCGCTGTCGCCTCCACTTGACTCCCCTTTGACCCCTCTATCATCTGCAACTTCCCTTTTCCCCTTCCCTCATCTCTAACTCATCGAAAACCCGTTGAAACCAAGCCCTAGCGGCTGTTTTTGACAGATCTGCGCGCTCATCTTCAACGCTGGCGTTCGGCCACCTCCGGCCACCGCCGACGGCCACCCTACCGCTGTTGGACTCCTCTCGAACCCCCCTATCATCTGCACCCCTCCTTGCTCACTTCTCTCATCTCCATCTCTTTGAAAATCCCATCAAACTCAGCCCTAATGGCAGTTTTGGACAGATCTGTCCATCGTCGGAAAACCCAGCGCCCGGTCATCTCCGACCACTTCCGACGACCACTCTACCACCATTAGATCCCTCTTGAACCCCTTTAACTACTGCAAGTCCCCTTTGACTCCTCTGATCGCTGCTTTTCCGCTGCGACGTGCGACAACAACCATTGCACGAATCTGTCCTCTTCGTCTTCTCACGGCCGCTCACCACCGTGCGCCGATGCCGTCGGCCACCCACCAGGCCGAGCAACCCCCACTGACCTCCTTCAATCACCAGCATCCCTTTTTGATCCTAGGAGTTCACGTGCATTGCCGAAGTCGCATGTTTTCCCCCAACGTTGTCGCCGTCGTGTAGATCCGTTGCGCTACCTGCAACGGGAAAGAGATCGATGTTTGCTCATTGTTCATGCCTTCACCTCACTGTTTGAAAGTTTCTTGCTGTGCTAACTACAGTCGAGACATTGCAAACGATGCCGATCCATCGTCGTTCAGACCCGACATCCGCTTTTCGATCAACGTCAAAAGGTTAGTCCTCTAACGCGTAGTAAGAACCCCCACTGTAGCAAATCGGAAACTTAATCTAAAAATCGCCAACAATAATTAAATTTCATTTCTGCTCCTTTAAAACTTTGCTAAATCTTAGACATCGACGAAGGACTTGAATACCTGTGCACATAGGATAGATCGTCGATTAGGCTAAACGGACATTTTGACATGTGACTGTTAGGGTAGCCACATTTAACCTAGAAAAGAACCTTAATAGGATCAATGATGAGCGTGACCTGACACCGTTGCTTGACTCATTTCAGACGACCCATTATCGATGCTCCGACTCGACAAGACGCTCCCGACGTACGTACCGCTCACCACCACAGGCAAGTGTGTTCACTTGCGCAGTTTCAGCCACGTTAGGCAATTCTCTCCTTTAAACTATAATAAGTAATAACAAGAGAACAAGACGTGAAATGATAATTTCTGGGACACCCCACGACAGCCTGGGCTTGACGACAAAGTCCGGGGCACAACAACAACAACCGCTACCATAGGTTTTATCTATGTGTGCGTGTGTGGACCCCCTAGAATCAACAACAACAACTGCTACCATAGGGTTTATCTGTGTGTGCGTGCGTGTGGACCCCCTAAAAAGAACAACTCTCATCCATTCTCGTCTTGTCATGTCATGTCATGTATTGCATACGCCTACGGGTGAATAGGGCACTCTCCAAGCTAGAGAGGGTGATCCCTTGTCACGATTGGAAATGGATAAGCCTGCGGGTGAATATGGCACTCTCCAAGATAGAGAGAGTGATCCCTTGTCACGATTGGTAATGGATAAGCCTGTGGGCAAATAGGGCACTCACCGAGTGAGTGGGTGATCCCTTGTCATGTCTTGTCTTGTGGACTTCGGTTGGGGTAGGGTTGAACGTGCGCACGGGGAGAGCGTTTAATCCCCCTTGAACCGTAAGGCGTGAACCCTTCGTGACACACACTTGTCTTGTCTTGTCTTGTCTTGTCTTGTCTTGTCTTGTCTAGTCATGTAGCAATTAGCACACGCTATGGCTATTGCATGTCTCGTTTACTTTTCAGCGTTGTCTTTACTTTCTTGTACATATACATATCTGCCATACTGTTGCATCATCATCATGTAAACAACCATTAAAATGTCAACCTTAAAATGTTATGCACCTTGCAGTGGAGTCTTCTCATGTTTACTTGCAGACTTCGCCTGACGTACAACCACTTTCTCTTGGTGTTTGTACGTCAGGTACCGAGACATGGTTAGTAGAGTCAGAGCCGTTACCATAGGACTTGGAGCAGGAGTACGTTGCTGATCAGGAGTATGACCCGAGTGAGGACCAGTCTTAGAGGTTCCTCTGTTGCTGACTTTGGAGGTTTAGTCACTTTCTAGTTTGGTTGTGTAGCACCATTTTGCTTTCTATTTTAGGTTGGGTGCGTAGCACCATTAGTTTCCTTTTCTGCGTTGTAGCCATGCTGGGCTCCATTTTAGACTTTTGTACTCGCTGGATATTATCTCTTTATATTAATGAATGCAACCTCCTTTCTGTACTTTCTGTTGTTCCGAATTTTAAAAATTCAAGAACTTGTAATCTTTAAATGGTACCCTTACAGACGCTTATTGGGTCCGAGCATCACAGCTATGGCCCAAGCGAACCTTAGTCACGTTTCGCTTCCGTCGTTTTGTGAAGCGGGGCGTGACAGGTTTTAGTGGTGGTCCATGCAGATCTATGCAAAAAAAAGTTCGGAACAATAAGAGTACTGCATTCATTCAATATCTAGTTTGACATGTACAAGTCTAAATTGGGGTTTCCCTATCAATAGGATGGCAGGAGGATGTAATACCCGTACCGGTCCCTCTTCTGACGGAGCTATAGATGGTCAAGGTGTAACGACTGGTTTTTCATGTATGGATTTTATTATATATATTTATATATTTAGTTGCTTTCCCTTGTTGTGATTTCCATTTCCGTCTCCGTTGTTTTCATTTTCGTTCGTTTCGTCGTGATTCTCTAGATTCTTCCGTCGGTCGGCGTGTTTGAAGTAAGTCATTCATGACGGGCTTCATAACGTCGATATCTTATAGTTAGAACGAGCCTAGGAGACTTAAGAAACCATCCCGGAGCTCTGCGCTCCATTTCGGAACTTTTGGTGCTCATTAGCCGGTGTAAGAAGGGGCACCGACCGACTAGATGATGATCCAGTCGGTCGGAAAACCTTCTTGAACCGACTAGTTGGCTTTGTTAAAAGTTTAGGAGTTACTGTTTGTCGTTAGTCGGTCTAAGAACGTTGGTTGACTGACTAGGTTGCAAACTAGTCGGTCGGTAATGCTTCTTTAACCGACTAACTCTTTAATTAATTTTAACACTAGTTACTGTTTGCTCTTAGTCGGTCTAAGAACGTTCATCGACCGACTAGATGTCAAACTAGTCGGTCAGTAGTTGTTCTTTGACCGACTAAATCTAAATCCTAATTTTTGTCTGGGTTACTGTTTACACTTAGTCAGTCTGCGTTGGTCAACCGACCGACTAGTTCCCAAACTAGTCGGTCAGTGGTTGTTCTTTGACCGACTAAACAGTACAGGAAACCCTAGTTTTGCCCTAGCCGCCACCAAACTCTATAAATACCCCTCCAAACATTTTCTTCTCCTCCCTCATGACCTAAAACCCTAATTTCTCCCCCATTGAGCCCACATCTTCCTCAAACCATTAAACCTTCATCCCAAGCTCATCCTCCATCATCCAAACCCTCCCTTGTCACAACCCACCTTCCATCTTCCTCAAACCTTCATCAAACCCCCAAAATCCACATCAAACCCCATTTCTCCAGATTTTCCCTCATTTCCAGATCTGATCCGGATCGTTCTTCCGTTGCCGTGGTTGCTCGGCATCGTTCCTTCGCTTCTTCACGGTAATACTCGATTCCTTTAGTTTTAGCATAACCCACATTGACATTTGTGAAACCCTAATAAAATGGAGTATTAGAAAGTTAGGATCCTAATAAGAAATCGATTTAGAATCATTGTGCTAATAATTGTTTTGCCATAACAGCGATCTATTCCGTAGTTAGTTTGTGTGACGATCTTCATTGCTCGTCAACCCTGGTATCAGGCAAGTGAAACTTGTATCTCTTGATTTGGGCCATGTCTTAGGCCATTTCCTTGCTTTAGCGTAAAAGAGACTAGACGGTGAAAGGATAGCTGTCTGACGCCATTGACCTAGCTTGACAACGAAGCTTGGTCCGTCACCTTCATCATGCTTGTATGTCACGTTTACTTTCCCTTAACGGTACGCGTATTGACTGTTCATGTCATCCATGCATCCTTAACTGCTATTGCATTTTAACTGCCATGTTTAATTTAAAATTAACGGTACGCGAATATGTTCATGTCATTGCATTTTGCCTGTCACGTTTAATTTCAATTAACGGTACGCGAATATCTGCTCATGTCATTGCATGCTTGAACACTCATCGTGATTGCGTAGCTTGCTACATACTTGTACTATTTGTTCAGGCTAGGCACCCGTTCTGCGGGCTAACCCTATGCCAAAAACACTTTCTGGCTCGTGTTCCAGAAGACGAGCTCAACACGGCCTGCGGGCAAAAGGGCACTCGATGAGTGATCCCTTGTACTTGATACTTGAACACGGCCTGCGGGCAATAGGGCACTCGTTGAGTGATCCCTTGTACTTGTTACTTGACATTACATGTCACAACTACCACTTGCCACTTGTAATTTACCTTACTTGTTACCACCTTACTTTACTTGCCATGCACCATACTTTAACTGCTAGGTTGTTAGTTTACCTTTCTTTCAGTTTCCTTGCACAAGTCTTTCGACTTGCTGACATGTGCCCCTTTTCTCTTTTGGGTGACACATGTTAGAGCCCGAGCCTGATATACTTGCTGAGGACGCGGTGTTCGCTGACACTGAGTCAGAACCCGCGTTGATCGAGGACTTCGTAGACACTGGAGATCAGTCTTAGTGTTTATGTCTGGCTTTTGTTAGATTGCTTAGGTTGTCGGTGCGTGGCACCTAGTTTGATACTCTGTTATGTTTGTGTTTTGTTTGGCCTTGTTCTGGGCCTTTAGACTCTTTCTTTTTAGCCTGGTGGATTTTTCTGTGATGTTGAATATTTTGCGGACAAACTTTAGGATTGGTATTTCATATCCGTCTCATTCTATTATTATTATTGTTGTTGTTCCGTTTGTGATTACAGGGACCTGCTTATACTAAATTGACGCTTATCGGGCGTGTAGCTTCACAGCTCCACGCCTGAGCGGACCTTCTCACGTCTCGACTCCATTTTATGGAAGCGGGGCGTGACAGGTTTTAGTGGTGGCCCATGCAGGTCGCTCTGTAACTGCAATTATCGGGATAACGATAATAATATAAGATTGTCTAAAAAATAAATTCGACCTCCGAGCCCTAAGCTATGAGTCTAATTGTTTCGTTTTCTGTGTCATTAGATGGCAGGAAGGCGAATCACCCGTGGTGGAGGTAGTGGTTCGCCCCCTCATGACGAGGAGCCGGAGCGGGAGCCCACTAACGGGGAGATGATGAGGATGATGATGCAGATGATGCAGGTTCAGTAGGGCGTGCTGCTGCAGGTGCAGAATGCTCCGGTGGCTCGAGCTGCTCAGGCGACGGAAGCCCCTCGCCCTGAGCCTGGAGCGAAGCAGTTCAGAGAGCTGGGTCCTGCATATTTCGATGGAACCGAAGGTCCACTAGCTGCTGATGAGTGGATGAGGAATATCGAGGACAATCTGAAGATGTCCAAGGTCAACGAAGTTAGTTGGGTTGACTTGGCAAAGCGCTATCTGAGGGATAACGCCAGAAATTGGTGGGATGCTGAAGAGAAGATGTTGGTGGAGCCGATCGTCTGGGCTACCTTCAAGGCCAGATTTGATGGAGAATTCTTTCCGAAGGCTGCTAGGCAGGTGATGCTACAGCGCTTCATAGATCTGAAGCAGGGGAGCTTGTCGGTGGATCAGTACCACCAGGAGTTCACGAGGCTCAGTCGGTTTGCACCAAAGATGGTGCAAGATGCCGATGAGAAAGCTCAGCGATTCCTTCAGGGACTTACCTTGGAGCTTCAGAGCTTTGTGACCTCTTCTGACTTGGAGACATACCAGAAGGTCCTGGTTGCTGCGAGGCGACAGGAGTTGAATTTGAACCAGAGGAAGGGACATGTTTCAGGAGCTGGGAAGAGGCCTATAGAGCAGGCCAGGGCGATGGTTAGGCCTGGTTTCAAGCCTAATCAATCGGTGCAGTTCAAGAGGCCAGGATGGCCTATTCTGAAGACTTGCCATTTCTGCGGCAAGACCGGGCACCTCAGGGATCAGTGTAGGAGGTTCCTGGGGCAGTGTGTTGTCTGCGGAGATCCTGCCCATACCATCAGGGAGTGTCCCAAGTCGAAGCAGCCTTGGCGGGCTCCTATTGTAGCACAGCCATTGCAGCAGCGAGCCCCTGTGCCCGCTGGACGTGGAGCGCCCCTTGTTCCACAGAGACAGGCCATTCAGCGGGCCGTTCCGCCGAGAGGGCAGGCTTTTCTGCTGACTAAGGAGGAGAGCATGGCCGTGGACGAGGTTATTTCAGGTAACGCTCATTCTAGCTATTTATCTTCCTTAGTTAGTTTGATTGTTGATTATGTTGGTTGCTTGCTCATGTTTGTTGCTAGAATAGGATTTGATTGTTAGACTGTTTGTTAGGTGTGGTTTTGGTTTGCACATTTCCTGCATGAGTCCTCTTTGACTCAGGTGCGTCGATGTGCATTTTGGCCCGGAGCTTCGTGGAGAAGCATTCCTTGTCGACGTCCTCTCTTCCTAAGAGTTGGAATATCGTCACAGGGAACGGTGTGGGCTCGGTGTATCGTGGGTGCAATTCTTGCCCGTTGGTGGTTTGTGGACATGAGCTTTCCGCTGATTTCATTGTCCACGACATCATCAACTATGATGCGGTCCTTGGGATGGATTGGCTTGCGAGCTTCTATGCTACGATCGACTGTCGGAGGAAGAAGGTGGTGTTTGAGATTCCCGGACACCCGGTGTTTGAGTTCAGCTGTGGTAGCAGTTCGCTTGGTCCTGTCAGGTTTCGGACCAGAGCAGTGGAGGTTGTGGCTATGCAGATGGAGTTGGAGAGGCCAGCTGTGGTGCGAGATTTTGATGATGTCTTCCCCGAGGAGATGTCTGGGTTGCCACCTGATCGGGCTTTGGAATTTTCTATTGATCTTATTCCAGGAGTGCAGCCCATTTCGAAGGCACCATATCGTATGGCGCCAGCAGAGTTGGAGGAATTGCGTAGGCAGTTGGATGAGCTTATGCAGAAGGGTTACATCAACCCTAGTGTGTCTCCGTGGGGAGCACCGGTGTTGTTGGTGAAGAAGAAGGATGGTTCGTGTCGCATGTGCGTGGACTATCGGGAGTTGAATGCGGTGACCATTAAGAATAAATACCCGTTGCCTCGCATCGATGATATCTTTGATCAGCTGGGAGGATCGAGGGTGTTTTCTAACTTGGATTTGAGGAGTGGTTACCATCAGTTGAAGGTGAAGAAGGATGATGTACCGAAGACAACGTTTAGGACGAAGTATGGACACTATGAGTTTGTGGTTATGCCTTTCGGCGTGACTAACGCACCCATAGTTTTCATAAATTTGATGAACCTGATTTTCTATGACTTTTTGGATAAGTTTGTCATTATCTTTATTGACGACATTCTGATCTATTCGAAGTCGGAGGAAGAGCATGCCTCGTACTTGAGGTTGGTGTTAGAGATTTTGAGGAAGCATCGGTTGTATGCTAAGTTTTCAAAGTGCGAGTTTTGGCTGGACAGAGTTGCTTTTCTCGGGCATGTGGTGACTGGAGATGGTATTTCAGTGGATCCTGAGAAGATCAGGGCCATCAGGGAGTGGCCTGTTCCGTCGTCAGCGTCTGAGATTCGGAGTTTCCTTGGTTTGGCGGGATATTATCGGCGATTCATTAAGGACTTTTCCCGTATTGCGGAGCCGATGACCAGGTTGACACTGAAGGATGTTGCTTTTGTTTGGTCGGGTGATTGTGAGGATGCCTTTGGTGTTCTGAGGGAGCGTTTGACGTCTGCCCCTGTTCTTGTTGTGCCTGACCGCAGTGGAGGATTCGAGATCCTTTGCGATGCTTCTGGCAAGGGTCTCGGTTGTGTTTTGCATCAGCATGGACATGTGGTGGCTTATGCGTCGCGTCAGCTCAAGGTTCATGAGAAGAATTACCCGACGCATGATTTGGAGTTGGCTGCCGTTGTGTTTGCTCTTAAGATTTGGAGGCACTTCTTGCTGAGTGAGAAAGTGAAAATCTTCACCGATCACAAAAGCTTGAAGTATATTTTCACCCAGAAGGAGCTCAACATGCGACAGCGTCGATGGTTGGAGCTTATGGCAGATTACGAGATTGATTTGCAGTATCACCCTAGCAAGGTGAATGTGGTTCCTGATGCTTTGAGTAGGCTTCCCACGGTGATGATGTTGACTTCGCAGTGGAGATTGCAACAGGATTTTTGCGGGTCCGACGTAGAGATTGTTCTTCCCGGGGAAGCTTCTTCGTTGATGTACATGCAGGTGCAGTCAACGATCGTGGATCAGATTAAGGCGAGTCAGGCCGGAGATCCGAAGCTGGTGAGGATTCGGGAGCAGGTGGAAGCTGGTCTGCGGACTGACTTTTTAATTCATGAGGATGACTCGTTGAGGTTCGGAGCCAGGCTGTGTGTGCCAGCTGGGGATATCAGAGAGGAGTTGATGGTGGAGGCACATAGCTCGCCGTATTCTGTGCATCCTGGTGGGACCAAGATGTACATGGATCTTCGTCTGAACTTTTGGTGGCATGGCATGAAGAGGAGTGTGGCTCGGAGTGTAGCCAAGTGTTTGGTTTGCCAGCAAGTGAAGGCGGAGCATCAGCGTACGGCAGGGTTGCTGCAACCACTTCCGATTCCGGAGTGGAAGTGGTAACACATCACTATGGATTTCGTGACTGGACTACCTTGGAGTCCGAAGCAGAATGACGCGATTTGGGTGATCGTAGATCGATTGACCAAATCCACGCACTTTATTCCATTCTGAGTGGGACAGTCCACTGAGGCGCTAGCGAGGAGATACATGGAGGTAAATTCTTTTACTCTCCATTTCGGTTTCCTTTTGCTAGCCTAGATTGTGATGTAACGTGAATCGTGCAGGAGGTCGTGCGACTTCATGGGGTTCCCGTGAGTATCGTGTCGGACAGGGACACGAGGTTCACATCTCAGTTCTGGCAGAGTTTACAGAAGAGTTTGGGTATGCGTCTGAGTTTCAGCACGACGTACCATCTGCAGACGGATGGCCAGTCCGAGAGGACGATTCAGATTTTGGAAGACATGCTGAGGGCGTGCATGTTGGATTTCAAGGGTTCGTGGGAGGACCATCTACACTTGGTGGAGTTCTCTTACAACAACAGCTACCAGGCGTCTATTGGCATGGCGCCTTTCGCCGCTTTGTTTGGGAGGAAATGTCGATCGCCATTGAGTTGGGATGACGTTGGTGATCGGGAGCTGTTGGGACCTGAGATGATTGTGGAGGCTGTGGGGGTTGTCAGGAACATTCGGGAGAGGTTGAGGATTGCTCAGGACCGTTTTAAGCATTGGGCGGATGCTAAACGTCGTCCTTTGGAGTTTCAGCCGGGCGATCATGTGTTTCTGAGGATTTCCCCGAATCGTGGGGTGATTCGTTTTGGGAAGCGAGGGAAGTTGAGCCCGCGATACATTGGACCGTTTAATGTTCTGGAGAGGGTTGGCGAGGTAGCTTACCGCTTAGCCTTGCCTCCATCTTTGGAAGGAGTTCACAATGTTTTCCATGTGTCGCATCTTCGTCGATACATCAGCGATCCGTCTCATGCCGTGGATTTCTCGGAGATTGCCGTTCGCTCAGATTTGACGTATGACCAGCATCCAATGCAGATTCTGGACAGGCGTCAGAAGTCACTTCGGAACAAGGTCGTCGATCTTGTTAGAGTGATGTGGCGGCACGGTTCGCCGGGAGAGTCTACTTGGGAGAGAGAAGATGAGATGCGAGAGCGCTACCCACTTTTGTTCCCGGACACGTGAGTGTTGGAAATTCCGAGGACGGACTTTTTCTTAAGTTGGGGAGGATGTAACGACTGGTTTTTCATGTATGGATTTTATTATATATATTTATATATTTGGTTGCTTTCCCTTGTTGTGATTTCCATTTCCGTCTCTGTTGTTTTCATTTTCGTTCGTTTCGTCGTGATTCTCTAGATTCTTCCGTCGGTCGGCGTGTTTGAAGTAAGTCATTCGTGACAGGCTTCATAACGTCAATATCTTAGAGTTAGAACGAGCCTAGGAGACTTAGGAAACCATCCCGGAGCTCCGTGCTCCATTTCGGAACTTTTGGTGCTCATTAGCCGGTGTAAGAAGGGGCACCGACCGACTAGATGACGATCCAGTCGGTCGGAAAACCTTCTTGAACCGACTAGTTGGCTTTGTTAAAAGTTCAGGAGTTACTGTTTGTCGTTAGTCGGTCTAAGAACGTTGGTTGACCGACTAGGTTGCAAACTAGTCGGTCGGCAATGCTTCTTTAACCGACTAACTCTTTAATTAATTTTGACACTAGTTACTGTTTGCTCTTAGTCGGTCTAAGAACGTTCATCGACCGACTAGATGTCAAACTAGTCGGTCAGTAGTTGTTCTTTGACCGACTAAATCTAAATCCTAATTTTCGTCTGGGTTACTGTTTACACTTAGTCGGTCTGCGTTGGTCAACCGACCGGCTAGTTCCCAAAATAGTCGGTCAGTGGTTGTTCTTTGACCGACTAAACAGTACATGAAACCCTAGTTTTGCCCTAGCTGCCACCAAACTCTATAAATACCCCTCCAAACGTTTTCTTCTCCTCCCTCATGACCTAAAACCCTAATTTCTCCCCTATTGAGCGCTCATCTTCCTCAAACCATTAAACCTTCATCCCAAGCTCATCCTCCATCATCCAAACCCTCCCTTGTCACAACCCACCTTCCATCTTCCTCAAACCTTCATCAAACCCCCAAAATCCACATCAAAACCCATTTCTCCAGATTTTCCCTCATTTCCAGATCTGAGCTGGATCGTTCTTCCGTTGCCGTGGTTGCTCGGCATCGTTCCTTCGCTTCTTCACGGTAATACTCGATTCCTTTAGTTTTAGCATAACCAACATTGACATTTGTGAAACCCTAATAAAATGGATTATTAGAAAGTTAGGATCCTAATAAGAAATCGATTTAGAATCATTGTGCTAATAATTGTTTTGCCATAACAGCGATCTATTCCGTAGTTAGTTTGTGTGACGATCTTCATTGCTCGTCAACCCCGGTATCAGGCAAGTGAAACTTGTATCTCTTGATTTGGGCCATGTCTTAGGCCATTTCCTTACTTTAGCGTAAAAGAGACTAGACGGTGAAAGGATAGCCGTCTAGACGCCATTGACCTAGCTTGACAACGAAGCTTGGTCCGTCACCTTCATCATGCTTGTATGTCACGTTTACTTCCTTAATTGCTATTGCATTTTAACTGCCATGTTTAATTTAAATTAACGGTACGCGAATATGTTCATGTCATTGCATTTTGCCCGTCACGTTTAATTTCAATTAACGGTACGCGAATATCTGCTCATGTCATTGCATGCTTGAACACTCATCGTGATTGTGTAGCTTGCTACATACTTGTACTATTTGTTCCGGCTAGGCACCCGTTCTACGGGCCTACCCCTATGCCAAATACACTTTCTGGCTCGTGTTCCAGAAGACGAGCTCAAAACGGCATGCGAGCAAAAGGGCACTCGATGAGTGATCCCTTGTACTTGATACTTGAACACGGCCTGCAGGTAATAGGGCACTCGTTGAGTGATCCCTTGTACTTTACTTGTTACTTGACATTACATGTCACAACTACCACTTGCTACTTGTAATTTACCTTACTTGTTACCACCTTACTTTACTTGCCATGCACCATACTTTAACTGCTAGGTTGTTAGTTTACCTTTATTTTAGTTTCCTTGCACAAGTCTTTCGACTTGCTGACATGTGCCCCTTTTCTCTTTTGGGTGACACATGTTAGAGCCCGAGCCTGATATACTTGCTGAGGACGCGGTGTTCGCTGACGCTGAGTCAGAACCTGTGTTGATCGAGGACTTCGTAGACACTGGAGATCAGTCTTAGTGTTTATGTCTGGCTTTTGTTAGATTGCTTAGGTTGTCGGTGCGTGGCACCTAGTTTGATACTCTGTTATGTTTGTGTTTTGTTTGGCCTTGTTCTGGGCCTTTAGACTCTTTCTTTTTAGCCTGGTGGCTTTTTCTGTGATGTTGAATATTTTGCGGACAAACTTTGGGATTGGTATTTTATATCCGTCTCATTCTATTATTATTGTTGTTGTTGTTCCGTTTGCGATTACAGGGACCTGCTTATACTAAATTGACGCTTATCGGGCGTGTAGCTTCACAGCTCCATGCCTGAGCGGACCTTCTCACGTCTCGACTCCATTTTAGGGAAGCGGGGCGTGACACAAGGTGGTGAGTTTCGCCAATTTCTGGGCGTTATGAGAGAGATGTTGGAGATCCAGCGTCAGTTGGTTGAGCAAACACATCGGGCTGCTCCGGCTGCACCGCCGCCGCCGCCTCTGCCTACACCTCGAGCTGCTCATGGATTGAAGCAGTTCAATGAGTTACAGCCGAAGACCTTCTCTGGAAAGGATGGACCATTGGATGCCGACCAATGGATCCAGAGTACAGAAGATAAGTTGACAGCTGCTAAGATACCTGAGGAGACCAGAGTGGAGATCGCGAAGATGCAGCTGGTTGAGAATGCTAGGAACTGGTGGTGCATTGAGGAGAGGCGTCTGCAGAAGCCAGTGGAGCGGAAGACTTTCAAGTCCATGTTCAGAGAGAAGTATTTCCCCAAGGCTACTAAGAGGGGGCTTTTGAGCCGATTTGTGAATCTGAAGCAAGAAAACATGACGGTTGATGAGTACGAAGCAGAATTTGAGATGTTGAGTCGCTTCTCCCCACACATGGTGAAGAAGGAAGAGAATAGAGCTGATCGGTTTCACCAGGGGCTACACCCCAAGATCCAGGCTTCTATGACTTTGGCGGACTTGATTACTATGAGAGCGGTACTGAATGCATCCAGGACTCATGAGACCATAACGAGACTGCCTGATCCTCCTGCTGGTGGAGGAAAGCCACCAATGGAACAGTTCAGGACACCAGCTAGGCCTGCAGTGGGACCAGTTCAGTCGGTGCATTTCAAGAGGCCAGGAGCACTTACACAGAGCCAGGCCAGGGATCAATGTAATTTCTGTGGCAAGCAGGGACATCATTTGAGTTATTGCAGGAAGAAGCTGGGTTTGTGTCTGGCATGTGGGGCTGCCATACACGTCGTTATAGATTCCCTGAGGTATCGCCATACCGAGGGTATAGCGCCTGCCCCTATTCAGAGAGGAGCTGTTGTTCGTGGAGCTTATACCATGACGGCCGTGGATGGCGTCATTGCAGGTGCTTCTATAGACTTAGTCTTTCACATTATAGTTTAGCTTATTTTTGGCTGCATGTGTATGTTTCAAAACATTTTGTTTTCTTTTAAAGCAAATCTTTAATTTTTGAGACTAGCTCACAATGATCACAACCCACCTATCCTCCCGCATCCAATACCACAACCCCACACATTTTTCCAACGTTTCTAAAATATGTCATTGGCCTTAAACTTTCTTTTCTCTTCTTTCTCTCTTCGAAGTGTTATTTTTTTATTGTTGTTATATTATCAGGACTAGCTATTATAGTTATAGGATTATGTGTGCGGGTAGGCATAATACGTAAGGAGATAGGATGTAACTGTGATTAATTGATTTTGAACACAAGGATATTAGATTAGATTTCTTTCGGATGAAAAGAGGAAGGCGTCCAAGACTTATCTATTTACTTTTAATAATACCAATGCATGAAAGACTCAATGGAGAATTCTGGTTGAATGAAATTATACACATGGAGATGAGTACTTAATCAATCTGAAACTTGGACGAGTGGTAGATAGGAGTAGCTAGGACGGGATAGTATGAGTTAGGGTGATCATGAGAATGAGAAGAGCATTTAAAGCATCAAGATTTGACTATAGGTTGGAGTGAGAAGACATTGGAAGCAATACGATATGTTGGGATGAAGGGATAGTTAAGAAGACTGATTTTATATGATTAGGAGAATAGATGATATGGGTAAGGATAGATGTAGTTGATGGTTCATTATTTATGGTGGATAGATTTATGAGCCAATATGATGGAGAATTTATTGGGAACATGATGATTGTTGATTTGTAGATGGTAATGTTGATTTATAGTTGGGTGCTAGAATGTGATTCTAGTTGTGGCATTATTCAGCGTATAGACGAGTAATGAAGAATTATTTGAGGAACACTGATTAAAGTTATAGGATTAGCGATCATTATGTAGGTTATGGGGGTTGTAGGCATAAGTGTTTATAGATATTATTGTTATTATTAGTATAAGTGATTCCGAGGGCGGAATCATTTCTAAGGTGGGTAGAATGTAACGGCCGCTTTCCGACCGTTCGTATTTTCTACGCGTACTACTCTTTTCGTGTGCGTATTTTATTTGGCATATTCATGGATCCGGACTATACGATGTGATATGTCGTTGTGACCATATGAAAGAGTAGTAATTTGTGGGATTTTTAGTAAACGTCACTTCATAGGTCGTTCTCCCACAAATCAGCTTTGATTGTAGAGTCGTCGTAGCTTTAGACTTAGTCGCCGGACCTTTTATTTTTAGTTCGTTTTTCATGGACCAAACACACGATTGACCATCGTACCCCCAATCCTCTCTTCGTCACGGTCGTCCCGATATTTTTTCGTAATTTCCTGACACCCCTAGCCCATCCAAATCACTAATCAAATTCATGGCCCATTAGCCTTAACCAAATTTCAAATTTTAAACTTAATCAAATCTTAAGAGGATTCATACGTATCACATATATGGTTATTTCTGACTCTACCCTCACCCCGCTTTTCTCCCACTTGCACACCCCCTCACTCACCCTTTCTCCTAGTCACCCCACAACTTATACTCCCTTTTCAAATACATATAGCAACTTTCTCTCTTTTATAAACCAACCATCCCCAACCTTAGGGTTTCACGCAAACCCATCTCTAGCCGCCCCCTTACACCTCCACACTCGTCGGTCGCCACCCCCAGCACCCCCTCTATGGCCACCACCTGCTCCACCTCCATCTCCTCCCTCTCCCCCTTTCCAAAGCAACCAAAGCCTTCAAAACAGCCCCAAACCGAAACACAAAGGACAGCCCAGGCCTGCTGTGCGCCCGCCGGAAAAACCGCCGGCCGTCGCCACTCTGGCCGCCCCCTCCGACCGCTGTTGCTACCACTTGACTTCTCTTTGACCCGTCTATCATTTGCAACCTCCCTTTTCCCCTTCCCTCATCTCTAACTCCTCGAAAACACGTTGAAACCAAGCCCCAGCGGCCGTTTTTGACAGATATGCGTGCTCATCTTCAACGCCAGCGCCCGGCCACCTCCGGCCACCGTCGATGGCCACCCTATAACCGTTGGACTCCTCTAGAACCCCTTATCATCTGCACCGCTCCTTGCTCACTTATATCATCTCGATCTCTTCGAACACCCCATCAAACTCAGCCCTAATGGCAGTTTTGGACAGATCTGTCCATCGTCGGAAAATGCCATGCCCGGTCATCTCTGACCACTTCCAGCGACCACTCCACTACCATTAGATCCCCCTTGAACTCCTTTAACTACTGCAAGTCCCCTTTGACTCTCTGATTTCTACTTTTTCGATGCGACGCACGACAACGACCGTTGCACGAATCTGTCCTCTTCGTCTTCGCATGGTCCCGCCGTGCGCTGATGCCATCGGCCACTGTAACGACCACTTTTCGTTGTACGTTGTTCGTGCATGTGCTTTTGTCCGTGCACGTGTTTATTTTAGACTTTATTTGATAGTGAATACTTTTGTGTGATATGCCGTTGTGAACGTCTCTAAGAGTATTAAATAGTGGCACTATCTTGGAACGACACATCTCGAGTCGTTCTTCACCAATTTAAACTTACTCGATGAGACGTGACGATTCTCACTCTTGATGGGAGACGTTTCTATTTTTAGTCTCGTCGTCCGACGTCGAAATTGAGATCCGTCTTCTTAGTTAGCTCACATTCGTCTTCACGATCACCACGATATTTATTTTATAATTTTTGGAGTTTATTTGACCACTTTTATATTTTTAACAAGTTTTATATTATTTTTAATAATTAATTTATAAATTATTTTCGGCCAAATAAAATTTATTTGAGTTTTAAACGTTTTAAAGAATTTTTTGAGGAAATTTCCAGCTCATTTGGACCAAGTCAAATCCTAGGGTGAGTTGGAGAAGTTGAATTTCAAATTTTAAATCATTTTAATATTCTAATCCTATTAGAATTAGCCCTAGATCAAGTCAACCCACCTATACTATATAAGCAACCCCTAGGAAGACCTATTTTCACAAGAAATTAGCCCTAGCCTCTTCCAAAACCAAAATTGGACGTTGCGACGATTCGTCGCAACGTTGCGACGTTCTTCCCCCGCTCTGACCGAGAGAACGGGCCCAAATCTACCGCACCGACCGCTGCCAACGCCCGCTCCCCCGCTCCGCTCGCTTGCACGGCCGTCGCCCCGCTTCAGCTGTGTCCGACCGAGGAGTTCTCTCGGTCAGACCGATGGCCGCCCCCGCTCACAGTCGCTCCCCGCATCGCTGCAAGCCCCACAGCTGTCGCCCGCATCGCTCCGCATCTAACCGAGGCGCCCGCCCGCCATCGCCGAAGCCCGCAACGTTGCAACACTTGCAACGTTGCAACGCTTGTCGCCCCGCTCCACACCCCGCACGACCGACCGCTCCCATCGACCTGACCGACGGAAGCCCTCGCACCACAGCCTCCGCAGCCGCTGCACACACCAAATCGTCGCAGCCCCGCATTCTCAGCGCACGACCGAGGGATTCTCCCGCATTGGAGGGGTACGACCGAGAACTGCTTGTCGCAACCCCGCACCCGTCGCACCGCTTGCCTCCGTGGGCCCCCCAAGTTCTCCAGAGTTATTGTGGGTCCCCCAAAGGTCCCTAGGACTACTGTGGGCCCCACCTAGGTGCGTTCTCTTTGACGACTTGCCGCGTACGACGTCGTCGCACGTCGTAGCCCGTCGTCGCACGTGCTAGCTTTGGAATCTGGAACCGTCGCCCCGGTTGAAGCTCTGAATTTTCCAGCGAGGAATATATTTTGGAATCAGGACTTGGAGCGCGTTCTCTTATTCCAACCCCCGGCGTCGCTACCCGACGCCAGTGTAGCTTTCGCGTCGTGTTGAGGTAACGCTTTGCACCCCTAGGACCCCAACCCAATGCATGCTAATCAAGACTAAAATCAGTATTTTTAAAGTATTTTAAATGTTTTAAATTCACTAATCAAGATTAATAATATGGACTTTAGGCCGGTGGACTTGTGCACGTAGGATAATTGTGATTTTGGACTCATTGGACGGTGTGCTCAGACGTCGTACTTGCAGGCAAGTGAAACTTGCCAACTCTTGTGTAGGGCCATGTTTTTAGGCCACTTCCTTGCTTTTAGCGTAAAAGAGACTAGTCAGTGAAATGATAGCTGGCTAGACGCCTACTTGATCTAGTTTGACAACGAAACTAGATCCGTCACCTAAATGATCTAGCTTGACAACGAAGCTAGATCCAACCCTTAAACTTGTCATTCATGCATGCTAAACTGTCACGTTTACTTTTCTTACTTGTACGCTTTACTACTTGTCATGCCATGTCATCCATGCATTGATTGTTGCATCGTAGCACACGCTACAATACTTGTCCTCGTACTACTTGTCCGGCTAGGTGCACCCCTACGCCATACTTGTTTAAACACTTCCTGGCTCGTGGTCCAGAAGCGGGCCTCATGTGTTGGCTAGAAACCAATGCCCGATACACGTGGAGGGGTAGGGATAAACGGTTACTTGAGCTTAGGAGTGGCCTGATCCGCCCTCTAGCCAAAAGACGGAATCTCTGTGCACGAGGTGCTTACTTTTCTTGTCTTGTACTTGTCTTGTGAATGTCATGCCATGCTCGTACTATTACTTCGCTTTACTTTACATGTTGCACTCATTACTTTAACTGCCATGTCATTGCATCATGCTAGAACTTTTAGGTTGCTTTTACTTGTACTTCCAGTTTCCTTGCACAAGTCTCTTGTAGACTTGCTGACATGTGCCCCTTGCTCTTTTGGGTGTCACATGTTAGACCTGAGCCAGAGACCGTTGCTGAGTACGTGGTGTTTTGCTGACGCTGAGTCTGAGTCCATGATTGCCCAGGAGGATTTTAGTGGACACCGGTGACCATTCTTTGAGTCTTTGTTGAGCTTTATTTTGTTTTAGGCCTTTTGTTAGTTTTTGGTGCGTAGCACCGTCGTTTGTACTTTGTACTTTTGTTGGCCATGTTTGGGCCTTTAGTCTCTTTTTCCTTTAGCCTGGTGGCTTTTCTGCGTTGTTGGAATTTATATTTATGGATATTCTGAGATTATTCTTTTGTCTCATTTCATTGTTATTATCTTTGTTTCGTTCGCATTGCAAGGACCTGCAGTTTTAAATTGATTGACGCTTATCGGACTTGCAGCTTTGTAGCTTCAAGTCTGAGCGGACCTTCTCACGCTTCGCCTCCATATTTTTGGGATGCGGGGCGTGACAGGTTTTGTTGGTGGCCCATGCAGGTCGGGTCTTGCAATTGCGAATTAACGAAACAACGATAATAACGGAATGTCCATTAAATAAATTGCAACATCCGAGTCAGAAGCCCTGAATCTAGTCTTTTCCCTATGTCCCTAGGTGGTAGACACTTAGTTAGACGTCTGTGCTTGCTAGTTAAGGGCCTCTGTTTGTTAGTTAGATTCCATGTCAGCCATTGATTCAATCTTCGTAGGAGTTACCCTAGTGGTTCATGTCTACCCCTGACCATATTAGACTTCTAGAATTTCCTTTTGTCGTTCGCTTGGGTTCATCGATTTCAGACCAAGCTGAACGCACTTCTTTACCGTCTAACCTTTAGAAGTCTTAGCGCTTAGTTTTTAATCTTTAGTTGGTCAACCGTAGGAGTTTCCCCGTAGATTCTCCTGATTCATAACCTAGGCGTATGAATGTTTTGATCACCTGACCAATTTCCTTGCCTCGATTCCCGATATCACCTCATGACAATCGTCGTCAAATTTTCAAATCCCTCCATTACAAATCTTGAATCGTTTGAAAGTATTTCTTTTGACTTCCTCTTTCCCTAAGTTTAAATTTGTTCAAAATTTTTATATAAATATACTTAACTTGTACTCCTCATTGATTTAAATTTTTAAAACTTCTGTCGAAATTTTTGAATAATAGTTTATAATGTTTTTTCAGCCTACACTTTTGTACCTATGAGAATACATATTTCCTTTCATATATTAATTTCATTCTGAGCCATACTTTTGCCTTACCCAATTCGATTTATAATTTTCGCTCTTATTTGTGTTATTCGAATGATACGTCGTGTTTACTTTAATATACTTTCAAGACACATGGAATTTCAGCTTTCAGCAAGATTGGACTTTGCTCGTCGTTTTCGCTACTTCAGATTTTTGCAAAATTACTATTTTCATAACCTCTTCCTGCTTCAGACCCTCCCTGATTTGATTTTAAAGACTTGCTATTCGATTTCGATAAATCTACTACTAAGTTAATATTATTTTTTCCGTGCACCATGCATACTTTCAATTATTTTTATATCCGTACCAGACTTGTTGTGCTCGTATATTAAGAACCTTATGTAAATCAGTTTTCATTTTTGGCAAATCCCGATTTCTCTAAAAGAAGTTTCAATATTGATTTTCCATAGGCTAAAAGTTTTGAAATCATTTAACATGAGTTTAAATTTTTCCGTTACTTGATTTCATTCTTCGACTTTCCAAAACTTTTTGACAAAATTATATTAAATTACTGACGTATGAATTTTCTAAACCACGTCCTTAATATTCGTGTAAATGATTTTACTTCCCTTTATAATGATCTTTAAAACTGATAGACCATTTTCTCTTATTACGAATATTTGACTCAAACTTATTTTGAACAACCCGCTTCATCGATCTTCAAATATTTTATACAGATGGGGATTCCAACTTTTGAGGTACAACAGTTTTCAGATTTCACGTATTTCAGCTTGTGCTACTTACCCTATCTTCTTTTCTATATCCTATATATGTATCACTACATCTCCCTTTTCCCTCAACCTAAACATCACCATTGAGTCAATGTTTCGTCTAACCAAGCCGTCTCCTTGTATTCGTCCTATCTGAACTCGTGCCTATCGATCCTTCCCTCGTCACGCTCTCGACCTCTCTTTATTGCTTAGGCCTTAGGGTCCTTCAATGCCTGTGTCAACGCTTAGTTGTTAGTAGGCCCTTGGACCTTGTGAGGTAGTCGTAGTGCACGTACCTAAGTTGTGTACGTGGGCTTGAATGAGAATTCCCATAGTATGTTGATGTTTGCCTATTGAGTGATATATATATATATACTCGGAGTTATTCGTGATAGTATGAAATTGTTGCGTGTTAGTAGTTATGTTTTGTTGCCTGAGTATATAAGTGATATGCATATGGGAGTAGGAGTATAATTTCGATTGGTATTGCTTGCTTTTCGGGATGTTGCATGCGTGCATACCGTGAGGTATACACGACTAATGCACATTTTAATTATGTACGTATAGATGTGTTAGTATACTAATTATAGGTAGTAGGCTATGGTGTGAATATATACATTATTTAGGTGTGACTATACGGTGAATGTTTGTACTAGGGAGGGTATTATAAATATGTGGGTACTGGTGTCTGTATTATTATTATGGTATATAAATTGATTTAACTATGCGGGTGTTATCTGACTAAATATTAAGTGTGATTGACCTATGGTATGCATATGGTTGTATTGGTAGATATATAAATATATATATACATATATATATGTTGGAGTGGTATTGGTATATGTATGAATGCCGTGTTACGTATATAGAATATTCTGATATGTGTATTGAGTCTCACTCAAGATTGAGTGGGTATACTCTAAGTACATTGAATGTATGTTTGTAGTTTGAATATAGCAATGGTTGATGTATGTATAGTGATAGGAGTGTTTGTGCCTGGTTGTGCTACACACATGATTGTGGGTCGCTACGCCAGTATATAGTTATAGGTGTTGGTCTGGTGGTATGGTTATTTACTAAGGACTTGCTTGTGTGCTAGCTAAACTAGGTGCATAGATGTGCTAGTAATATAAGGATATGATTGGTGTATGTAAATGAAATGTTAGCGTGTATGGGTGTGCACCATGCACGGGTAAGTATGTGCTTAGTTATAGGTATTGATGACTATGATATATGTGGCGTGTCGTAAATACAGTTATAGGACCGTACGTGATGTGAATATATGGTGAACTATTTGCATATATTTGAATGACTATATATCGTGAAATTATAGTAGTGGTGAATGTATATTAGATATAGTGAATTTGATTTAATAATGGTATGGTGTGACTATATGTGCTGAGATGTTGGTATTGGATGAAAATTAGAAGGTAGTGTACCCTTGAGGTTTGTGCATAGGTAGCTACCTATAGGTAGAGCAATGATTGTATTTGCTAAGTGTGAGACTATCCTTATATAAGTATCTGAACTATTGTTTTGTGAGTAGTAGTTATATAAGGGATGCATGCTTATATATATGATTGAAATACGTGTATGAGTCTGACTGACTATAATAGGTATAAGTATATGACATACGTGAATGTATATATATACGTGTTGGTAGTATTAATGTTTGACTACCTAGTGCATATATAAGCACTTGTAATGACTATACCTGGTTGAATTATAATATGACTTGATTGGGGTAGTTACTAGAGCGACTAGCTATATTAGAAAGTCCGAGGACGGACTTTATTCTAAGGTGGGGAGGATGTAACGACCACTTTTCGTTGTACGTTGTTCGTGCATGTGCTTTTGTCCGTGCACGTGTTTATTTTAGACTTTATTTGATAGTGAATACTTTTGTGTGATATGCCGTTGTGAACGTCTCTGAGAGTATTAAATAGTGGCACTATCTTGGAACGACACATCTCGAGTCGTTCTTCCACAATTTAAACTTACTCGATGAGACGTGACGATTCTCACTCTTGATGGGAGACGTTTCTATTTTTAGTCTCGTCGTCCGACATCGAAATTGAGATCCGTCTTCTTAGTTAGCTCACATTCGTCTTCACGATCACCACGATATTTATTTTATAATTTTTGGAGTTTATTTGACCACTTTTATATTTTTAACAAGTTTTATATTATTTTTAATAATTAATTTATAAATTATTTTCGGCCAAATAAAATTTATTTGAGTTTTAAACGTTTTAAAGAATTTTTTGAGGAAATTTCCAGCTCATTTGGACCAAGTCAAATCCTAGGGTGAGTTGGAGAAGTTGAATTTCAAATTTTAAATCATTTTAATATTCTAATCCTATTAGAATTAGCCCTAGACCAAGTCAACCCACCTATACTATATAAGCAATCCCTAGGAAGACCTATTTTCGCAAGAAATTAGCCCTAGCCTCTTCCAAAACCAAAATTGGACGTTGCGACGATTCGTCGCAACGTTGCGACGTTCTTCCCCCGCTCAGACCGAGAGAACGGGCCCAAATCTACCGCACCGACCGCTGCCAACGCCCGCTCCCCCGCTCCGCTCGCTTGCACGGCCGTCGCCCCGCTTCAGCTGTGTCCGACCGAGGAGTTCTCTCGGTCAGACCGATGGCCGCCCCCGCTCACAGTCGCTCCCCGCATCGCTGCAAGCCCCGCAGCTGTCGCCCGCATCGCTCCGCATCTGACCGAGGCGCCCGTCCGTCATCGCCGAAGCCCGCAACGTTGCAACACTTGCAACGTTGCAACGCTTGTCGCCCCGCTCCGCACCCCGCACGACCAACCGCTCCCATCGACCTGACCGACGGAAGCCCTCGCACCACAGCCTCCGCAGCCGCTGCACACACCAAATCGTCGCAGCCCCGCATTCTCAGCGCACGACCTAGGGATTCTCCCGCATTGGAGGGGTACGACCGAGAGCTGCTTGTCGCAACCCCGCACCCGTCGCACCGCTTGCCTCCGTGGGCCCCCCAAGTTCTCCAGAGTTATTGTGGGTCCCCCAAAGGTCCCTAGGACTACTGTGGGCCCCACCTAGGTGCGTTCTCTTTGACGACTTGCCGCGTACGACGTCGTCGCACGTCGTAGCCCGTCGTCGCACGTGCTAGCTTTGGAATCTGGAACCGTCGCCCCGGTTGAAGCTCTGAATTTTCCAGCGAGGAATATATTTTGGAATCAGGACTTGGAGCGCGTTCTCTTATTCCAACCCCCGGCGTCGCTACCCGACGCCGGTGTAGCTTTCGCGTCGTGTTGAGGTAACGCTTTGCACCCCTAAGACCCCAACCCAATGCATGCTAATCAAAACTAAAATCAGTATTTTTAAAGTATTTTAAATGTTTTAAATTCACTAATCAAGATTAATAATATGGACTTTAGGCCGGTGGACTTGTGCACGTAGGATAATTGTGATTTTGGACTCATTGGACGGTGTGCTCAGACGTCGTACTTGCAGGCAAGTGAAACTTGCCAACTCTTGTGTAGGGCCATGTTTTTAGGCCACTTCCTTGCTTTTAGCGTAAAAGAGACTAGTCAGTGAAATGATAGCTGGCTAGACGCCTACTTGATCTAGTTTGACAACGAAACTAGATCCGTCACCTAAATGATCTAGCTTGACAACGAAGCTAGATCCAACCCTTAAACTTGTCATTCATGCATGCTAAACTGTCACGTTTACTTTTCTTACTTGTACGCTTTACTACTTGTCATGCCATGTCATCCATGCATTGATTGTTGCATCGTAGCACACGCTACAATACTTGTCCTCGTACTACTTGTCCGGCTAGGTGCACCCCTACGCCATACTTGTTTAAACACTTCCTGGCTCGTGGTCCAGAAGCGGGCCTCATGTGTTGGCTAGAAACCAATACCCGATACACGTGGAGGGGTAGGGATAAACGGTTACTTGAGCTTAGGAGTGGCCTGATCCGCCCTCTAGCCAAAAGACGGAATCTCTGTGCACGAGGTGCTTACTTTTCTTGTCTTGTACTTGTCTTGTGAATGTCATGCCATGCTCGTACTATTACTTCGCTTTACTTTACCTGTTGCACTCATTACTTTAACTGCCATGTCATTGCATCATGCTAGAACTTTTAGGTTGCTTTTACTTGTACTTCCAGTTTCCTTGCACAAGTCTCTTGTAGACTTGCTGACATGTGCCCCTTGCTCTTTTGGGTGTCACATGTTAGACCTGAGCCAGAGACCGTTGCTGAGTACGTGGTGTTTTGCTAACGCTGAGTCTGAGTCCATGATTGCCCAGGAGGATTTTGGTGGACACCGGTGACCATTCTTTGAGTCTTTGTTGAGCTTTATTTTGTTTTAGGCCTTTTGTTAGTTTTTGGTGCGTAGCACCGTCGTTTGTACTTTGTACTTTTGTTGGCCATGTTTGGGCCTTTAGTCTCTTTTTCCTTTAGCCTGGTGGCTTTTCTGCGTTGTTGGAATTTATATTTATGGATATTCTGAGATTATTCTTTTGTCTCATTTCATTGTTATTATCTTTGTTTCGTTCGCATTGCAAGGACCTGCAGTTTTAAATTGATTGACGCTTATCAGACTTGCAGCTTTGTAGCTTCAAGTCTGAGCGGACCTTCTCACGCTTCGCCTCCTTATTTTTGGGAAGCGGGGCGTGACAGCCACCCACCAGGCCGAGCAACCCCCACTGACCTCCTTCAATCATCATCAGCCCCCTTTGATCCTAGGAGTTCACACGCATCGTCGAACTTGCGTGTTTTCCTCCGACGTTGCCGCAGTCGTGTAGATCTGTTGCGCTACCTGCAACGGGAGAGAGATCAACATTTGATCACTGTTCGTGCCTTCATCTCGCTGTTCGGAAGTTTCTCGTTGTGCTACCCATAGCCGAGACATTGCAGACGATGCCGATCCATCGCCGTTCAGACCCGACATCCGCTTTTCGATCAACATCAAAAGGTTAGTCCTCTAACGCGTAGTAAGAACCCCCACTGTAGCAAATCGGAAACTTAATCTAAAAATCGCCAACAATAATTAAATTTTATTTCTGCTCCTTTAAAATGTTGCTAAATCTTAGACATCGACGAAGGACTTGAATACCTGTGCACATAGGATAGATCGTCGATTAGGCTGAACGGACATTTTGACATGGGACTGTTAGGGTAGCCATGTTTAACCTAGAACTGAACCTTAATTGGATCAATGATGAGCATGACCTGACACCGTCGCTTGACTCATTTCAGACGACCCATTACCGATGCTTCGACTCGACGAGACGCTCCCGACGTACGTACCGCTAGCCACCGCAGGCAAGTGTGTTCACTTGCGCAGTTTCGGCCACGTTTGGCCATTCTCTCCTTTAAACTGTAATAAGTAATAACAAGAGAACCAGACGTGAAATGATAATGTCTGGGATACCCCACGACAGCCTGGGCTTAACGACGAAGTCCGAGGCACAACAACAACTGCTACCATAGGTTTTATCTATGTGCGCGTGTGTGTGGACCCCCTAGAATCAACAACGACAACTGCTACCATAGGTTTTATCTGTGTGTGCGTGCGTGTGGAACCCCTAGAAAGAACAACTCTCATCCATTATCGTCTTGTCATGCCATGTCATGTATTACATAAGCCTACGGGCGAATAGTGCACTCTCCAAGCTAGAGAGGGTGATCCCTTGTCACGATTGGAAATGGATAAGCCTGCGGGCGAATAGGGCACTCTCCAAGCTAGAGAGAATGATCCCTTGTCACGATTGGTAATGTATAAGCCTGCAGGCGAATAGGGCACTCACCGAGTGAGTGGGTGATCCCTTGTCATGTCTTGTCTTGTGCACTTCGGTTGGGGTAGGGTTGAGCGTGCGCACGACGAGAGGGTTTGATCCCCCTCGAACCGTAAGGCTCGAACCATAAGGCGTGAACCCTTCTTGACACACACTTGTCTTGTCTTGTCTTGTCTTGTCTTGTCATGTAGCAATTAGCACATGCTATGGCTATTGCCTGTCACGTTTACTTTTCAACGTTGTCTTTACTTTCTTGCACATATACATATCTGTCATGTTGTTGCATCATCATCATGTAAACAACCTTTAAAATGTCAACCTTAAAATGTTATGCACCTTGCAGTGGAGTCTTCTCACGTTTACTTGCAAACTTCACCTGACGTACAACCACTTTCTCTTGGTGTTTGCACGTCAGGTACTGAGACATGGTTAGTAGATTCGGAGCCGTTACCAGAGGACTTGGAGCAGGAGTACGTTGCTGATCAGGAGTACGACCCGAGTGGGGACCAGTCTTAGAGGTTCCTCTGTTGATGGCTTTGGAGGTTTAGTCACTTTCTAGTTTGGGTGCGTAGCACCATTTTGCTTTCTGTTTTAGGTTGGGTGCGTAGCACCATTAGTTTCCTTTTCTGCGTTGTAGCCATGCTGGGCTCCTTTTTGACTTTTGTACTCGCTGGATATTATCTCTTTATATTAATGAATGCAACCTCCTTTCTGTACTTTTTGTTGTTCCGAATTTTATAAATGCAAGAACCTGTAATCTTTAAATGGTACCCATACAGACGCTTATTGGGTCCGAGCCTCACAACTCTGGCCCAAGCGGACTTTAGTCACGTTTTGCTTCCGTCGTTTTGGTAAGCGGGACGTGACAGGTTGGGTGCATACAGTCACTCCATAACACTTGTGATCATAGACTACCCCAATCCCATGGGACAAGTCAAGTGCCGGGTCAAAATTACGTGTACTTTCCATTTATATTGAAGTTCCATTTTCCATTCATTTATATTGAAGTTCCATCTTCCATTCAGTCTAAACAACTTATTTGCATCATATTAGATGCATACGGTTGTTTCGTGGTATCTTAATAGTCCATATAATAGTCTCACAAAAGTTCACGACTTCACAACTCAATTTAGCAATTAAACGAAACGTGGAAACATGCAATAGTATAAGAGAATGAGCACAGAAATGATTCCAACTGAGTAAATGAGTCTAATTAAGCTAAAAATATTTTTTCTAAAGCTAGTAAGTAGTTTTCAAGATTTTTCAACAATTAATAGGCATTTTAAAACAATTTAAAAGAGCCAAAAACTAATTTTAAATCAAGAATTGATTTTTACGATATATCTTCAAAGATTTATTTAGAGCAAACCGTACGTCAGAATTCTTTCAACAAGGGGTCAAAACGACCATATTAACTAGCACTGCAACATATATTTTTCTCGCACGTTAGTGTACGTGAAAAATCATGTGATATGATTTTAAATTGAAAGTAGCGTTATTGGGTTTTATCTTTGAAAATTCATGGTGGGAGATGTGCTTACCTTTTAACGATGAAACTAGTGCGAATGTGTTCGTTTCATCGTTTCGATTTTTTTGGGCCATGTTTCGTATTTTTCTGAGGCATGTACCATTTACTATGAATTTTTTATGATAAGTCTATACGTATATGTATTTCTATATGTATTTAAATACATATTTACGTATTAAATATATAGCGTTTCGTTCTTACCTTTCGAAAACACGATGCAGTGTTATACAGGGGAGTCGTCGATGGGGACTGCGACGGCCAGTCGGTCAGAGGGCGACGACGGCGATGGTCGGGCAGTGCCGCACTAGTGGTGGGCAGCCAAGGAATGCCGTGGTGAGCGGGAAACATAGGGTAGCAGGCTGGAGGGGTTCTTGACGTCGTTGGGCCGTGCAGAGGGCGACGACAACAGCAGCATCAGGGTGGTGTGGATGACACCGGAGGTGGCTGGGAACCCAGGGAGGTCGGCGTCGACGTCAGCGGCGTGCGAACGGCGGTGGTGTGGCAACGAGCAGCGAGCGAAGGCGGGGAGCTAGGGAAGTGGCAAGGCTCGTGGGGTTTTTCGGTGGTAGAGCACTCAGAGGCAGGGGTGCTGGGCGGTGGCGGCGTCGGGGGAACTGACAACGGAGAGCGGTGGAAGGCGGGGACGTCGAGCGAGGGAGGAAGTGAGATGAGCGTGGGTTGAGCTTGGTGGTTCGACGAGTTGTCGAGCTCGTTGAGCTTCTTCATTGGAGGAGCTCGGACTGCTGCTGGGGGTTGTTTGCGTGGGTTGCGGTGACGAGTGGGGAGGCGGACGGGGGGGAGCTTTGGCAGTGTGGGTTGATCAGAGAAGAGGGAGGAGAGCACGTGTGAGCGTTGTCGGAGGGGAGAGGGGAGCTTCGCAGTGGCTCTGGAATGTTGTCGACGGCGATGGGAGGGCACTGGTCATCGGGGTGGCTTTGTAGTGGAGAGACTTCGACGAGGGGGAGTGGGTGGAGTGTTGCGTGAGTTTTCCTGAGGGAGGGTGAACGAGAGAGGGGGGTATTTTATATATAGGTTTAATTAAATTAATAAGTATAATAATAAATTAAATATATAGGTTGGGATGTTGGATCTGACCAACCCATTCGGTGGGTTAATGGAGGTAGGTTAGGGGAGTGATTAGGGGTAAAGTAACTAGTAATTGAGTAATTAGTAATAGTAAAAACGTCATTAGCGATCATAATAAGTAAAAACGATGTAATACTACGCCGTTTTTGCATACGACTCCGAAAAATTCCCAAAACATAATCACTGGTTCGCATCATCGTGAGGATCACGAATACGAAATCCATTTCAGCGTTTGAGCTACAGAGATACAAGTTTTGGGCCAAAACATTTGGGATGCGGGTTTGCGGGTTCTAGGTCGATTTAACTCCAAGAAAATACGAAAATAATATGGGGAGTACTAATCGACCATAGAATCATACTGTAAAAGTTTGAAATCGTTTCGATAACGTTTATATAGAAAATTAATTGATACGGCTAAATCAGTAACAATTGAATATGAATTATTATAAAAATTATTTAGCGGCATTTGATGATACTCAAACTTACTGAAATATACCATAACTATTTTGATGCTTCAAAATATTTTTAATAAATAATTTTGAAATCATTTTTGATATCACAATCCTAACCTGCCATTTTAAAATACTTCTAAAATATGAAAATACGTAGAATACGAATATACGTGTAGTGATGGACACGGGTCGTCACAATTAGTGATCTCTCAAATTGAACATGTGATGTGTCCATATTTTCTATACTTTTACTGCATGATTTCATAGCATTTTTATCGTCCAAAGTTCGCATTTCTATATTTTATTGTGCATTTCATGATATATTTGACTCTCGTGGAGATTTGTGGATTTTCAGGAACTTTGGAGTGATTCGGTGTAGATCGTAGACATGGACACATCTGAGCTTTGCCAAAGCATCAATGGCAATGTCTATTTGGTGTTTGACGAGGTGAAGAAAGAGATTGTAGGAGAAGAGGAGGAAGGAAGAAGAGAGATAGAGAGAGAGAGAGAGAGAGAGAGAGAGAGAGAGAGAGCAATTGAGAGCTTTAAAGGCATATCAACCTTTTCCAAGTACTCGGCTGAGTGGACTTGTTCCACTCGGGCCGAACAAACACGACCAATGGAGTGCAGTTTTCCAAGTACTCGGCCGAGTGGACTTGTTCCACTCGGGCCGAGCAAACACGACCAATGGAGTGCAGTAATGCTGCACAACAAGCTACAGCTCAGACCGAGTGGCTCCCCTACTTGGTCAAGCAAGAGCGCAAGAGAAGAGTCTCCAAGGACTTAGCCGCATTTCGAAGAGCCTAAAGCCACTCGACCGAGCAGCTAAAGCCATATGACTGAGCAGCTTCACTGCTCGGCCGAGCTAATCCAGCAACAGAACGATATTTTTGAAGGCTTTCCAACCCCCTGTAGCTCGCCCGAGCAGACAAGCCGCTCGACCAAGTAGCTTCACTACTCGGTTGAGCTAACCAAGAGGCAGAGCAAAGATATTGAGCCAAGCGCCGGCCCCTGTAGCTCGACCGCATGGGACATCCACTCAGTCCGAGCACCTTAACCATCCAGCCAAATACATGAAGTGCTAGCTAGCCGACGGTGCCCTACTCGGACCAAGTGGCATCGCCGCTAGGTCGAGTAGGGTGACACAACAGATTTACTAGGGCCGAAATTTGGGCCATTTTGCTGATTTTTGTGGGGTCCACCCCCTTTGAATATAAACCTACTTCTATTCATAGGTTTAGTAGATCTTGCTTATTATTCTAGTTTTAGTTTTTAGAGAGTTTTTGGGACTGTCGTTATTGCTTGAAGACAAAGTTTCGATTTTTATTATTGCTATCGCTTGGAAACTTTGTATCTTAATTCTCTGAGTTTAGTTCATCGTCTTCATTGGTTTGGTAATGATTTCTCGTCTCTATCTATTTGTTTTGATGGTTTACATTGCTACGATGTCTTGTGCAATTGATATCATTGTTTTTGTTATCTTTTCTATGAATCGTGAGTAGTTCTTTCTAGGGCTAATGGATGATCCCTAGGATCCTAGGATTTAGATGTAAAGTTGTGATTTTTATGTTGGTTTGGTAATTAAGGAATGTGATTTGATTGATCCAGCCAAGTTTGTAGTAGATCTTATTTAGGGTTTGTGATCTATGATAGTGGCACACATCCTAGATACTATCCTATGAACTTAATTAGGTTCGTTAGTGAATTCAATTAGAGTTCCTGATCCACGATAGTGGCATGCACTTTGATGGTTTTCACCGACGTCCTATGTTACTAATTGTGATCTACGATAGTGGCACCAATGAGAGCCATTAAATCACAGACTGAAGCTTTAACCCATGACAGTGGAATGAGTATTGATTGAGAATAATTGTCGTTCGTAATGAATGGATCACGTGCAAGGCCATCCACGATGATGGGGCTAATTACGGGATACGTTAGATGAGTGGTACAACGATAGTTGGCCACGAATTCCACATTTAAGATGCGACAATATCTCCCTATAAAACCAATCCAACCTTGAAATTATAACTTAACATCGATGTCCGATGATCCTAGTGGTGACTCCTATTGTCCTAGCTTTCATTATATTGTTAATCTGTGATAAGAAATACATGTGACAACCTTCAAAACATGCCCATAACTGACATTGTTCCACGACTCTGATTAGACCCAAGATCTTAAACCAATTGCCTCCATGTGAGATCAATATCTTTCTATATTACAAATCTTTGACACCGTGCACTTGCAGACTCTATCCAGAGTTAAATTTCGGAGCGATCAAGCTTTTGGCGCCGTTGTCGGGGAGGCAAACGTGTTTTCTTCGGTTATTTTTCTTAGTTGAGGACTTGTTAGTTTCTCTGACCATTTCTTATCCCACCATATTTTTATTCTTTTTCTTTTGTTACTGACATCTTCTTTGAGTTAGTTTCATGTGCATGAACGCATGTTTTAGGGGAGCCAACGATCTATTCTTTGACCCCGAGATAAAAAGAACTGTGAGACAACTTAGAGCAGAAAGGAGACAAAAACTTTTACATGATCAAATGGCAGAGACTCCTACATCTCCTCTATGCTCCAATAATATTGAAGATTATATGAATCCCAATCTCTTTAACATTTCTTCTATCCTGAGACAGCAACTGGCAGTATGCAACTTTGAGCTAAAGACTGGTTTGATTTAGATGATGCAGCAGGATCCCTTCCATGGGCATCCTCTCGAGAATCCAAACCATCATATTGATCTTTTCTTGGCAAAATGTGATACCTTTCAGGTTAAGGATCAAAGTGAAGATGCTATTAAACTCCGATTATTCCCGTTCACTCTTCGGGATAAATTAGCTTATTGGTTGAGGGTGCAACCTACCAATACCTTCAAGAATTGGAAGCAGCTAGCCCAAGACTTTGTGAACAAATATTAGCCACTGTCCAAGACAGTGAGGATTAGGAGCGCAATCACCTATTTTAAGCAACTCCTGCCAGAATCTCTCTACAAAGCTTGGGAACGCTTTAAGGATCTAAAACATCAGTGCCCACACCATGATGTTCAGGATTGGGATCTTATTTAGAGTTTTTATAATGGACTGAAGCCGAACACTAGGATGATTATTGATGCCTCTGCACATGGCGCATTATTGGCCAAGCTACCGAGGAGGCCACGTCACTTTTGGAGCAAATGGCCTCCAACAATCAACAATGGAGCGATGAACGCTCAACATCTTCTAGAGGAGCTGCAAGCCATTCTGAGATAAAGTTGTTGGGTGTTGAGGGATCCTTAGGGCATAAATCTATGCCCGTCCTACATCGAACGAACGATAGAAATATAAACAACAGCGAAAAAATAAATTTATTAAACACTTTAATAAAACACCTTAAGAATATCATGACCTTAGCCAGGAAATCTATTACCTTGGAGTGGGTCTGACCAGTCCCAAAGATAGATCTAAAACTAACTGCAACAATATAAATATGAAAGCATTAAAAACATAACCGAAACTTTGCTTCCACAGAAAACAAAGCGTCGTTTTTAGCAACAACTTTATCTCCCTGAAGCAAGCCGCCTCTGCGCCTACGAAACTGCTCCACCCGAAGCAAGCCGACACTATGCCTCCAAGCCAATCACTTGCCAAAGAAAGTTTCACTTGAGAGTGATCCGCATCTTAAACTTTGGATCGAATCCAATCCTCCTCCTCGTCTTACTAGGACACAAACAAAGGAACGAAAGAATTATCGGAGGAAAGAATAATTTCGTCTCGGATCGAGCATGCTCAAAATTTTTCGGAGCAACTCGATTCGGAGACTTGGTGCATTTTTTTCCAAGGGGTGTCAACCCCTATTTATATAGGAAACCGGACCCCTTGCTTGTCTCACGAGCAATATGGGACTAATTAAATTAGGGGAGAAAATTTGAATTAGTTTTGCCTTACACTAAGGCTACTTCAACCAATGAGCTTCTCTCCCTCACCATTGAGCTTCGCAAGTGATACAACCTATCAAATCGAAGAACTATGAATGGTGAAAGCATAGAAATAAACGGTGCTCCAATCCGACTTTGTTTGACCCCTCAAACAATTGCTCAAAGTTGAGCCAAAATCACGAATTGGCTGAAAAACGCAGCCGTCATTAACCCGTTAGGGTTTCTGAACTGTGGGCCCGCAGATGGGTCCCACCTGCTAACTGGGCCTGCCCAAAGGGCACGCCCAGCCCGTTTTCTGTGCCTGCTCGTGCTGGGCGGGCGGGTCCAGCCAGCCTAGTGGGCTGGACCTGCCCGCGGGTTGAGCCCCTTTGTAGTCGGGTTCAGCCTGCCTAGCGGGTTGGACCCGCCTGCCCAGTCTGGGTTTGGCTGGGCCAGAACTGGGCAAAAGCCCAGTTCTGGCCTTTTGGACTATTCCTTGAGCTCTACAGCTCCGATTGAGCCGATTTTAGATCCATTCAAAAATCATGGTTCGAATGGGACTATCCCAAGAAGCCATGTATCCATTTCTATGCCTTTTTGTAAAATATTCTTGTTAATATTTTACAATATATATTCAACCATTTTTCATCATATGCAACAATCCCTTATAGCATTCTACTAGTGCTAAAATCGCAAACATTTTGCGACATTATTAAATCCCATTTAACGTAGATTTATTATCACAAACTCTTTGTGACTTCAATTATTCTCGTGCACCCGAGTGCACTCCTCCTGAATCCTACCTATTACTAGATGCAAATCCCACTCGGTATGAGACCTTACAGCCTGACCCAATTACAGGTTGGGGCTCGAAACCCCTAGACGACAGAGACCACGAGTAGCAGGTGTCGTCCCTGTTTTAGCGTCATAATAACGTGATTGACCCATTGACAATATTGTCATCGGGATCACTCTGACTGTGTCAGTGATGAATATCACAGTTTTAGTCCCTTCGTCATAACTATGTCACTGCATAGCCTAGGGTATGGTAAACTGTCAACCCTATTAGCTAGCACTAGTCAGCATACTTCGGTTTTTGGTATGTCCATGTTGTACTTCCTACAACATACCCCAGCCGATGTTTAGCACAAAGAGCCGTACTGAGCCTATGACACTAACTTCCCCTTAACAGAAGAGACGAATCCTATCTTAGTCACTACTTACCTTGTATGCTTCAAGTGTCACCCAACCTAAGACCTTTCTAGGAGTGAAGACTCGAGGCTAGATTATAAATCTAAGTGATACTGTTCATGCACAGGTTCGTACAATGACCTCAAGTTTAAAGGACCAACTAGCCTATCATCACTAGAGAGTTATCAATGACAGTTTAGTTAAGGTTAACCATTTGATAACTCTTTATTGGTTCATTCAGTGGACTCATTCTCTAATGAGCACATGTGCATTGTCTCCGACTTCACCAGGCCGAATGATTATGATATCATCATTACCCATTAGGATAAGACAAAGACACAATGGTCTTTCTGATGTGCCGATATCCCTTTCTCGACACATCTATGACCATGAACATTTTAAGACTCAAGTTCCTATCGGTCATTCACTCCCTATAATCGAGATCTCCATCTAGATACGTGTATAACCTTACTTTAAGTCTGAGGAAATTATCTAAGTATAAAAAACATTTTAGTCATACTAGGATAATTAGTACCATTTATATTTGAACAAGATGTTTTCTAGGATAAATTGTCACGAGGGCATATATCTTCCTACATCTCCCACTTGCACTCAGGCTATTTATCTCGGTATCTCATACGCTATAACATATCAGTCTCTACGGATGTTCAAATGTCAAAGCCTAAAATTGGATCTGCTAAAAAAACTATCTATTATGTAGTATTACAGACGCTTTTTACTTATATATCATGGGTTATTCCTTGAAACTGTCTTTGGATCTCATCCAATGATTTTTCTTCTGTATAGCTAACGATTAGCATATACTACTTAATTTAATGTTTATCATTTCATACTAGTCAGTCATATCATAGCATATTCCAATATTCTTGTGTCATTTATGTCCAGCACATTAATGACACCAAATATTCTATATCTCTGACATAATCAAAACTCTTTTGATTGTATGTCACATATAAATGTTTTATAACTTGGAACTTTTACTTAGCCCAAAACCAAAACCAAGTAATATGCTAGCTCCCACTGACTTTGAAAACTATATGGTTTTAATACTTCAACTTAACTTTCTAAATCTCATTTAGAATGTTGATTATTAAGTATAACAAGCCCATTTGTGCTGAATGAGTTAAAACAGAATGAATTTGTGTCAGGTTGTTCTGACGAAAAAGTTATACAAAATCCGTTTATAGAAGTCTTGATGATAACTTACTCAATCATAACTACCCACACTGTTATTTCCTTTATCTGCATTATTCTTCTAACTTGAAGTATTATATGCAGGCAAACAAGAACTTTTCTTATTGTGCGCATAATAAAGATCACATCTAATTTATATGCGCCTGGAATATACTTGTTACTATAGTTTGTTAAAATAATGACTGCTCCAATCAATCACATCAACTCAGAAACATACACAATAACTCAGAAAGCCACCAGAGCATACTCATCAAGATATCAAAAAACAATGACTTTATTCAAAGGAAAACTATTCACAACATTTTAATTGTAAGTGACATTCACTTAATCATTGTTCAAAATTTCATCAACTCATTTATTCAAAATAAAATAAAGACAGCATCCTTGATATCCTCGAAGTCCTTCAACGGCCCCAGCAACAATGATTACTCTGATTGTCAACTGCACCAGGAACTTCATCCATCCATAGCTTCAAGCACCTGTAGACAATATACAGATATTTTAGTAATCATACTGGTATCTCATACCACATATTAAGCTTTATGGAAATAAATATACTCTTTAACAAGATTTGTACATGAGGTTGACGCATCACCATGCCCCTTTTTCTCTGCAAGGTAGGCCTTGCAGTTCCTCTTTCAATGTCCAGGCTTGTGGCAATAGAAACACGCAGACTCCGAAGATGCCCCTTTCTTCTTCTTCCCCCTCTTCCCTTTGGTTGGTTGAGGGATCTGCCTCTTCTTACCATTGCCCTTAGGCTGTTGAGAAGAAGCATAGCCGACAACCATTACTGGTGGGTTCTTCTCGATTCTCCCCCCAAACTACCGGAGCATGTTTAGGAGACCTTGAAGTTCCATCTCAGTGTTGTTCATTATAAAGCTTGTAACGAGCAGGTTGAAGGCAGGGGTCAAAGACTTTAGGATTATGTTTCTGCTCATCTCATTTTCAAGGACAAATCCTAGCTTGGCTACGTCCTCTACGAACCCGATCATCTTAATCACATGATCCTGGATGGGGCCCATCGTCATCTTCGTTTCCCAAAGGTTGCAGGTGGCCTCGAATCTGGCAGCTCTAGAACTCTTACCATACAATTCTTCTGCATTTAAAAGAATTCTATGAACATCCATATGTTCATGCTTTCTCTGCAAATCATTGTTCACTGAGGCCAGAGTAAGGCACCTGACCTTCTCTTTTTCCCTTTGCCACAGCTTGTATGACTCCTTCTGTTCATTGGTGGCATTGTCGTCAGGTTTCTCCGAAGCAGTTTCCATCAGTACATAACCGATTCCAGCTAATGAGAGAACTAGCTTGATGTTACTCAACCAATTCTTGTAATTCGTCCCGTTCAGCACATTCTTCTCGATGATAAACTTAAGTCCTGACACCATACTGCATTTTAATAGAAGTTTGAATTAGCATATGTTCTTTTAAAGTTTAAAAGGTTTTTATTAAACTATATTCTCCCACTATTTTAATGAACAGTTACGCCATAATAATGAACATTTATTATATTTACACTTTATGGGAGAGGGATCCAACCACCCTGAGCTTCACAACCTTGAGGAGACTCAACAAATTGATCGGCTCTGTAATTGGTAGATGAACTCTTCATCGATCACATCACATGTGACTCCCTATATGTTTTTGCCCCTAGTCATTTATGATCCTGAGGAGACTCAACAAATCATAATGACTAGTCTAATCGAACCCTTATTTTCATGTCCAAACTTAACTTACACTGACACTCGAGGAGACCCGACGCGGTGGTTTGGGTTAAGACTGGACTACATCATATGTATAATGAAGTCGATTTCTAAAAGAGACCATGTCATAGCTTGAGAAGACTCAACAACCATGACAGGCGTCTTTTAGTCCACTAATCAAAAAATAAGGCGGGCTACGATTAATCTTGAAGAAGATTTTTAACGTATTAGACTAGATATAGTCGACGGTGTCACATAATCATAATTTGCATCCTTGCGGTTTAGCGGAACATGGCTAGGGATTTGGTTAGGTCAGGATCACTATCCCCGGTCGAGCTAGGGCGATCCACAACACAAGTCAAAAAACACTAGACCAGATCATGGTCTATTAAAGGAAACTAATTATTCATATGTGTGCCATCGACTAAAATTGGCTTCATTAAAACTAGTTAATCCTATCAACTAATTGAATCCTAAAATTCGAAATTATTAGGATTGGTTAATAACTTTTATTAGAGTCTTTATCGATTATAAGGTTTTATTGGTTTCAACGTGCTATCCTAATCATGTTTTAGGATTTTAATAAATTCAAATTACAACAATTTATAATATAGCCATTTATCAAAAATTTATCAGAACATTTAAAATAATAATTGTTGGAAAAGGCTACCCTTATCAGGAATTAGGAATTTAATTGTTGTAATAATTTATTAAACATAGCATGTCAATTTAAAATTTATCACATAAGTTTTAGAAGAATTTTAATGGCTATCCTAAGAGGCTTTCTTGAATTATCACATAATATGCAAGAAATTAAAATTACCATTAACATGCATCAACTAAATTTTATGTCATAAAATTAGCAGGCAGACTAGCAACTTAAAATATCGCATAAAATTAAGTTACTATCTTTTTAATAATTATCTCATAATTATATACATGAACAACGAATTAAAATTTATCTCATAAATAATTAGCATGCAACTTAAAAAATTTAAAGCATCTAAAATCTTATTAAGTTGTTCCATGTTCAAGAATTATCTCATAATTTTAAAGCATGTTCTTAACAATAATATGTGCATTTATATCCATTGTAGTTTTTAGATCAAAATACACCTTGGCTCTGTTACCAATGTTGAGTTTTGAGGGACCCTTAGGGCATAAATCTATGCACGTCCTACGTCGGAGGGACGATAGAAATATAAACAGCAGCGGAAAAATAAATTTATTAAACACTTTAATAAAACACCTTAAGAATATCATGACCCTAGCCAGGAAATCTATTATCTTAGGGTGGGTCTGACCAGCCCCAAAGATAGATCTAAAACTAACTGCAACAATATAAATATAAAGTATTAAAAACAAACCCAGAACTTTGCTTCCGCAGAAAACAAAGCATCATTTTCACAAACAACTTTTGCTCCCCGAAGCAAGCCGCCTCTGCTCCTCCGAAACTGGTCCACCCGAAGCGAGTCGACACCGCGCCTCCGAGCCAATCACTTACCAAAGAAAGATTCACTTGAGAGTGATTCGCGCCTTAGACTTTGGATCGAATCCAATCCTCCTCGTTGTCTTGCTAGGACGCGAACAAATGAACAAAAGAATTATAAGAGGAATAATAATATCGTCTCGGATCGAGCGTGCTCAAAACTTTTCGGAGCTACTCGATTCGAAGACTTTGTGCATTTTTTCAAAGGGGTGTCAGCCCCTATTTATAAGGAAGCCAGACCCCTTGCTCGTCTCATGAGAAATGTGGGACTAATTAAATTAGGGGAGAAAATTTGAATTAGTTTTGCCTTACACTAAGGCTAAACTTCAACCAATTTTCTCTCCCTCACCATTCGGCTTCGCAAGTGATACAACCTATCAAATTGAAGAGCTATGAATGGTGAACGCATAGAAACAAATGGCACACCAATCCGACTTCGTTTGACCCCTCAAACAATTGCTCAAAGTTGAGCAAAAACCACGAATTGGCTGAAAAATGCGGCCGTCATTAACCCCTTCGGGTTTCTGAACTGTGGGCCCTGCAGATGGGGCACACCTGCTAACTGGGCACGCCCAAAGCCCGTTTTCCGTGCCTGTCTATACTGGGCGGGCGGGTCCAGCCTGCCTAGCATGCTGGTCCCCCCCGCGGGCTGAGCTCCTTTGCGGGTGGTTTCAGCCTGCCTTGCGGGGTAGACCCGCCCGCCCAGGCTGGGCCAGCCCACCCGCGGGCTGAGCTCCTTTACGGGTGGGTTCAGCCCGCCTAGCGGGTTGGACCCACCCGCCCAGCTAGGCGGGCTAGCCCAGCCTGCATGGGCTGGACTAGCCCGCCCAGTCTGGGTTGGGCTGGGCCAGAACTGGGCAAAAGCCCAGTTCTGGCCTTTTGGGCTATTTCTTGATATCTACAGCTCCGATTGAGCCGATTTCAGATCCGTTTGAAAGCATGGTTTGAATGGGACTATCCTAAGAAGCCATGTATCCATTTCTATGCCTTTTGTAAAATATTCTTATAAATATTTTACATTATATATTCAACCATTTTTCATCATATCCAACAATCCCTTATAGCATTCTACTAATGCTAAAATCACAAATATTTTGCGATATTATTAAATCCCATTTAATATAGACTTATTGTCACAAACTCTTTGTGACTTCAATTATTCTCGTGCACCCGAGTGCACTTCTCCTGAATCTTTCCTATTACTAAGACACAAATCCCACTCGGTGTGAGACCATACAGCCTGACCCTACTATAGGTTGGGGCTCGAAACGCCTAAATGATAGATACCACGAATAGCAGGTGTCGCCCCTATTTTGGCATCATAATAACGTGATTGACCCATTGACAATAGTGTCGTCGAGATCACTCTGACTGTGTTAGTGATGAATACCGTAGTTTTAGTCCCTTCGTCATAACTATGTTACTTCATAGTCTAGGGTATGGTAAACCGACAACCCTACTAGCTAGCACTGGTCAGCATACTTTGGTCTTTAAGATGTCCATGTTGTACTTCCTACAACATACCCCGGTCGAGGTTTAGCACAAAGAGCAGTACTGAGTCTGTGACACTAACTTCCCTTTAACGAAAGAGACGAATTCTATCTTAGTCACTACTTACCTCGTACGCTTCAAGTGTCACTCAACCTTAGACCTTTCAATGAGTGAAAACTCGATGCTAGATCATAGATATAAGTGACACTGTTCATGCATAGGTTCGTACAATGGCCTCAAGTTTAAAGGACCAACTAGCCTATTATCACTAGAGAGTTATCATTGACAGTTTAGTTAAGGTTAACCATTTGATAACTCTTTATTAGGTCGTTCAGTGGACTCATTCTCTAATAAGCCCATGTGCCTTGTCTTCGACTTCGCCAGGTCGAATGATTATGAGATCATCATTACCCATTAGGATAAGACAAAGACACAATGGTCTGTCCGATGTATTGATATCCCTTTCTCGACACATCTATGACTATGAACATTTTAAGACTCCAGTTTCTATCGATCATTCACTCCCCACAATCGAGATCTCTATCTAGATACATGTATGACTTTACTTTAAGTCTAAGGAAATTATCCAAGTTTTAAAAAACATTTTAATCATACTAGGATAATTAGTACCATTTATATTTGAACAAGACGTTTTCTAGGATAAATTTCCACGAGGGCATATATCTTCCTACAAAAGCTGCCACAAATCTTGATGAGCAACTTGAGTCCCTCTCAAAGCAAGTTGCTCGCATTGAACAGAGGTTGAGTGTTGTTCCTACATCTACAAAGGCTCCAATTTATGCGACATGTGAAGATTACTCGAGCAAGTATACATTCCGATTGAAGGTTCTTATGATGGAACTGACGTACTAGCGGAGAAAAACAGTTAAGTATTCGGTGAAGGGAGTAATCCAAGGCCACAATGGTCCAACCCGACTTGGAAGACACATCCAAGATTCTCCTATAGCAACCTGAACGGAGCCATACAACCGCCTACTCAACCAAGGCCACCATAACCTCCATTACAACAAGCTCCATATCCACAGCGGCAGCAGTATGGATTTAAGCCATTTGGGCCTTATAGACTGCCTGTATACTATAACCTCCAACCATATCAGTAGCAACAACAACAATACCAACCACTGGCGGCACAAAAATCCGGAGTGGAGGCGACATTAGAAGCTTTCATGAATGCTCAAGAAAAGCAAAATGTGGAGATGGTGGCCACTCAAAGGAAACTCTCTATCACTGTTGAAAACCTGTCAACCCAAGTGAGCCAACTTACAAAAGCTTATGGAAATTGCCGGCTCAATCTGAGCCAAATCTGAGGGGGCATGACAATGTGGTGGTAGCAGTCATAACGAGAAGAGGGAAGAGTACCGATGTAGTAATTGTACCGGTTCCCAAGCATGTGGACCCACAATCTTCGACGACCATTCATGAGGAGGATCCCATAGCTTCTTAGCCCATTGTATTGGTAAATAAGGAGAAGGATGCGGATAGATCATCTGATGCTGCAAAGAAGGAGACTACCTATTCCAGTGCATATTCATTTCACTCGGGTACCGGCTGACACTCCACCTTCCATGGAGAAACCACTTCAAAAATCTACGCCGAAGGATGCCAAGAAAGATAACGGAAGTCGTTCTTCACCTCCATATCCATAAAAACTAGCCACAGCAAAGCTCGAAAAAGAAGTATGCAAAGTTTATTGAGCTTCTGAAGGGTGTTCACTTGAACATCTTGTTCATGGATGCACTGACGGAGATCCCCACCTAAGCCAAATTCTTGAAGGACTTGTTAGCAGGGAGGAGGAAATAAGAAGCTGTGATGTTGGCAGACAGTTGCACTTCAGTCTTGAAGAACACCTTGCCAAAGAAGTTACCCGATCCCAAAAGTTTTAAGGTGCCGTGCTCCATTGGCGGTATCCCCATCAATAGAGCGCTAGTTGATTTGGGAGTGATGTCACGGTCTGTTTTCGATCGTACGCTTTTCGTGCACGTACTCTTGTTCGTACACGTATTTATTTTGGACCTTTCTGGTATCTGAACCATATGATGTGATATGTCGTTGTGACCCTATGAAAGAGTATTTATTTGTGGAATTATTTTGGAACGTCATTTCACGGGTCGTTCTCCCACAAAATAACTTTGTTTGAAGGGTGTCGCAATTTTAGACTTCGTCGTTTGACCTCTTTATTTTTAGTGCCGTCTTCCTTTACCTTAGCAAGTGACCAATCATCATAGTCCTGACTTTCTCGTCGACACGGTCGTCTCGGTAGTTTTTTTTATATTTTTCGGACACCATTTGGTAGGCCAATCACTCTAATCACTTTCAACATGTGTTTTACCCTAGCTAATCCCCAATTAAATCCCTAATTAATTAATTAAATCTGATCTATATGGTATCAAACGTAGCATCATATGAAATATTTCAGGGCTATTCACCATCATATAACCTTAAGTGCACACCCTCCCTCTCACATTCTCTCTCCCACTTTCCCTTAACTATACCCTTCTCAAATCACTTTTAGCAAAACCCTTCTAATTCCCAACCATTTCGCAGCCAACACTAGGGCTGCCTCACGAACAGCCGCCACCCATAATCAAACCGCCCATCTCCTCTTTCAAGCATCCCAGGCCACCATAGCAACCACCTCCGGCCATCCCCATGGCCGCCGGACATCCATCTCCTCCACCTTGACAAGGATGCGCATCTCCCTCCTTTGCTCGCACAACCACCCAGTCAAACAAACTGCCGCCCCTCCACTTGGCCACCAGCGACCCCAGCGGTGCCCTCTCACGGCCAACTCAGGCTGGCGACCCCCCGACAACTCACCATCAGCTCCTTCCTCCTCTATGAGCCGCAAAACCCCCATCTCTCCCCTTAAACTGTCATACTTCGCACGAAATGCCGCTGCCCTGTCAAATACACGTGCCCCCTCAACTCTGCCACCGGCACCGGCCACCCACGGCCTCCCCTTGCCGCCGTCGCCTCCCCTCAGGTGCTTCCCTTGCGCCTTTACCCACACGCGTGTCGTTGCCGCATCAAAACAGCCCTACCACTTCAAAACTGTCATTCTCCCCTACAAAACTCACGCCCAACACTATTCACCGCCGGTCACCCCTTCTAACTGTCGGAGTCTGACTCCCTAGTACCCTAGCAACCTCATACCCTCTCCTCGTTGCCGCGTACCCCCCAAACAGCCCCCATACACCACAAACTACCGTTTACTCCACAAAATCTGTTGTTTCCTCTTCTGCGCTCGCTGCGCCGTTGTCACGCATCCTCTCGACGGTTGCCCTGATACACACGACTGTTCCCTAGGCCGTAGACCCTTGAACGGCCTTCCTTTATCGCTGGTGTTCGTGTTGCTCACTGTCGTTCGAGCGTCGTGCTACCATGGTTGCTAGTTGTCTGCCGTACCCTTCGCACTACTGGAATTCAACCCCGGACGTCGCTACCCGATGTCAGTGTAGCTCTCGCGTCGTGTTAAGGTATACCTGAACCGTAGAAACCCACACCCGCATGTTAACAAGATAAAAACTGTGTTTTCATTTCCTTGGTAACTCACTAATTGAAGAATAATAATATGAGACTGTAGGCTGGGATGATTGATTTGGAGCACATAGGGAGATCTGGACTATTGTTGAACTGAGCGTGGGAGCTCTGGACGTTGTGAATCTGTGATTGGACTTTGAGATTGGTGATTCCAGCTCGTATTTCAGGCAAGTGATACTTGCCAGTAAATGTTTAAGGCCACGTTTTAGGCCAATTTATTTGTTAGCGTAAAAGAGACTGGACAGTAAAATGATAGCTGCCTAGATGCCCTTTTGATCTAGTTTGGCAACGAAATTAGATCTGATATCCTACTTGATCTAGCTTGACAATGAAGCTAGATCCGACACTTTAACCATGCTTGCATTCATTCTTCCCTGCCATGTTTAATTTTAATTAACGGTACACACTTTATCTGTTCATTGCCATGTCATTGCATGCATCCAATGTTTCATCGTGATTGCGTAGCACATGCTACACTTATTGTAATGATTGAGGCTAGGCACTTGCTTTGCGGGCACAACCCTATGCCATATTGAAAAACACTTCCTGGCTCGTAATCCAGAAGCGAGCTCATGTACTTGGGAAACCCTGGCTCGATACACGTTGAGGGGTAGGGTTAAGCGACCACTTAGTGTAGAAGTATCCCAGATCAGCAACTTCAGCTGTAAGGCGTAAACCATGTGCGCATCGTGAATGCAAGTTAATCGGGAAAATCGTGAATATTGTTTAGTTGCTTTTGCTACAACGTGTCGTGCCAATGTTACTTTTCATGTTCATCTTTAAATTGTTACATTCATGCTCATGTTTAAACTGTTGCATTCATGTCATGTCATCTTCTTTACGTTAGAACTGCTAGTTGTACATTTTTGCACTTATGTTTCCTTGCACAAAAGTTTCCCGTTTTTCTCTTGGGAGACTTTTGTCTGACATGTGCCCTTTTCTCTTTGGGTGTCATATGTCAGGTTTGAGCCTGAGTAGGTTGCAGCGGTCGACAGCTTACTGATGTCCAGTTCGAGGATACCGGATCTACTCTTAGTCTCAGCTGGTGACTCTCTTTTAGTTGTTGTTTACTTTCTTAGTAGCTGCTGTTAGGTTGTTCGGTGCGTTGCACCACTTCTTGTTGTAGTTTCGGCCATGCTTAGGCCTTCTTTTTGGACTATGTACTTCATTTTATGACTATCTCTGTAATGCTTGGAATAAAATCTGTGGATGTTGAATGTTGGATTATTTTATTGTCTATTCCTCATATTATTATTGTTGTTTCGTCGTACTACAAATGACCTGATAATGGATTAATTTAAGAGATGCTTATCAGACTGCAGCTTCACAGCTGCAAGTCTGAGCGGGCCTTCTCACGTCTCTCTTTCCATACTTAGGAAGCGGGGCGTGACAGGTTTTGTTGGCGGCCCATGCAGGTCTTCTTTGCATCTGTGAACATCAGAACAACAATAATGATAACAACATCTATTTAAATATTCGGAACATTCAAATCATGAATTGAGTCTAACCTGAAGGTTTTCCGTGTCTTAGATGGTAGGAAGACTAAGGTAGATGTCCAGGTTTGATAGTCAGTGCCTTCGTCAAGATTACGTTGTACTTGTCGTAGGTTGCCTTAGTAGTCCCTCACCCATCCATGATCATATTAGACTTCTAAAGCTTTTCCTTTAGCCGTTCGTTGAGTCCATCAATTTCGGGCCTAACAGAACGTAATCTTGTTACTCTTAGGACCCCACCCCGAGATCTCTATTACAGTCTAGTCTATTAGAGAGTCTTAGCGCCAAGTTTTCCTGACCTTTGGTTGGCCCGGTAGTTAGAACCAATGATTTCTATCATTTTCCTGATCATTACACTTCTTTGTTATCAACCGTAGAATTCATCGTAGCTTTTCTTGAATCATATCCTAGGCGTATTCATCGTGCGATCATATTCTTTGCCCTCGATTCATGTGATCGTTTCCTGACGATTATCGTTAATTTTTCGAATCCTCTCAGTTGCAAGTCTTGATTTTTTCAAAGTTATTTTCGATTTTCCTTATTAAAATTTTTCGCTCAGTATAAATTTTGTTTTTAAACCCTCTTCTTATATATTCAATTCCTCACTTTACGATTGAGTTAAAATTTCCTTCGTAGATTTTGAAGTCTATTGGTTGTAAGTTTAATTACTATCTCGTAACTATTTTCTGACATATACTTTCGCATTTCAGTTTAAAAACTTTATTACTATTTTGAAAATTCAATATACCATCTTTTCTAAACTACGAGGTTCATTTTAACCGCTTACCATACATACTTTAAAATATTTTTCCAAGCTAAATAGAACTTCAATTATTTTTATATATCAGTTCTAGGTACGTTGTACTCGTACTTTAAAATCTTTGTATAAATCTGTTTCTTTTGGCAAATCCTGGTTCCTCTAAAAGTATTTTCAATATTATTTATTTTAAATTTCTCCCCAGTTTAAAGACTTTGAAAACATTTAACATGAGCTTAAATTTTCTACACTTCAGTTGATCTAATTTCATTCTTTGAATTTCGAAACTTTTGCCGAAATTATATTAAATTACTGCCGTATAATATTTTCATTCTTTGTATAAATCTGTTTCTTTTGGCAAATCCTGGTTCCTCTAAAAGTATTTTCAATATTATTTATTTTAAATGTCTCCCTAGTTTAAAGACTTTTAAAACATTTAACATGAGCTTAAATTTTCTACACTTCAGTTGATCTAATTTCATTTTTTGAATTTCGAAACTTCTACCGAAATTATATTAAATTACTGCCATATAATATTTTCTAACCTACGTCCTTAATGTAATAATCTAATAAACCATTTTTCTCTTATTATGTATATACGACTCAAACTCGTTTCGAACAACTTATTTTATCGACCTCCATATACTTTTCTATGCCAAAGAGGACTCAAATTTCTGAAGTATGACAGTTTTATACTTTTCATATTTTAACTTAGGTCAGTTACACTATTTTTCTATATCCTATAAGGGTATTACTACATTTTCCTTTCCTCTACCTCAACATTCACAATTATATCCGTGATTCACCTAACCAGCAATCTCCTCTTCCTCGCTTCATCTGAACTCGTTCTTTCCGATTTTGTTTCGATACGCTTTTGGTTTCGGTTCCCTTTTCTATTGCTTAGACATCCCATTGGTGCTTGTTGTTGCATGTGTCAACTCTAGTTTAGTAGTGGGCACCTTGGTTTTTTGATGTTGTCATGGTGCATGAATATAGGTAGAGTGTGTGGACCTGTATGAGTGTGTTACCCTCAGAATATTGAGGAATGTCTCTTGTGATATGTATGTATATCCAGTAGTATTCATGTTTGTCACGCCCCGCTTCCCTAAAATGGAGGCGAGACGTGAGAAGGTCCGCTCAAGCGTGGAGCCGTGAAGCTGCACGCCTGATAAGCGTTAATTTAGTATAAGCAGGTCCCTGTAAACGCAAAAGGAACAACAACAATAATAATAATAAAATGAGACGGATATGAAATAGCCAATCCCAAAGTTTGTCCACAAAATATTCAACATCACAGAAAAGCCACCAGGCTAACAGGAAAGAGTCTAAGGCCCAGAACAAAGCCAAACAAAAGCAACACAAACATAACAGAGTATCAAACTAGGTGCCACGCACCGACAACTAAGCAGTCTAACAAAAGAAGCTAAACGAAGACACTAAGACTGATCCCCAGTGTCAACGAAGTCCTCGATCAACGCGGGTTCTGACTCAGCGTCAGCGAACACCACGTCCTCAGCAAGTGACTCAGGCTCGGGCTCTAACATGTGTCACCCAAAAGAGAAAAGGGGCACATGTCAGCAAGTCGAAAGACTTGTGCAAGGAAACAGAAAGAAAGGTAAACTAGCAACCTAGCAGTTAAAGTATGGTGCATGGCAAGTAAAGTAAGGTGGTAACAAGTAAAGTAAAGTAAAGTACAAGTAGCAAGTGGTTGTTGTGACATGTAATGTCAAGTAACAAGTACAAGTACAAGGGATCACTCAACGAGTGCCCTATTGCCCGCAGGCTGTGTTCAAGTATCAAGTACAGGGGGTCACTCAACGAGTGCCCTATTGCCCGCAGGCTGTGTTGAGCTCGTCTTCTGGAACACGAGCCAGAAAGTGTATTTGGCATAGGATTGTGCCCACGCAAGGTGGGTGGCTAGCCGGAACAAATAGTACAAGTATGTAGCGAAGCTACGCAATCACGATGAGTATTCAAGCATGAAATGACATGAGCAGATATTCGCGTACCGTTAAGTGAAATTAAACGTGACATGCAAAATGCAATGACATGAACATATTCGCGTACCGTTAATTTAAATTAAACATCACAGTTAAAATGCAACAGCAGTTAAGGATGCATGGATGACATGAACAGTTAATACGCGTACCGTTAAGGGAAAGTAAACGTGACATACAAGCATGATGAAGGTGACGGACCAAGCTTCGTTGTCAAGCTAGGTCAATGGCATCCAGACGACTATCCTTTCACCGTCTAGTCTCTTTTACGCTAAAGCAAGGGAAAATGGCCTAAGACATGGCCTAAATCAAGAGATGCAAGTTTCACTTGCCTGATACCGGGATTGACGAGCAATGAAGATCGTCACACAAGCTAACTACGGAATGGATCACTGTTATGGCAAAACAATTATTAGCACAATGATTCTAAATTGATTTCTTATTAAAACCCTAATCATCTAATAATCCATTTTATTAGGGTTTCACAATGTCAATGTGGGTTACGCTAAAACTAAAGGAATCGAGTATTACCGTAAAGAAGCGAAGGAACGATGCCGAGCAACCGCGGCAACGGAAGAGCGATCCGGCTCAGATCTGGAAATGAGGGAAAAATCTGGAGAAATGGGTTTTGATGTGGATTTTGGGGGTTTGATGAAGGGTTGGGGAAGATGGAAGGTGGGTTGTGACAAAGGAGGGTTTGGATGATGAAGGATGAGCTTGGGATGAAGGTTTAATGGTTTGAGGAAGATGGGGGCTCAATGGGGGAGAAATTAGGGTTTTAGGTCATGAGGGAGGAGAAGAAAACGTTTGGAGGGGTATTTATAGAGTTTGGTGGCGGCTAGGGCAAAACTAGGGTTTCCTACACTGCTTAGTCGGTCAAGGAACAACTGTTGACCGACTAGTTTGAGAACTAGTCGGTCGATTGACCAACGCAGACCGACTAAGTGTAAACAGTAGCTCCCGTCGAAAACCTGAACTAAGAGTTAGTCGGTCAAAGAACAACTACTGACCGACTAGTTTGACATCTAGTCGGTCGATGAACGTTCTTAGACCGACTAAGAGTAAACAGTAACTCGACTGTACAGAAGAACTAAGAATTAGTCGGTCTGAGTACAAAACTTAACCGACTAGTTTAACAACTAGTCGGTCGAAAGATGAACTTAGACCGACTAAGAATGAACAGTATTGATACCTAAAATTAGTAAATGAGTTAGTCGGTTAAAGAAGCATTGCTGACCGACTAGTTTGCAACCTAGTCGGTCAACCAATGTTCTTAGACCGACTAACGACAAACAGTAACTCCTGAATAACTTTTCCAGCCCGCTAGTCGGTTCAAGAAGGTTTTCCGACCGACTGGATCGTCATCTAGTCGGTCGGTGCCCCTTCTTACACCGGCTAACGTGCACCAAAAGTTCCGAAATGGAGCGCGAAGCTCCGGGATGGTTTCCTAAGTCTCCTAGGCTCGTTCTAACTCTAAGATATCGACGTTATGAAGCCCGTCACGAATGACTTACTTCAAACACGCCGACCGACGGAAGAATCTAGAAAATCACGACGAAACGATCGAAAATGAAAGCTAAGGAGACGAAAACCACATAATATAATATAATAAATCCAGATACATGAAAACCAGTCGTTACATCCTCCCCAACTTAAGAAAAATTCCATCCTCGGAATTTCCCAGCATTCACGTGTCCGGGAACAAAAGTGGGAAACGCTCTCGCATCTCATCTTCATTCTCCCAAGTAGACTCTCCAGGCGAGCCGTGCCGCCACATCACTCTAACAAGATCGACGACCTTGTTCCGAAGTGACTTCTGACGCCTGTCCAGAATCTGCACTGGATGCTGGTCATACGTCAAATCTGGGCGAATGGTAATCTCCAAGAAATCCACAGCATGAGATGGATCGCTGATGTATCGACGAAGCTGCGACACATGGAAAATATTGTGAGCTCCTTCCAAAGATGGCGGCAAGGCTAAGCGATAAGCTACCTCACCAACTCTCTCCAGAATGTCAAACGGTCCAATGTATCTCGGGCTCAACTTCCCTCGCTTCCCAAAACGAATCACTCCACGATTCGGGGAAATCCTCAGAAACACATGATCGCCCGGATGAAACTCCAAAGGACGACGTTTAGCATCCGCCCAATTCTTAAAACGGTCTTGAGCAATCCTCAACCTCTCCCGAATGTTCCTGACGACCTCCACAGCCTCCACAATAATCTCAGGTCCCAACAGCTCCCTATCACCAACGTCATCCCAACTCAATGGCGATCGACATTTCCTCCCATACAAGGCGGTGAAAGGCGCCATGCCAATAGACGCCTGGTAGCTGTTGTTGTATGAGAACTCTACCAAGTGTAGATGGTCCTCCCATGAACCCTTGAAATCCAACATGCACGCCCTCAGCATGTCTTCCAAAATCTGAATTGTCCTCTCGGACTGGCCATCTGTCTGTGGATGGTACGTCGTGCTGAAACTCAGACGCGTACCCAAACTCTTCTGCAAACTCTACCAGAACTGAGATGTGAACCTCGTGTCCCTGTCCGACACGATGCTCACGGGGACTCCGTGAAGTCGCACGACCTCCTGCACGATTCACGTTACATCACTATCCAAACTAGGAAAAGGAAATAAAAACAGAGAGTAAAAGAATTTACCTCCATATATCTCCTTGCTAGCGCCTCAATGGACTGTCCCACTCAGAAGGGAATAAAGTGCGCGGATTTGGTCAGTCGATCTACGATCACCCAAATCGCGTCATTCTGCTTCGGACTCCAAGGTAGTCCAGTCACGAAATCCATAGTGATGTGTTGCCACTTCCACTCCGGAATCGGAAGTGGTTGCAGCAACCCTGCCAAACGCTGATGCTCTGCCTTCACTTGCTGGCAAACCAAACACTTGGCTACACTCCGAGCCACACTCCTCTTCATACCATGCCACCAATAGTTCAGACGAAGATCCTTGTACATCTTGGTCCCACCAGGATGCACGGAATACGGTGAACTGTGTGCCTCCACCAACAACTCCTCTCTAATATCTCCAGCTGGCACACATAACCTGGCTCCAAACCTCAGCGAGCCATCCTCATGAATCAAAAAGTCAGTCCGCAGATCAGCTTCCACCTGCTCCCGAATCTTCACCAGCTTCGGATCCTCAGCCTGGCCGTCCTTGATCCGATCCACGATCGTCGACTGTACATGCATACACATCAACGAGGAAGCCTCCCTAGGAAGAACAATCTCAACACCAGACTCGCAGAAATCCTGCTGTAATCTCCACTGCGAGGTCAAAATCATCACCGTCGGAAGCCTACTCAGTGCATCAGGAACCACATTCACCTTGCCAGGGTGATACTGCAAATCAATCTCATAATCCGCCATGAGCTCCAACCATCGACGCTGTCGCATGTTGAGCTCCTTCTGAGTAAAAATATACTTCAGACTTTTGTGATCGGTGAAGATTTTCACTTTCTCACTCAACAAGAAGTGCCTCCAAATCTTAAGGGCAAACACAACAGCAGCCAACTCCAAATCATGCGTCGGGTAATTCTTCTCATGAACCTTGAGCTGACGAGAAGCATAAGCCACAACATACCCGTGCTGATGCAACACACAACCGAGACCCTTGCCAGAAGCATCGCAAAAGATCTCAAATCCACCGCTGTGATCAGGCACAACAAGAATAGGGGCAGTCGTCAACCTCTCCCTCAGAACACCAAAAGCATTCTCACAATCACCCGACCAAACAAAAGCAACATCCTTCCGCGTCAATCTGGTCATCGGCTCGGCAATACGGGAAAAGTCCTTAATGAAACGCCGATAATATCCCGCCAAACCAAGGAAACTCCGAATCTCAGAGGCCGACGACGGAACAGGCCACTCTCTGATGGCCCTGATCTTCTCAGGATCCACTGAAATACCATCTCCAGTCACCACATGCCCGAGAAAAGCAACACTGTCCAACCAGAACTCGCACTTCGAAAACTTAGCATACAACCGATGCTTCCTCAAAATCTCCAATACTGTCCTCAAGTGCGAGGCATGCTCTTCCTCCGACTTCGAATAGATCAGAATGTCGTCAATAAAGATAACGACAAACTTATCCAAAAAGTCATAGAAAATCAGGTTCATCAGATTCATGAAAACTGCGGGTGCATTGGTTACACCGAAAGGCATAACCACAAACTCGTAGTGTCCATACTTCGTCCTGAACGTTGTCTTCGGAACATCTCCCTTCTTCACCTTCAACTGATGGTAACCACTCCTCAAATCCAACTTAAAAAACACCCTCGATCCTCCCAGCTGATCAAAGATATCATCGATGCGAGGCAACGGGTATTTATTCTTAATAGTCACCGCATTCAGCTCCTGATAGTCCACGCACATGCGACGCGAACCATCCTTCTTCTTCACCAACAACACCGGTGCTCCCCACAGAGACACACTAGGGTTGATGTAACCCTTCTGCAAAAGCTCATCCAACTGCCTACGCAATTCCTCTAACTCTGCTGGCGCCATACGATATGGTGCCTTCGAAATCGGCTGCGCTCCTGGGACAAGATCAATAGAAAATTCTAGAGCTCGATCAGGTGGCAAACCAGACATCTCCTCGGGGAAGACGTCATCAAAATCACGCACCACAGCTGGCAACTCCAACTCCATCTGCATATCCACAACATCCACCGGTCTGGCCCGAAATCTGACCGGACCCAGCGAACTGCTACCACGACTGAACTCAAATACTGGATGTTCGGGAATCTCGAACCCCACCTTCTTCCTCCGACAGTCAATCGTAGCATAGAAGCTCGCAAGCCAATCCATCCCAAGGACCGCATCGTAGTTGATGATGTCGTGGACAATGAAATCAGCACAAAGCTCACGTCCACAAACCACCAACGGACAAGAATTGTACCCACGATGCACCGAGACCACACCGTTCCCTGTGACGATATTCCAACTCTTAGGAAGAGAGGACGTCGACAAGGAATGCTTCTCCACGAAGCTCCGGGCCAAAATGCACATCGACGCACCTGAGTCAAAGAGGACTCGTGCAGGAAATGTGCAAACCAAAACCACACCTAGCAAACAATCTAACAATCAAATCCTATTCTAGTAACAAGCATGAGCAAGCAACCAACAAAATCAACAATCAAACTAAGGAATAAAAATAGCTAGAATGAGCGTTACCTGTAATAACCTCATCCACAGCCATGCTCTCCTCCTCAGTCATCAGAAAGGCCTGCCCTCTCGGTGGAACAGCCTGCCGAAAAGGCATGTCTCTGTGGAACAAGAGGCGCTCCACGTCCAACGGGCACAGGAGCTTGCTGCTGCAACGGCTGTGCTGCAATAGGAGCCCGCCAAGGCTGCTTCGTCTTGGGACACTCCCTGATGGTGTGGGCAGGATCTCCGCAGACAATGCACTGTCCTAGAAACCTCCTACACTGATCCCTGAGGTGTCCAGTCTTGCCACAGAAATGGCAAGCCTTCAGAATAGGCCCTCCTGGCCTCTTGAACTGCACCGGATGATTAGGCTTGAAACCAGGCCTAACCACCGCCCTGGCCTGCTCCATAGGCCTCTTCCCAGCTCCGGAAACATGTCCCTTCCTCTGGTTCAAATTCAACTCTTGTCGCCTCGCAGCAATCAGAACCTTCTGATATGTCTCCAGGTCAGAAGAGGTCACAAAGCTCTGAAGCTCCAAGGCAAGGCCCTGAAGAAATCGTTGAGCTTTCTCATCGGCATCTTGCACCATATTTGGTGCAAACCGACTGAGCCTCGTGAACTCCTGGTGGTACTGATCCATCGACAAACTCCCCTGCTTCAGATCTATGAAGCGCTGCAGCATCACCTGTCTAGCAGCCTTCGGGAAGAACTCTCCATCAAATCTGGACTTGAAGGTAGCCCAAACTATCGGCTCCACCAGCATCTTCTCTTCAGCATCCCACCAGATTCTGGCATTGTCCTTCAGCTGCCTCTTAGCCAAATCAACCCATCCAGCCGGGTTAATCTTCGCCATCGTCAGGTTATCCTCAATATTCCGAATCCACTCATCGACAGCCAGAGGACCCTCAGACCCATCAAAATATGCGGGACCCAGCTCCCGAAATTGTTTCGCTCCCGGCTCGGAGCGAGGGGCATCTGGAAGTGCCCGGGCAGCTCGAGCAAGCGGAGCATTCTGGACTTGGAGGAGCACGCCATGCTGCACTTGCATCATCTGGATCATCATCCGCATCATCTCTCCATTGGTGGGTTCCCGCTCAGGCTCCTCATCATGAGGGGGCGCACCACTACCTCCACCACGGGTGAATCGCCTTCCTGCCATCTAATGACACAGAAAACGAAGCAGATTAAACTCATAGCTTATGACTCGGATATCGAATTTATTTGTTGGACAATCTATTATTATTATTGTTATCCCTGATGATTGCAGTTACAGAGATACCTGCATGGGCCACCACTAAAACCTGTCACGCCCCGCTTCCCTAAAATGGAGGCGAGACGTGAGAAGGTCCGCTCAAGCGTGGAGCCGTGAAGCTGCACGCCTGATAAGCGTTAATTTAGTATAAGCAGGTCCCTGTAAATGCAAAAGGAACAACAACAATAATAATAATAAAATGAGACGGATATGAAATAGCCAATCCCAAAGTTTGTCCACAAAATATTCAACATCACAGAAAAGCCACCAGGCCAACAGGAAAGAGTCTAAGGCCCAGAACAAAGCCAAATAAAAGCAACACAAACATAACAGAGTATCAAACTAGGTGCCACGCACCGACAACTAAGCAGTCTAACAAAAGAAGCTAAACAAAGACACTAAGACTGATCCCCAGTGTCAACGAAGTCCTCGATCAACGCGGGTTCTGACTCAGCGGCAGCGAACACCACGTCCTCAGCAAGTGACTCAGGCTCGGGCTCTAACATATGTCACCCAAAAGAGAAAAGGGGCACATGTCAGCAAGTCGAAAGACTTGTGCAAGGAAACGGAAAGAAAGGTAAACTAGCAACCTAGCAGTTAAAGTATGGTGCATGGCAAGTAAAGTAAGGTGGTAACAAGTAAAGTAAAGTAAAGTACAAGTAGCAAGTGGTTGTTGTGACATGTAATGTCAAGTAACAAGTACAAGTACAAGGGATCACTCAACGAGTGCCCTATTGCCCGCAGGCTGTGTTGAGCTCGTCTTCTGGAACACGAGCCAGAAAGTGTATTTGGCATAGGATTGTGCCCACGCAAGGTGGGTGCCTAGCCGGAACAAATAGTACAAGTATGTAGCGATGCTACGTAATCACGATGAGTATTCAAGCATGCAATGACATGAGCAGATATTCGCGTACCGTTAACTGAAATTAAACGTGACAGGAAAAATGCAATGACATGAACATATTCGCGTACCGTTAATTTAAATTAAACATCACAGTTAAAATGCAACAGCAGTTAAGGATGCATGGATGACATGAACAGTTAATACGCGTACCGTTAAGGGAAAGTAAACGTGACATACAAGCATGATGAAGGTGACGGACCAAGCTTCGTTGTCAAGCTAGGTCAATGGCGTCCAGACGGCTATCCTTTCACCGTCTAGTCTCTTTTACGCTAAAGCAAGGGAAAATGGCCTAAGACATGGCCCAAATCAAGAGATGCAAGTTTCACTTGCCTGATACCGGGATTGACGAGCAATGAAGATCGTCATACAAGCTAACTACAGAATGGATCACTGTTATGGCAAAACAATTATTAGCACAATGATTCTAAATTGATTTCTTATTAGAACCCTAATCATCTAATAATCCATTTTATTAGGGTTTCACAATGTCAATGTGGGTTATGCTAAAACTAAAGGAATCGAGTATTACCGTAAAGAAGCGAAGGAACGATGCCGAGCAACCGCGACAACGGAAGAGCGATCCGGCTCAGATCTGGAAATGCGGGAAAAATCTGGAGAAATGGGTTTTGATGTGGATTTTGGGGGTTTGATGAAGGGTTGGGGAAGATGGAAGGTGGGTTGTGACAAAGGAGGGTTTGGATGATGAAGGATGAGCTTGGGATGAAGGTTTAATGGTTTAAGGAAGATGGGGGCTCAATGGGGGAGAAATTAGGGTTTTAGGTCATGAGGGAGGAGAAGAAAACCTTTGGAGGGGTATTTATAGAGTTTGGTGGCGGCTAGGGCAAAACTAGGGTTTCCTGCACTGCTTAGTCGGTCAAGGAACAACTGTTGACCGACTAGTTTGAGAACTAGTCGGTCGGTTGACCAACGCAGACAGACTAAGTGTAAACAGTAGCTCCAGTCGAAAACCTGAACTAAGAGTTAGTCGGTCAAAGAACAACTACTGACCGACTAGTTTGACATCTAGTCGGTCGATGAACGTTCTTAGACCGACTAAGAGTAAACAGTAACTCGACTGTACAGAAGAACTAAGAATTAGTCAGTCTGCGTACAAAACTTAACCGACTAGTTTAATAACTAGTCGGTCGAAAGATGAACTTAGACCGACTAAGAATGAACAGTATTGATACCTAAAATTAGTAAATGAGTTAGTCGGTTAAAGAAGCATTGCTGACCGACTAGTTTGTAACCTAGTCGGTCAACCAACGTTCTTAGACCGACTAACGACAAACAGTAACTCCTGAATAACTTTTCAAGCCCGTTAGTCGGTTCAAGAAGGTTTTCCGACCGACTGGATCGTCATCTAGTCGGTCGGTGCCCCTTCTTACACCGGCTAACGTGCACCAAAAGTTCCGAAATGGAGCGCGAAGCTCTGGGATGGTTTCCTAAGTCTCCTAGGCTCGTTCTAACTCTAAGATATCGACGTTATGAAGCCTGTCACGAATGACTTACTTCAAACACGCCGACCGACGGAAGAATCTAGAAAATCACGACGAAACGATCGAAAATGAAAGCTAAGGAGACGAAAACCACATATAAGGAGAAAATCCACCAAAACATATAATATAATATAATAAATCCAGATACATGAAAACCAGTCGTTACAATGTTATATGTGTGAAGTTGTATGGATGATATTAGTTATATATGTGTGGATAGCTATACTACTATAGGAATGTCTGTATATATATTGGAATTTGTATGGGAGTATATACTAGTAGTGTATGTAGTTGAAGATACTTGTAGATGCTTGATATATAATATACTAGTAAGTCATGTGCAAGTTAATTGTAATGATAATATGGTACTTATAGTTAAATGTGCATGCCTATTATTTGATCTATATGTTAGTACGTGTGAGTGTGTGCTCGTACGTAGATATTTATTGTGCTTAGACATAAGTAGTTATGCATTTGCTGCATCAGTATTTGTGATATATGTATGGTAATAAGATTATAGTTTTGTTAATATTGCTTGCCTTGGTGGGATGTTTTGCGTGTACACCGTGAGGTATACACGATTAGGTTATGTCTTAAACTATGTATGTATAAGTAGATGTGTTGGTATACTAATTATAGGTATATGGCTATGGTGTGAACATATATTACATGTATGTGATTATACAATGGATGCGTGTATTAGAGAGTGTAGTATAATTATATGTGTGATGATGTCTGTAATATTATTATGGTATATAAAGTTATTGAACTATGTGGGTGTTGCCTGACTAAATATTAAGTGTGATTGATATTATGGTATGTATGTGGTTATGTTGATAGATGTGTATACATTGGAGTGGTATTGGTATAGGTATAGATACCGTGTTACGTATATAGAGTATTCTGATATGGGTTTTGAGTCTCACTCAAGCTTGAGTGAGCATACTCTAAGTATATTGTTACATATGTCTGTGGTTTGCGTGTAGTACCATGAATATAGCGATGGATGATGTACGTATAGTGATAGGATTGTTTGTACCTGGTTGTGTTACGTACATGATTGTGGGTCGCTACACCAGTATATAGTTATAGGTGTTGGTCTTGTGGTATAGTTATTTACTAAGGACTTGCCTGTGCGAACGTATATATGCTAGCTAAACTAGGTGTGTAGATGTGCTGAGTATATAGTGGTATGAGTGGTATGTATGAATGGGATGTTAGCGTGTGTGGGTGTGCACCATGCACGGGTAAGTATGTGCTTAGTTATAGGTATTGGTGACTATGGTATGTGTGGCGTGTCTTAAATATAGTTATAGGACTGTATGTGATGTGAATATATGGTGGAATATCTGCGTGCATTTGAATAACTATAGTAGTGGTGGATGTATATTAGGTATATTAAACCTGATTTAACATTGTATGGTGTGATTACATGTGTTGATATGTTGATGCTGGATGTATACTATGAGATATATGGAGTAGTATATCCGTGTTGGTTTGTTCATAGGTAGTTATATGTACGTGAGTCCTATGATTGAAATTGCTAGTGTGAACTATATTCTTATGTAGGTATCTGTATTATGGTTATGTGATAAGTGAGTGATGGTTATATAAGGGATGTGCATGACTATAAGAATGATTGAAGTACGTGTATAAATTTGACTATCTATGATAGGTATAATTATAGGGTGTGTAAATATATATATACCTGCCTGCAAGCTTAATGTTTGACTACCTAGTGTATATATAAGCACTTGTAGTGACTATACCTGGTTTGAATTATAATGTGATGTGATTGGGGTAGTTACTAGAATGGCTAGTATATATGTTATTCCTAGTGAGAAAGTCCGAGGACAGACTTTATTCTAAGATGGGTAGGATGTCACGGTCTGTTTTCGATCATAAGCATTTCGTGCACGTACTCTTGTTCGTACACGTATTTATTTTGGACCTTTTTTGTATCCAAACCATATGATGTGATATGCTGTTGTGACCCTCTAGAAGAGTATTTATTTGTGGAATTATTTTGGAACGTCATTTCACGTGTCGTTCTCCCACAAAATAACTTTGTTTAAAGGGGTGTCGCAATTTTAGACTTCGTCGTTTGGCCTCTTCATTTTTAGTGCCATCTTCCTTTACCCTAGCCAGTGACCAATCATCATAGTCCCAATTTTCTCGTCGACACGGTCGTCCCAATATTTTTTTATATTTTTCGGAAACCGTTTGGTAGGCCAATCTCTCTAATCACTTTCAACTTGTGTTTTACCCTAGCTAATCCCCAATTAAATATCTAATTAATTAATTAAATCTGATCTATAGGGTATCATACGTAGCATCACATGAAATATTTCTGGGCTATTCACCATTATATATTACCTTAAGTGCACACCTTCCCTCTCACATTCTCTCTCCCACTTTCCCTTAATTATACCCTTCTCAAATCACTTGTAGCAAAACCCTTCTAATTCCAAACCATTTCACAGCCAACACTAGGGCTGTCTCATGAACACCCGCCACCCACAATCAAACCGCCCATCTCCCCTTTCATGCACCCCAGGCCACCATGGCGACCACCTCCGGCCATCCCCATGGCCGCAGGCCATCCATCTCCTCCACCTTTACAAGGATGTGCATCCCCCTCCTTTGCTCGCATAACCACCCAGTCAAACAAACTGCCACCCCTCCACTTGGCCGCCGGTGACCCCAGTGGCACCCTCTCACAGCCAACTCAGGCCGGCGACCCCCCAACAACTCACCATCATCTCTTTCCTCCTCTATGAACCGCAAAACCCCCATCTCTCCCCTTAAACTGTCATACTTCACACGAAACGCCGCTGCCCTGTCAAATACCCACGCCCCCTCAACTCCGCCGACGCCAGCCACCCACGGCCTCCCCTTGCCGCCGCGGCCTCCCCTCAGGCGCTTCCCTTGCGCCTTTGCCCACACGCATGTCGTTGCCGCATCAAAACAGCCCTACCACTTCAAAACTGTCATTCTCCCTTACAAAACTCACGCCCAATACTATTCACCATCAGCCACCACTCCTAACCATCGGAGTCCGACTCCCTAGTACCCCGATAACCTCATACCCTCTCCATGTTGCCATGTAACCCCCCAAACAGCCCCCATATACCACAAACTACCGTTTACTCCACAAAATCTATTGTTTCCTCTTCCGCGCTCACTGCACCATTGTCGCGCATCCTCTCGACGGTCGCCCTGATACACACGACTGTTCCATAGGCCGTAGACCCTTTGCTCACTGTCTGGTGTTTGTGTTGCTCACTGTCGTTCGAGCGTCATGCTACTGTGGTCGCTAGCTGTCTGCCGTACCCTTCGCACTACTGGAATTCAACCCCTGACGTCGCTACCCGACGTCAGTGTAGCTCTCGCGTCGTGTTAAGGTATACCTAAACCGTAGAAACCCACATCCGCATGTTAACAAGATAAAAACTGTGTTTTCATTGCCTTGGTAACTCACTAATTGAAGAATAATAATATGGGACTGTAGGCTGGGATGATTGATTTGGAGCACATAGGGAGATCTGGACTATTGTTGAACAGAGCGTGGGAGCTCTGGACGTTGTGAATCTGTGATTGGACTTTGAGATTGGTGATTCCAGCTCGTATTTCAGGCAAGTGATACTTGCCAGTAAATGTTTTAGGCCACGTTTTTAGGCCAATTTGTTTGTTAGCGTAAAAGAGACTACACAGTGAAATGATAGCTGCCTAGACGCCATTTTGATTTAGTTTGACAACGAAACTAGATCCGACACCCAACTTGATCTAGCTTGGCAACGAAGCTAGATCCGACACTTTAACCATGCTTGCATTCATTCTGCCATGCCATGTTTAATTTTAATTAATTGTACGCAATTTATCTTTTCATTGCCATGTCATTGCATGCATCCAATGTTTCATCGTGATTGCGTAGCACATGCTATACTTATTGTAATGATTAAGGCTAGGCACCTGCTTTACGGGCACAACCTTATGCCATATTGAAAAACACTTCCTGGCTCATGATTCAAAAGCGAGCTCATGTACTTGGAAAACCCTGGCTCGATACACGTGGAGGGGTAAGGTTAAGCGACCACTCAGTGTAGAAGTATGCCAGATCAGCAACTTCAGCTATAAGGCGTAAACCCTGTGCACATCGTGAATGCAAGTTAATCATGAAAATCGTAAATATTGTTTAGTAGCTTTTTCTCCAACGTGTCGTGCCAATGTTACTTTTCATGTTCATCTTTAAATTGTTACATTCATGCTCATGATTAAACTGCTGCATTCATATCATGTCATCTTCTTTACTTTAGAACTGCTAGTTGTACAATTTTGCACTTATGTTTCCTTGCACAAAATTTTCCTGTTTTTCTCTTGGGAGACTTTTGCTAACATGTGCCCTTTTCTTTTTAGGTGTCACATGTCAGGTTTGAGCCTGATTAGGTTGCAGCGGTCGACAGGTTACTGATGTCCAGTTCGAGGATACCGGTTCTACTCTTAGTCTCGGCTGGTGACTCTCTTTTAGTTGTTGTTTACTTTCTTAGTAGCTGCTGTTAGGTTGTTCGGTGCGTTGCACCACTTCTTGTTGTAGTTTCGGCCATGCTTAGGCCTTCTTTTTGGACTATGTACTTCATTTTATGACTATCTCTGTAATGTTTGGAATAAAATCTGTGGATGTTGAATGTTGGATTATTTTATTGTCTATCCCACATTATTATTATTTTTGTTTTATCGTAATGCAAAGGACCTGATAATGGATTAATTTAAGAGATGCTTATCAGACTGCAGCTTCACAGCTCCAAGTCTGAGCGGGCCTTCTCACGTCTTGCTTTCCATACTTGGAAAGCGGGGCGTGACAAGTGAGCATTAGATTGATGTCGCTCTCTATTTTCAAGAGATTGAATACAGGAACAGAGCTAGAGCCCACGGTCATGAGCATACAGCTGACGGATCAATCCGTCACCTACCCGATCGGCATTGCACGTGATGTCATCATATAAGTGCCAGTAGGAATTAGCGTGCCGGTGGATTTTGTGATAATGGACATGTCTGAGGAGAGGAGTTCCCAAATCATACTAGGACGTCCTTTCATGGCCACAGCTAGAGTTCTAATAGATGTCCGTCAAGGGACGTTATCAATGAATGTTGGCAATATCGAGATTGAGTTTCATTTGCAGAAGCCCATGAAGGAGCACTTCCCATGTAAAGATGCTAGCTATTTGGAGCTAGTAGAAGATGAAGTTGCTAAGGACTTCACTATGGATGAGGTCTTGAAAGACCCCATGAGGAAGGATAGATGATGATGGCGGCGTCATTCATAACAAGGCGTTGGCTGCCTATTTGAAGGTTTTGGACGAGGAGCCACCCGGTATATCACAACAACAACAACAACCGGAGGCTACAATTGATGCGACCGCTGAAGGTCAATGAAGCATGATAGGCCAACTCCCACCTCATGGCCTCATAGGGAATCATGAGGAATGCATCTCATATGCACCAAACATCTCGGAGCGACGTTAAAGATCAGAGGAGTCAAGCTTAAGACTTTAAACAAGCGCTTATCGGGAGGCACCCCGAAATTTTTTAGTTTTTAGTTTTTATTCCTTCTAGTTTCCATTTTATTCCAAAAATCCAAATAAAAAAATTTTATTTCATTTAGAAATCATAAAATTATAAGAACTTTTGACGCGTATGTTCATGTGCAGATGATCAATGAGGAGAATGCACAAAACGACGAAGAAACGAAGAAGGAGTCGAATCGAAAAGAGGAGAGGAGCATGCTCTATCATTGGAGAAGAATGGACTCTACTCGACCGAGCGGCCTAAGCCGCTCGGTCGAGCTCAGGGGACTACGAAAAGGGCTCAAAAAGACGTTCTGAAATCAAGTTAACTCGACCGAGTAAGTGAGCTGCTCGGTCGAGCTCAGGCACCTGCAGAAGACATGAAAAATGGCATACTGCCCTATACTTAGCTCGACTGAGTAGGGTGAACTACTCGGTCGAGAAGAGAGGCCAACAGTCGATCACAAAAGCCACTATGCACTAATATTAGCTCAATCGAACGACTTAGGTCACTCGATCGAGCGACTGACTTAAGTGAGCACGGCCCGCACTTCACTCGGGCTGTTCAATCATATCACTCGACTCGGCACATATAAAATCCCTAGCTCCTTTATTTCTCTACCCCTCATACTCACCGCCAACAACCCGACCTAGCTCCCTCTTCTCGCCAAATCGTTCGACTCGACTCACCTCAGCCACCACCGGCACCGCCCCATCTGACGAGCTCCACCACTTAGTCTGCCACTCACTCCCACCTCCCTCTCCCCTTCATTCCATCCATCCATCTATCTATCCCTCTCCCTCTCGATTTTGAACCTTAATCTCAAAATTTTCAAATTCTAAACCCGAATCTTTATTGATTGCGTTAATCCGCAACCAATATTCTTTCTATCTTATCGTGTAGGTACACTTGGAGCAAGGGAGTTCGCATTTGGGCTTGCATTACATTGGACTACTTTGGAGCCATCTTAGGGGAGGATACTTGCTTCGAGGCATCACACATTCTTATTGCTTACGAGCATCTCGCTTCACGAGCCTTTGGTACACTCGCTCCTCTACTCGAGTATTATTTTTGTGTACTCTTGATTCGTGCTTGTATTCATTTGCATCATACACCATGCCTCCTATGACATGGGGTAGGAAACCCCGGCGAAGAAGAGGAAAGCCGATGATTTTGGTGATTCCTCTTCTCGTCGGACATGCACACGCCATCCATCTCCCACCCCATCCCCACCCTTACGTTCCCCATCTCCCACACCATTAGCACTCAAGCCTCCACATGTGAGCACTCCCATCCCACATCCACACCTCCACCCCAGCCACCCCACGGTCCCTTAAACACATATGGTATTGTGTTCAAGGACGATGTTCATCACAACAAGTTCACGACCATATCGAGGTAACCCATTATCCCCACCCGGTTTGCAGACATCCCAGCCCTAGAGAGTTTAGGGTTGCTAGAGGGTGCATAGGATCTATCAAAACATAGGTTGGGGGGATTTCTTAGAGACGACGGCTGCCACATATGTTTGCCTCACCTACGAGGCATTGAGTTCATTCTTTAGGACCGACTAGGGCCTCATGTTTAGGCTTCTGGAACATGACGTGGAGGTGACCCATGCTATGATCCGAAACTTCTTTAGTTGACCATGCTATGATCCGAAGCTTCTTTAGTTGGTCACATGATGGCTGTGTGACCGCCTACTTTTCGCAGCCGCCTCCTTGATGGAGATTTGTTGCTGTGGTTTCTTCACCTTCTTTTCTCTCATACAGGGACTCGATCTTCCCGTCGACCATGTGGCAGCGACTGGGTCCACCAATTTGATGCTTGACGTGCTTACACGCATGCATATCATTAGGCCCCACGGTCAGCGCCACTGGGTCTAGCTCATATGTTCTGGACGTGAGCCACACATGGTCCTCCCTCACCCTGACCCGACACATATTGATCTTGTCCACCTGGACTAGCTCCTTCTTGGCACAGTCTCTATTCCACCTATTCTAAGCATGAGCCTAGATGAGAGGCTACCGAGGATGGAGGTGATAATTGGGCTCTTAGTTCTGATGAGAAGCCTGAGAGAGCTGTCACCACCGCTTCTGCCCCAGTAAAGAGCATGTTTGTCCCCACTTCTATTGTTGCTCCTACTACTGCACCCCCAACCACCACACCAGCTGAGAGTTCCACTTCCGGGTAGTTTCCACATCTGTCCCCGAGATCACTGCACTATCTTCTGCAATGCCTGTTTCTGAGGGTATTTCTGTATCCATGGCTCCTTCACCTACCATAGAGCATATCTCTAGTGATCCTATCTCTTCCGAGCATGCTCCTTACCTCTGCCATCTTCGCACATGTGGACTCCATCCCTATCATTCCCACCACTTCTGAGACCACACCTATTGTATCTGCTTCCGCTTCTGAGGGCACTTCTGTCCCAACCACTGCCATTTTCACTGAGTTTGTCACCACATCTGTCGCCACGATGTCTCCACCTGCTGATATTCCTATCCTCCCCGCCTCTGTAGATCTCACATCCATTCCAGTTTATACTACCGAGATCCCTCGTAGGTTATCCTCTCCCGATTTTGTCTTTCGACCTCGTGTACCACAAGCATTATCACAGATAGAGGGGCGTGAGCCTGTGGTGCACGTTAGCCAGGTCGATCCCACAGTTCTGACACACGCCTGAGAGCGGTAGAGACTGAGGTTGCTGGGCTGAGGCATAACTTTAACGCCTTTTCCCAGACAGTCGCTACTCACCATCAGTCAGGGTGGCAGGACATTAGGGAGATTCTTGAGATTCTTAGAGCACATGGTGCATCACCTGCCACACTTGCACCAGTTGCTCCTCCTGTACCTCCAGCTGCCTCACTTGTTGCACCACCTCCTAATATTTTTGCACCACCATCTGATGATATCTCTGGTCCACAGTAGCGGGATCAATCACCACCTCCACAGGGTGTTGCTGTTGTCTGATTTGTCTTTTTGCTCATGTTCTCTGATCGCATCCGAGTGTACACCCGAAAAACGACTTGTAGTCTTACCACAAGCGCACGGTGTAGCGGCGAGCGGGTATCGAACTCATGGATGAACAAATGACAGTACCTTATTCAAATCACCTAGCTATCAAAAGAGTGAGAATAGTTTTGATATCACAGTCACAATCGTTCAAATAGCTAGAAAGTATCAATATAATAAAGCATCTAGGGATAGGAAATCCCCACTACGGACCTTCTCGCATCCTTGTGAATCATAAGTTTCATTGTTGCTAAGCTTGAATATAGGTGAACTAGTCGCAACTTAATGTAGAACCAAGCTCACACTCTCGTGCTATTGCCGATCTATAGCAAACCTAGGATAGGGCCCACTCTCGTGCAAACCCTAGCCTAAGCCGCTAGCGTGAAGAACGACATCATTGTTCAATCGTATCTCGAGCCCACTCTCGTGCAAACTCGAGCTACGACCTAGGTTGTGATAGTTCCTATCCGTCCAATCTCTTGCAAACAGATATTAGTATAGAATCACAATTAAAAATCCTAGCTCTGGCCCAATCTCTTGCAAACCAAATCTAGGGAAATCCAATTGTTAATCTAAATCGAATATCTAGGCCTTCCTATCAATTGGGATCCAATCTCTTACAAATCCCAATCGATATGAATTCCTAGCTACCCGTAATCTATCGATCAAAACCTAACCTTAATCAATTCTAGCAACAAATCTACGAATTCATCACAATTTAGAGATAGGGTCCATAGGGTTCATCCACATGCCCTAAGACGACGGCACAACTCACAAAGCATCATGCAAATCTCAGTAAAATCAATAATAATCACGGCACAATTCATTGCAAAAGAGAAATAATGCATAAAAATCGAGTTTTTAATAGAAATAGACAAACCAATGTAGATGCCGACGATCTCCAGCTGAGATTTCACAAAGAGTAGCCGTCAAAAATCCTAAAAGAAAGTCTAAAAATTAATGTTCAAAAATCTCTCTAAAATAGGGAAAAAACTGGGTTTAAATACCCTCTAAAATCATCCAAAAAATCGTGCCCAAACTGCCCCTGCGCAGCCCAAAAATCGCAACCCTAATAGCAGGCGGAGAGGGTCACTCGGCCGAGTGACCCTTGTCACTCGGCCGAGTGACAAACCCTGCAGAAAAACAGTACCTTCGGGTGTTTCAGGGTCTGTCATCGGGGGGTGGCTCAGCCGAGTGGACTTCTTTACTCGGCCGAGTGAGCATTGATGCTCGGCCGAGTGAGCCTCCTCAGGGTCTCTGAAATTTCCAGTAACTCTGGCCTTTCTTTGGACGATTTCCCTGTACCACTCAGGCGAGTGAGCTTTCTCACTCGACCGAGTGGGATTTCTTCATTCGGCCGAGTATACGCTGAAAATCATCGTGTGCGTATCCATTCTGTTTGGTCGAGTAGGGCTTCTTGCTCAGCCGAGTGAGTGGTCCACTCGGCCGAGTGAGGTGCTGTTGAGCTCATTCTTCTTCTTTTTGCCTCCTCGTCGCTCCTATTGATTTCCTTCTTCTTTCGCTCATCCTCCATCGCTGATAAGCCCTCGAATGAGCCGTGGGCGACACTCCTAGACGTGTACAAATCCCTTGATCTCAAATTCGCTCCAAATCGCTGCATATTTCCTGAAATACGACAAAAACAAGAAATAGTGAAAAGCATTTCAATATTGTCGAATAATCGTGAAAAACGCGATATGGGCGATCAAAACGACATGAAAACATGCAGAAAAATGATATAAAATATGGAGTGATCAAAATATCCCAAGCTTACCTCTTACTCTTCCTCGAGGAAGATAAGTAAAAGGCGAACCCGATGGGAAAAATAATAAAAATGAAAAAGGAAGAAATAGAACGTAAGTAAGGAAAGAAAGCAAGGAGAGAGGTGCTAGATCATTTTCTCAGGATGTGGGTATCGCTTACTCATAGCATACAGAGAATATAATAAACACATGCCAAAGATTTTTATCTCGATATCATAATCATATAGATGCATTCAAATAGAAAACCCGAGAATATCAAAACAATATGAAATATGGAATCGTTCTAGAATTAACATCGTTTGAAGCATCTAAAGCGGTATACATAATCATAGTCCACACACTTTTCAATTGAATGCTTTCTATTTGGAGTATAAGAGATATCACACAATATAGATCAATAAGAATAGAAAGGTATGGTTTTCATGAAATGCATGCTAAGTTTCAATTCCTGGATTTCGTAAAACTTTTAGTAATCTCACCGAGTATAGAAAATTACCTAGCTTAGGTTGTCATGCACAGTCAAGTAGCCACTCTCTCACACATCATTGGATCCTCTCCCCCAAGCTTATCTATAAGCGCGGTGGCATAAGATAAATCAATAAGTACATTCAACATTTTTGGAGCTCCAATAAAAATTAAAACAAAAGAGGGAAGAAAGAGGGAAAGAGTATGAGATGGGATCATGTACAAGCTTCTTTTCTCTTTTCTTTTTTCTTCTTTTTTTCTCTTTTTCGCATGTATACATCTGAGATCCCAAATCAAAAGATAGAAAGATATTCAAATATTTTTTCTTTTTGATTTTGGGGGTATTGGAGCATGGAATTTAATAGCGGGGTGGGTGCCAATATAGGGTCCGCTAAAGGAAGATTCACCAATGAATATAAGTATCGAAATAATGCTCAAGATATGTGGAGAAAGAAATATATGTAACACTCGGTTCACTCTGTAGGACGTGCACGACAACTTTCAGCAGAGTAATGTAATCTACTCAGTTTAATCTCAGAAAGTAAACTAATCCAGTTATATCAACCCAACATACATTCATTCAACCTGAAAGTGAATCGTACAGTTTTCATGCAATAAGAACTGATATAAGAACGAAAAGCAGTATTCCAGATATAAGCAATCAATGCGTGAAGCTTGGTGTGTTTTCTACGAAGAGTATACATATAAATTATCAGACTCAGCTAATAAAAGAATTTCATCCATATTCATACATGAAAGTGTGGGTTACTATCTCAAATGCATAGCAAGACACAGCATATGATATCTGAAATAAAAACTATGGCATGACAAAGTAATACGCATCTAGAGATAAGCTAACACCACGTCATCATCATCACAGAAAATTCATCTCTAGCAAAAAGATGAAAGAAATAAGGATAAAAAGGAAATAAAAAACTACTGTACAATGCAGCACACTCAAGAAAATAAAAAAACGTGATGCATGATAAAAACGAAAAAGTGGGTGAAAATAGGTGTAAAAACGAAGAAATATGAAGAGAAATAAAATAAAAGGTGTCAAAAATAAAAAGTGCATGAGAACTCACTCCCCCAAGCTAAAGTGCACAGTGTCCTCAATGTGCGAAGTGTGGCACACGAGAGGCAAAAAGTGGGCGGGGTGGGTGAGGATGCATGCATAATGGAAAAAAAATATGAAAGAAAATGATATGAGAATGCGGGTGATGCATGCAGAGAAAAAAATAGTGCAGATATGAGTGTCCACAAAAAGTACTCCCTCTCTCCCAAATAGATATATACAGATAGGACCATAATGTGAACAAAACAGTGTGTGGAGGAGGGGTGCAAAATCAGCAGGCTCACAAAAAGTATCCAGCGTATCGACAGCAAAAATGTGGAAGGCATCCAGTGTGTGCCTAAGGGGGTGGGGGTGGACCAGCACCGTCCTGTGGCGGAAGTGGTAGCGGGCCTGGTGGCTGCTGGGTGGGTGTGGGTGGCAGAGGCAGATACGCAAGAATCTGATTCAGGCAATCCTGAATACTAGGAAGTATAGCTACGCGGGTCTGGACTGCACTGACGGTGGTGAAGAGAGCCCTAAAATCTCCTCTGAGTCCACTAACTGCCCCCTCAAGAGCACGAATGCTCTGAACTAGGGTGTCGGGGGGAGGTGGAGCAGAGGGTCGAACAGGTCGAACAGGTGAAGAATGGGGCTGTCTCACACGGCCGCCATAAAGGATAGGTGCAGCAATGAGGTGGTGCTCGGGTACTGTGCTCGCGAAGTGTCGCTCAGCCTCCATGTGAGGCTGAGACGCAGGCAAGGTAGAAGAGGAAGGAGCAGCAGCAGAAGCAGGAGTGAAAACAGACGACGAGGCAGGCGGAGAGGTCAGTGACACAGAAGTGGGGACAGACGTCACAACGCTCTCGGAGTATACAGCAGCGGTGGAGACAGTGAAGTCGATGACTGGGTAGGTCGTGAAGGCTGCAGAAAATGGCTCCCCAGAAGCCGAGAACAAAAGTGAGGATAGGGTCTCTACTGCGGCGGTGAAGGAGGTCTCGCCGCTCTCTAAAATGGTGGTGGGGTGCTCGGGGCTAGCAACAGAAATGGGATCTATCGAGATGGGCACAGTGGTGGTAGCGGTGGTGGACGAGGACTCCGCAAAAGTGCTCCCGATACTAACAGAAGTGTGGACAGAGGTGTCGAGAGGGGCAGACAGGTCAGGTGCAGGCTGAGGGATCACGGGGTCCTGGGGTGGAATAAGGGGCTCCTACTGAGCACCCTCAGGCTCTAGCACGTATGCGGTAGGGATAAGGAGATCCATCGCTGGAATCCAATCTCCGCCCGTGGGTCCTATATGTGTCCGAGCAGGGCTCGTGAGAATCATGTAATCTGCAGCGAAAGGACCATGGAGCCACACCCAGTGTTGACGACCATGAGGGCGCAGCATCCTCATCCGGGTCATGACATCTATCGAAAGTGAAGTGGTGCCCGATGGTCGAAGCAAGTCAGCAGGCAGGTCGACACCAGTCATAAGGGCCAAGAGGGTAATCAGACCGCCGCAGCAAATAGGCATCCGAGCACCGACAGAAACAACTATGCGGTCGATGTACCAACTAGCAATATCAATCTCGACGGCGGGGACCAATACGTCACTACCCCTATCGAACACCCTAGGCCGTGCCATCGCATAGAGCATGTAGAGCTCTGACGTCTTTTCCTTCCTTTTTCACCCATTTTTCTTTTTTAGCATTATATTTTTCTTTTCTTTTGCGTGCATGCTTGTTTGCTTATAGTTTATTCTCTATTTTCTTTTCTTCATTTTGCTAGATGATTTCTCTGTGATGTTATCTCTTATGATTTCACCGTCATCATGACATGCCATGCTGCTTAGAGTTATTTCATAATCTTGCTCTTTATAAGTACTTGCAATAATTCTCTTTTGATGATCTCTCTAAGTAAATGCATGAAGCTTAATGAAACTGAATAAGTAGAGTAGTGTTTAGTATGCTTTCATTGGAAACATACCACGATTCACGCACTACTGGGAAATTGGACGTTAGCCACGGACAAATCCATGGCTAATACCCCAAAATCAGTGGCTAATACCCAATAGCCACGGATTTTTATAAATTCCGTGGCTATTGTTCCATGAGGGAAAGTGGCGTAGCAAATGTGAAAACTCTGTGGCAAATGGAAGAAATTCCGTGGCGGAAAATTTAGCCACGGAACTATAGTCACGGAAATTCCATGGCAATTGTTACACCTATTGCCTTTCTGTGGTAAAAGTATATTTGCTACGGAAAAGTTCAGAAAATATTTCCGTGGTAAACTGCATTAGTCACGGATATTCCGTGGCTATTGTTCCAACTATTGCCACGGAAATTCCGTGGCAAAAAGTTATTTGTTAGAGATGTTTTCCGAAAAATTACAGTGGCTAAACTACATTAGCCACGGATATTCCGTGGCAAGATTGGTTTATTTGCCGCGGATTCTCGGTGGCAAAAAGTTTTCCGCGACGAATATTTTCCAAATACAATTTTGTGGCTAAAAATATTAGCCACGGCCAGTCCGTGGCTAATGTGTTTATTTATTTTTTTTAAAATCCAAATATTCGTTTACAATCAAAATTCCCATATATATATATATATAACAAGAAAGAAACATCGATGTACAATCAAAATTCCCATATATAAACAATATCAAAAATTCCAATTAAAAAAAGTATCATCTATCAACAAATTCCTAGAAACTATATGAATACAAACTTTACACATACATCAACATACCTCAATAGAAAAGTTTTCCACATATAAAAGGTTTCCATATATAAATACATAACGGCCCCTTGGCCCACTCAATACAAAAAGTTTCCACGCATCAACATAATGGCCCATCGGCCCCCTCAATACAAAAAGTTTTCACACATCAACATAACGGCCCCTCTGTCCCCTTCAATACAAAGTAAACTCTCAATCTCATCATAATGGCCCCGTGGCCCTCTCATCACTCTCCGAAACACCAAGTAAAAACGATTAAACTCTCACCTCATATCTCCACCCTCCGGTCCTCCACCAGCTCCGCCTTGCGGGCGCGATTCCTGAAACAAAAATTGAAATAAATAAGTATTTACTAAAATTAATAAACAAATAACTATTATTTGTTAGAGGCAAGATATGCTTAATAGGATTCTGCAAACCAGTTTTTGGTAGGAATCATGTATATCAAATTTCCATCACAAAAGTGCATAGTACAGCTGACGGAAAGGCAGAAGTAGTGGGAAGGGAGAAAAACTCTTAAAGGATGCACAAACCATATCACGGAATACAAGTCGAATATGTGGCACGTTGGTCCGATGAATATCATTTCCATCCGGTACTCTTTTATAGTACATTTTCCCGACCCAATGAGACTGTAGAAAATCAGTGAGAGAAAAAATTTCAATCAACAACAACTAATGATGAGAACTTTCGTCTTGGTCAAAACATGGGGAAAAAGTGTGATGGAAAGACATAACATGATATATATGTTTCCTGAATGTAAGAAAGGGACGCAAGATGGAATTCTCAAAGTGGCAACAATGGCACAACCCATCGAGAAATGCTCAAAATGGGTAACTCACAAGTTATATTTCACCAAGAAAACGCATTCCACATTTCGCAGGCAGCAGAACTGCTAAAACAGTAAGCATGCATCATCACTGCCAACTTTCCACTAATATTTTGGATAGAGGACCAGTAAAAGACGAATGAACATAGAATCAAATGGCAATTTTCATCCATTTTGTGGATCATTACTCTATCTACTAGCAGATTTATGTCAAATGAACAATTTAAAGCATTATAATCTTGTGTACCTTAAGATCATGCGAAAAGCCAGACTGGTAAACTGAATTCATAGCAATCTCACATAAATCACACGAACTAAGCTTCCACAGCTGTTAGAAAAACAAGAGATTTAGCATCTAGCCAGCACAGGAGAAAGGATGGTAGAAGAAACGTACTGAAGCTGCAATGCTGTATTCCTCCACCAACGGTTCTTTCGTTAAATGGATTTGCAATGGGTCATAGGTTGACAGAGAAACATTAAGGCCTTGTAAGAAGAACGTCGGGAAAGGGTTTCGATGAAAATCTAGAAATAGGGAGTTGTTGCTCAAAGGAGACATTGCGGGACCAATCTGGGTTCAAGAATGAATGACATTATCAGTTGAGCATAATAAACAAGAAAACTGAAAAGAACTGTCATGCATCACCTCAACATTTACGATATACTAATGACATCAGAGGCAACAAGGCCAGTTAGCAGTAGCTAGAGAAGATAGTAAATACCTGAGCTGTAGAAACTAAAGATCTAGATTAATCATTAAGCAAGACCATGCAAATAATAATCTAGATATATAAAACATGCGGAATCTTAAATCATTGACATACTCAGATTTAGCGGAAGCGTACCTGAGTCCATCGCTAATAATCTGAAAGATCCTGACGATACCGCAACGGACGATCTTCCAGAATAGCACGAATCAACCGTTTGGAGAATCCCTTTAGTTTTCTCCCGGTTTCTCTCCTAGCGACGGGACGTAGAAAAGACGGCTCAACTTTGTTCGTGTATTCCGGGGATCATGACCGCTAATATTTATAGGCTAGCCTCCATAGCCCCAGGGTTTCCAACTCGGCCCATCAACGAGTTGAAGCCCAATAGTCTCTACACATAAAGGCCCCACAACCTCTTTAACTCATTTAGCCCATTTAATTAATTAAAACCAGATCACTAATATATTGGGCTTAATACGACAGCGTAGCACTTATATAATTATTCACCGCATATTAGCCCAATGTTGGATTAAGATCCAACTTAGTTGGGAATGACATTATCAGTTGAGCATAATAAACAAGAAAACTGAAAAGAACTGTCATGCATCACCTCAACATTTACGATATACTAATGACATCAGAGGCAACAAGGCCAGTTAGCAGTAGCTAGAGAAGATAGTAAATACCTGAGCTGTAGAAACTAAAGATCTAGATTAATCATTAAGCAAGACCATGCAAATAATAATCTAGATATATAAAACATGCGGAATCTTAAATCATTGACATACTCAGATTTAGCGGAAGCGTACCTGAGTCCATCGCTAATAATCTGAAAGATCCTGACGATACCGCAACGGACGATCTTCCAGAATAGCACGAATCAACCGTTTGGAGAATCCCTTTAGTTTTCTCCCGGTTTCTCTCCTAGCGACGGGACGTAGAAAAGACGGCTCAACTTTGTTCGTGTATTCCGGGGATCATGACCGCTAATATTTATAGGCTAGCCTCCATAGCCCCAGGGTTTCCAACTCGGCCCATCAACGAGTTGAAGCCCAATAGTCTCTACACATAAAGGCCCCACAACCTCTTTAACTCATTTAGCCCATTTAATTAATTAAAACCAGATCACTAATATATTGGGCTTAATACGACAGCGTAGCACTTATATAATTATTCACCGCATATTAGCCCAATGTTGGATTAAGATCCAACTTAGTTGGATAAGTTCCAACAATCTCCCACTTGGGCTATATGCTTAAACTTTATAATTATATTTCATAGTGCATACAACCAAATAAGATCTTAACCTGCTGTCATTTCTTTAATGAGTCAAAACCAATCCGGTCCATCAATTATATTAGCAAGGGATCAAAGAGATCTTCGCCGCAGCAATTGCAGCTCGACCCATCAATGGTCACCGTGCTAATACAAAAGAATGACATGGATTATGAAGTGGATGTGTAGCGTGGAAATTACATGTAATGTGATCTAACATGTCTATTTCCAACTGATCCTCCTTAACCTTAGTGAGATCATAAACAAAACAAAATCGGAGTGAAGCCGAACTGAAACCAAAAACTTTATTTCTGATCAGAAAATAACCTCAAGCTTAAGCTGGAGACTTAATTTTGTCTATCATATGAGCACCCAAAAGAACAAACTCCCACAAAACTGAATGTTCTTAATGAAATGACATCCATATGAGTAGCTAGCTCATAAAACCTTTTGGATGACATTTCCTTATTATAACGGATCCGTAATTAAATGGTTTGTTCCGATGTGCTCATTAGACAATTATACACTCCTATTAATCAACAATCTAGGAACTTGATCTCTGAATATCTAAACTTTGTCGAGTTCCTGTTGTTGCTGGAATATAAAACTGCAGACTTTATTGTCACTAAATAAACTGTGTGGTGTTTCAACACCATCCCTAATTTGCAGCATAGTGACAAAATATGCAGATATATTTCATGATTTGGATGTCACATAATATGATATAAAATCTAAAGCCATGTTAGAAGAGACTATATAAAGGGACCATTTAGATCTCTTCTAGTAGATGGCACCTAACATAGATTTTCATACATTCTTTGCATCCAATAAATGATCAGAGTCAGTATACCAAAATGATCTCAAACTCTTTTGACTACTGATCCTTGAACATGTAACACCTTTTGTTCTCCATAAATACCGTAAGACACATTTGGCTGCTGTCAAATGGTCAACTCCTGAACTTAACAATCTGTCCAACACATCTGTAATATATGCAATAACCAAATGCATATAAAACTGAGCATACTTTAGACTCCCTATTGGTGAGATATAGGAAATCTTCTGAAAATTATTCTCAGGGCAATAATTGAGACTAAACTTGTCTCCCACAGAACTTAGCATTCATTACCACATAGATATTATATAAATTACATGCTCCCACAGAACTTAGATAACATCATTAAATATCATCTTAAAACCGAACGAGGTGATCACTTAATGAAATTTAATGTATCAGTAACGATATTGAAATGCTCTACTAATGCCATTATAAATCTTATAGAGTCTTTCATGAAAAGTGAATAGAAAGTCTCTTTACAATTAATGCATTCTTTTCCGTATAAAGTCTTTGAGTGATACGCTTTAAATCTTTTCTTAATACCCTTTTGAATTCCCTTTTGATTGTAAAAGACTATTTACAATCAATAGGTTTCAAACCTTATGGCAATGAGAAAAAGATTTTAAGTATCATTTAAAGACTTTCTTAATTAATGCAATAATCAATTTTAGAGATGTAAAACTTTTATGACTTGATGTAAGTCGAACTTCCATCATCCTAATGTCAACAGTGAGCTTGTCATCTCTTTAATGGATTTCCTGAATGGCAATTAGTGCTTTGAGGGTGCTAGAGTTTGTCCTTATGAACAATTTCCCGAGTAGGAGGAATTACAACATTATCTTGAATTTATTGTGTCTTGAACAATGTCAGGAATACCATCCCGAACAATGCCAACAACACCTGTGTGGATATAATCCTCTTCAAGAGTAATGTCACTAACTAAATTTCCCCCCTCAAACTCAGCATCCGCAAATAGGTGTGCATTTCCTAATTCGTTAATTAACTTAATAGTGGGATTATGTAAAATCATAAAAATAATATCAACTTTAAAACTATTCAACAAAACCAAATAATCATTAGCATTATGTCCTATTACTTTATTAGGCTTATAAAGCCGTACCTTAGTTGGACATATCCAAACATGCAATTGATTCATTTGTTGAAACTTTAATAATGATATAAGCTGCAATCAATAACCAACTGAATTCTAAACTGTTAATTCTTTCATTACAACACATGTACTTAAACTGCAGGAATCTTAGAAATAAAGCAACATTTCCAAATAAATGAAGATTATAATGATCTTTTTAAAGAGCTAGAATAAACTAATTTAGAATTAAGAGACAACCAAATTTTCCATTCAAAATTGAACACTTATAACCAAATTTGTTCAAAATAGAAATGGAAATCTAAATTCCGTTTAAAAACGGCACATAATAGTCTCATAAAATTCAAATACGTTCTAGCATTTAAAAGAAATAATCTAAATTTAATGTGCCTCTACTTGAACCATCTTGCCATTGCCCATATCGATGTATCTTTCACCATCATTTGGCTCTTGGCATCTTAGGCAATCCTGCATAGACACAATGATGTGAATGGTTATACCAAATCTTTCCATCACGTGCCTATAAGTACCAAAGGTTGCATGAAAAGAAATTAACTTAGAATTAAACCGAATTAAAGAAACATACCCTTTTTAGCATGCCAAGCGTGATAATTTGAGCAATTCTTCTTTACATGCCCTTCAGCTCCACAGAAGAAACAACCATGACCTTCTGAACTTTTCAGTTCCCTTTGTTGTTTCTTTTGAGAAGCTGTATCTGCAGCTTCAGTATCCTTCTTCCTCTTGTTGAAGGTGGATGTCAGGAGATGGCTTTCTGTCATTTCTTGCTCAAGCCTTTCATCTTCCTGTACACAGTTTGAGATGAGCTCATCCAGAGACCAAGTCTCATCCTTCAGATTGTAGCTCATCTTAAACTGGTCAAACTGGGATGGAAGAGATATCATAACAAAATGCACTAGCAGAGCCTCAGAGAGGTCTAGCTCAAGTGCTTTCAACCTTGAAGCAATATCAGACATCTTCATTATATGCTCCCTGATGTTTCCTTTTCCTTCATATTTCATTGAAGATAGGTTTGTCAAGAGTGTATTAATTTCACCCTTTTCATTCTTGACAAACTTCTTTTCAAGCTCAATAAGGAACCATTTAGCTGTGGAAATTTTCTCTGAAAGAGAACCCCTGAGATATTCTGGAATGGCATTCTTTATAAGCATTAGGCTCATGCGATTTGATCTCTTCCACTCCTACATCTCCCTCTGTTCAACAGAGGTACTCTCATCAGTGAGTGGTGGAGGACAATGAGTCCTTAATGCCAGATCAAGATCCATGACTCCGAGGATTATCAAAAGATTCTCTTTCCATGCCTTGAAGTTAGTGCCATTAAGGACTGGAATTGATTTTAGGTTGGCAGAAAAATTTTCAGGAATATTAGCTGAAAAGAGAACAAGAAAACAATTTATAACATGTTCATATGAGTATTAAACAAAACAACACCAAATTCAAATTAATGCTATTTTCCCATCTCAAGACATCCCCCACTAGCCCAATATTTATCTTTGGATAATCTATTGACTAGTCACTGACATCTTGTTGTAGCAATCAGACAATGACAATAATAACATGCCATCTCTAAAACTTCCTTTGGGCCGAATTAAATTTGCATGCATTGAACTCACTAATCATCACCTTGTCTATTGCCACATGTGCGCATGAAATGGTAGAGAACGGTAATCTTCCTTTGGGCTGATTTAGCATTCTTACACAAATCACGGGCACATTTGATTCTTTTTATATTCATGAAATGAAATAATGCAAATCAACAGAGCCCACTTTGGCGAGATGATGATTGCACGAAGTCATTTCAAAAATATATACCTTTGCAAAATTTGAATTTATGTCGCAATTTAATACATGAATATACTTTAAGTGGAGATATTCAAGTCCACTTTTCTTCAAAATCAAATTTAAGGCGACCAAAATTTTCATACAAAAGTATGTATTCAACTTGTTATATTTCGAGATTAGAACTGATCTTCACAAGAAAACCCACTTTGGTGAGTTGATGATCTAATCATTCTATATTCGAAATATATAATAATTGTGCCAAAAAAAAAATTGAAATTGAAACTAAACCGAATTTAACAAAAAAATGATTACAACAAGCGGAAATATATACAAGAACCTTTTATTCCACCCTTCTAATCATTTATATTGAGTTAAATAAAATTTATAACTTCAACACAAATTTTCTTCTTCAAAATGGGGTATATAGGTATACTAATGTGTATATGAACATACATAATAAATTTATATATAAAAATATACACCCTATCCCATTTTAGATATAACTTTAAATGTGTCAAATTTCCTTTAAGGCCATTTGCTTGATGGTTAGTGCACAAAAAATTCTTTAAGGCCTTTTAAAACATATTCTTAAGGAGAAATATATGTTAAAACTTTTTATTTGCTCCCGAAGAAAACACCTGAATTTTGTGTTTTAATTTAAATCTAAATTTAGGCAATCTGAATTTTCATACCGATGTATGAAGTCAACTTGTTATATACCGAAGTATATATATATGGTTTTAAGCCTTAAACTCAGAATTTAAATTTATTTTGCACAATTAACACAAAATTTATCTTTGAGGAGAAATATACATTTAAACGTCTTATTTCCTCCTTCAATTCATATTAAATTCAATATTGGGCAACCAATCATACAAAAGTATGTATTTAACCGTTTATGTTCCGAAATAATAATAATTTAACAGTAAAGCCCACGTTGGTGGGATCCCGTAACAATTAAAATTATTTTGAAACATATAATCTAATTTGTCCAAAACTTGAATTCAAATTAAACTGAACTTAAATGTAAATATATTTGAAAAACTTTTATTTACTCCTTCGATCCGTTTAAAATTCATCAAGGCAACTGATCATACTGTTGTATGTATTTACCGTTTACATTCTGAAATAATAACAATTTTAATAGTGGAACCCACTTTGGTGGAATTTCACAAAAAATTAGAATTATTTCGAAATGTGTATATAACTGAAATTTGCCTAAAGAATTAAAAACGGAATGAACTTAAATTTAACACACAAAATTGGGCCTACAGGATATATATATACACAACCGTTTATTTCCCATTTCACGAATTTAAATTCAAAACTTTAGGCGATAAATTTTTCATGCCAAGCATGTACGTAGCCTTTTTATATATATCGAAATAAAATTAATTGCCACGATGGAGCCCACTTTGGTGGGTTGTCCTTTTAAATAAAATTATTTCGAGATATATATATAATTAATTACGCCTAAAATTGAATTAAAATGTGAATTTCAACACAAAAATTACACTTAATGGAAATATACAAATTGCCCTTTTATTTCCTCCTTCATTTTGTGTTAAAAAAAAAATCCCAAGGTAGCCCAAATTTGTGTCCAAATGACCCAAAAAATTGGGTCCAAAATTAGTCATGTGCCCAAAAAACTGTTTTGCAATAAGCCCAAAAGAAGGCTAAAACTGTTTTGCAATAATAGGCCCAAAAACACCCAAACAAAGCCCAAAACAGGCCCAGCCCAATCCTCAAAAAAAAAAAAAATTTTTTTTTTTTAGGGTTTCTGATTGGGGGTGGCGGCCGCCGCCGCCGCCCCCATCTGCTGTCGGGCGCTGGTAGGGGGGCCGGCGCCCGTTTCGCCGGCGGGGGGCGGATTCCGCCGCCCCCCCTCAGATCTCGACGGGGGGCGGCGGAAGCCGCCCCCTCTGTCGCCAACGGGGGCGGATTCCGCCGCCCCCCTCAGATCTCGACGGGGGCGGCGGAAGCCGCCCCCTCTGTCGCCAACGGGGGCGGCTTCCGCCGCCCCCCTTCAGATCTCGACGGGGGCGGCGGAAGCCGCCCCCTCTGTCGCCAACGGGGGCGGCTTCCGCCGCCCCCCTCAGATCTCGACGGGGGCGGCGGAAGCCGCCCCCCCTCTGTCGCCAACGGGGGCGGCTTCCGCCGCCCCCCTCAGATCTTGACGGCGGTGGCGGAAGCCGCCCCCTTCTGTCGCGATTCATCCTACAGGGGCGGCTTTGCCGCCCCTTTCTTGTTCTGTGTCGACGCCGACGAGGCCGGCGCCGATCTTCCGATGTGGCGGGAGAGCCACCCCCTTCTTTCGCCGTGTCGGGCGACGGCCGGTGGGCCGCCCCCGATCTAGGGTTCGTAAAACCAAAAATTTTTTTTTTTTGTGGAAAAATTAATCAAAAAACCAAATTTTTCATAGATCTGAAACTTAAAACTAATAAAAAACTAATTTTTATCAGATCCGAAACTTAAAACAGATTAAAAATCTGATTTTTAACAGATCTACTACGAGCAGGCAAGTAAAATAAGATCCACAACATGTGGGCTCTGATACCACTTGTATAAACTAAAGATCTAGATTAATCATTAAGCAAGACCATGCAAATAATAATCTAGATATATAAAACATGCGGAATCTTAAATCATTGACATACTCAGATTTAGCGGAAGCGTACCTGAGTCCATCGCTAATAATCTGAAAGATCCTGACGATACCGCAACGGACGATCTTCCAGAATAGCACGAATCAACCGTTTGGAGAATCCCTTTAGTTTTCTCCCGGTTTCTCTCCTAGCGACGGGACGTAGAAAAGACGGCTCAACTTTGTTCGTGTATTCCGGGGATCATGACCGCTAATATTTATAGGCTAGCCTCCATAGCCCCAGGGTTTCCAACTCGGCCCATCAACGAGTTGAAGCCCAATAGTCTCTACACATAAAGGCCCCACAACCTCTTTAACTCATTTAGCCCATTTAATTAATTAAAACCAGATCACTAATATATTGGGCTTAATACGACAGCGTAGCACTTATATAATTATTCACCGCATATTAGCCCAATGTTGGATTAAGATCCAAATTAGTTGGGAATGACATTATCAGTTGAGCATAATAAACAAGAAAACTGAAAAGAACTGTCATGCATCACCTCAACATTTACGATATACTAATGACATCAGAGGCAACAAGGCCAGTTAGCAGTAGCTAGAGAAGATAGTAAATACCTGAGCAAGATAATACAAGTATTGTAATATAGGAGACTTTCTTAGGTTGATGCCGTGAGCAATATTATGAGCAACAAGAAATGTTGCTGTAAGATGGTCAATATCACCAGCCTGCCAATAGAAGGAACTATGAGAAACACACGCATGGACAAGGAAACTGATATAATAATTATTACCTCCCCAGCATGAGGACGGAATTTGATGGTTGTCATTCCCTTCGATTCTCGTAGCTGAAATATTTATAGCAAGAGTCGTTTATTCACCATCTTGAGTCTGAATAGTTGCAGAATGTAAAATATCTTCGAGGATATGTCTAAAGTCAAGGTTAGCTGGGACAAGGTAATCCCAGAATTTTTTATATTCTTTTTTATGTGTTCCATTTTGGATGGTGTGTGAGTGGGTGTGGTTGGTTTTTCTTTTTTTCTTTTTCCCTTTTTTTGTTTTGTTTTGTTTTGTTTTGTTTTGTTTTTTTTTTTTTTTTTTTTTTTTTTTTTTTTGGGGGGGGGGGGGGGGGGGGGGGGGGGGGGATTATGGGTGTTAACAAGAAACTCAAAAGATAATTCATTTGTAAAATGAGAACCTTGTTTAGTGTGTAGACATTTGCATAGCAATAGTAAGCATAATATGAAAATGCAGGATTAAACATGTTGGTCCATTGAGCTGTCAGTCGGGCATTGCCAACTAGCAACATGATACTTAATTCCTTTGCGGGAGTTTGTTTGTTTGGATCACTCCATCGGCAGTGGTATTTCTGAATTAAAAATTCATGGGCACACTAAGCAGAATGACTAAAATTCATGGCACAATGAAACTAATGGCAATTCATAGCGGCTCGTTGTGATCCACCAAAGCAGTGGTTCTTTCTCCCTAATGTCCTTGACTCTCGTGGGGTGTTACTTTCCCCCATGTTAGGGTTGAATTTCTACTGATATTGTTGGCATTAGTGGCACTATAGACGGAGAGTTCTGTTTGAGGAATCAGAAGTGTTTTTGAGCAAATTGAGCAGTAATGTTGAACATAATGTCGTTCAACATAATGTTCAACATTCGGGATCTGGAATAATTTTTCGTATACAGAAACGTTGCTTTGGTCTACAAATCTGTCGTGGTGATCTCAGATCTGATTTGTAGCCTAGAATATCGGAGGTTCCTGATTTGATTGATTCCAGATATTGGTGAGATTTTTATACTCCTTCTTACCCAAATTAGTTCCTTAATTGATGGAGGTTTGTTGAGAATATTTGGGAATCTGGTTAGTTCCTAAATTGATGGGAGGAAATATTTGCTGAGATTTATTGTTTTTATTTACCAGAAATAGATCCTTATTCTATAGGCAAAATATCCACATGAGATTTGTTTTAATCATTTTACCCGAATTAGATTCGGTGGTTCCTTGAATATGAGATTTCTTACGCGAAGTGATCCTAGAAATATTGGCGGATATTCTGCATTAAAGAGGAAGTTATTTACCCATAAATAGTGGTTACAAAATCTGAATGGGTTCATTTCTGAATGGTTGTGCGGTTGAAGATTCTATATATGAATGTTTTCATATCTTGCATTATTGTTTAGATCTTCTCCAGATATTCGGTTGAATGCAGTTATGCATAAGATTTGCTGACGAAGGTGAATGAAAGTATCAATCCACAACCGAGGTATGAAAGATCCTATTTATTGGCCATGTTGTATATTATGTTGAACGTTATTATACAACATTATGTACAACATGCTGTGTCAGAAGGCTGGAATAGGTTGGCGGACTTCAGCGGTTATCAAAGGTGGATTACTTCAGATCTCATGTTATCTCTTTTAGGTATTCTGGTATATTCTGTTGAAGATACATTTGGAAGTTACAATCTCTTGGTTTTGTTGTTGTATCGGTTAGAGAGATTCTTGCCCGCAATATTTTATTGATCTGATCCTTGGAGATATGTGGAACTTGTCACGCCCTGCTTCCCTAAAATGGAAGGCGAGGCGTGAGGAGGTCCGCTCAGACGTGGAGCTGTGAAGCTGCAGTCTGATAAGCGTATAAAATATGAATTGGCATGTCCTTGCAAGTGCGACGCGGAACAATACTAATAACAAGGAAAGAGAGAGATAAAATGTTCAATCTCAGAATGTCCACAATAAATTTCAACATCACAGAAAAGCCACCAGGCTAAAAGAAGAATCTAACAGGAAAGTACAATAGACTGAAAAGAGGCCTAAGGCATGGCCGACATAATACATAACATCAACAAGAAAAGAGAGGTGCTACGCACCGACAGCCTAACAACGACTAAGCAGAAAACAACAACAACTAGAAGGAGCTCTAGGACTGGTCTCCTATATCCTCGAACTCAACACATGTAACATGTTCGTCCTCGACGACCAACTCTGGCTCACAATCTAACATGTGACACCCAAAAGAGAAAAGGGGCACATGTCAGCAAGTCTAAAAAGACTTGAGCAAGGAAACTGAAAGTAACTAACAACCTAGCACTTATAATATTATGCAATGATAAGACAGTTTAGTATGATGCAGCAGTTTAAAGGAGAGTGTCACGCACTCACGATGTAGCGAAAGCTACCAATTCACTAATCACTTATCACTTATCACTGTTTATCACTTAGTGCATAGAGAGTCCACCTGTTGGCCAGCTCGTGGCTCAGGCCGCTTATCTCTTATCACTATTTATCACTTAGTGCGTAGAGAGTCCACCTGTTGGTCGGAGTGGCGGATCAGGCCAACTCGGGCTCAATCCGCTTATCTCTTACCCCACCCATATGTGTCGAGCGTTGGGGTTTCCAACTAACTGCGCTCGCTTCTGGAACACGAGCCAGGAAGTGTATTTCACTTGGCATAGGGGTGCACCTAGCCTTATTTATCGAGCGTTTGGGTTTCTAACTAACTGCGCTCGCTTCTGGAACACGAGCCAGGAATATAAGTATTGTAGCGTGTGCTACGCAATCACGATGAATAATCAATATGCAATGACATGAACAGATATTCGCGTACCGTTAATTTAAATTAAACATGGCAGTTAAGGATGCATGGATGACGTGAACAGTTAATACGCGTACCGTTAATTAAAATTAAACGTGACATACAAGCATGATGAGGGTGACGGATCTAGCTTCGTTGTCAAGCTAGATCAAAGGCGTCCAGACAGCTATCCTTTCACTGTCTAGTCTCTTTACGCTAAAACAAGGTAATGGCCTAAGCACGGCCTAAATAACAAGGGTAGCAAGTTTCACTTACCTGATATACATGCAGGTATCGCAATCTCAAAGTCCAACCACATATCATAACGTCCAGAGCTCCCACGCTCAGTCCAACACCAGCCTACAGTCTCGTATTATTATCTTGGATTAGTGAGTTACAAAGCAGTAGAAACACAGTTTTTATCTTGATTAGCATGCAAAATTGGTGGGGGTTCCTACGGTTCAGAATTATACCCTCACATGACGCGAGAGCTACACTGACGTCGGGTAGCGACGTCAGGGGTTGAATTCCGGTAGCGTGCAAGGTAACGACGTCGGCCCGGAAAAAGTAACGGGTCACGAAGATAGACATACTATATCTGCTTCAACGATTTATAATCAAGCTAAAGAATTTATACATCATTAAAAGTTAACATTCATTTACGCTGTTTACTAACCTACAAGCTAACATATATTAACTAATCTATATAACATGAAGGTTATAACAATCCCTGTTAACCAAGATACTACAAATTTTACATATACTGCATTCCACTGCTATACTATAGGTTCTGTGAGGTTGGTAGTACATGTAATAATCGGAAGCTCAGCACTATGATGAAACAGTACATGATACCAAGCATGTAGATTATAATCAAGCAATGCGTTTATAATCGGAAGTTCTGTGCAAAAGAACTCACCAACTAACATGCTACCCATGGTATTCTCCTATCCTGTAGAAGAAGTCGGGGCAGAGGGTCCAAGTGGGGGTCGATGGGGGAGTTGCACGCCGGAGAGGCGGCTCTCAGCGGTGGCGACCGGCGGTGGCCGCCGCTGCTGCGGCTGCGAGCTGTGCGATGCCGTTTGCGGCGGTCCACGGTGGCACAGACGACATGAACGGTGGAGGAGGGCCGCCGTGCGTCGGGGGGCCGGAGGAAGTTCGGCGACGAGAGTGGGGCCGCCGTGCGATCTGGGTGCTGCGGGGTGTCGGATGGCGGTGCATGGACGGCCGACGGCCGCTGCTACGAGCTTTGTGAGGAGAAGGGCTCGGTTACTCTGTTTCGAACAGAGGAAGGGAGGAAGGACAGGGGAGGGCTCTGCGGCATGGAATCGGGCTTCGAGGCAATGTAGGGATGGTCTGGGTTGTCTCCGATCGGAGGGGGATGGTGGCGGTGAAATCGGACGGAGGCGAGCTCACCGGGGTCGGGAATGATGGCCGGAGGGCTTGGGGACGTGGTTGCTCGGAGAATTAAAGGGATGATGGGAGGCTGGTGGTCAGAAGTGGGGTTCGGCGACCGGAGGTCTGGCATGACGAGGGGAGAGGGTGAATCGGTAGGCCAGCGGGGAGATGCGGTAATAGGTTGATGGCCGGAGTTTAGACGCGAGGGAGTGACGGCGCCTGAAGGTGAAACACGATGAAAGAACCCCAGATTGTGTGTATCATGGCGGCTAGGGCGAGGTCCACGGCGGCCTGAGGGGCGTGGGCACGTCGGAGGTGGGGGAGAGTAGGTCGGGGTGCTGATCGGAGGGCGGTTAAGGCGCCGGTGATGGGGTTTCGTTTTGGTTGCGTGAGCAAATAGAAGGGGCGGCGGCCACGATTTGTTTCTGTGAAGGAAAAGAACCTAGGTCATTTTAAAAGTAGAGGAGGGCTGTTAACGTGGGATAGGCTGTAGCTAGGGTGTTGGGTTATTTCAATTTGTGTAAAGAATTGTTATTAATAAAATCAAAGCTTTCTCCCTCACCTGCGTGGGTTGGTGTGCGGCTAAAAAGACTATGGGCTGAGTCAACAATGGATGATATAAGGATTATTATAAAATACTAGGGGATAAGTGTCACGTGGAACTTAGGGTTAAATCAATATAATAGGTTGGACAAAAATGAAAGTAAGTCAAACGGGTCCTAAAATTATGAAATAAATACTGGAGTGACCGGGACGACGAGAGAAAGAAGACAGAGAAGACGGATCATAATTTCGACGAAGAGAAACGAAATTAAAAATAGAAAGGCCTCGCGACAAAAGTGAAAATCGTGACGTCTCGTCAAACAAAATCAAATCGTGGGAGAACGACCCGTGAATGTCGTTCCAAAAGAATTCCACAATTTAATACTCTCTGAGAGGGTCACAACGACATATCACGCCATAGTGTTCGGATGAAAGACAAGGCTAAGAAAAATACGCGAACTTCAAGGAAGATACCCGTACAAAGGATACAGGGTATAAAGGCGACTCGAGTTGGGTACAGGTCGGGGTTGGCTTACTAAGGATGCAACCAAGGTGCTACGGCCCTATCGACTCAACAACACGACTCACATTCAAAGCAACAAAATCAACCAGGTATCCGAAATTGCTATACGCATATCCATACAACTAATAGTGAGTACCGGCCGTTACATCCTACCCACCTTAGAATAAAGTCCGTCCTCGGACTTTCTAACTATAAATATAACTCTAGTCAGACTGTAGCTATCCCAAACACATCACACTATAATTCAACTAGGTATAGTCATTACAAGTGCTTATACACGCACTAGGTAGTCAACAATAATTCTACTAACATGTATATATTCACGCACATTACACACTTACACCTATCATAGCCATTCAAATTCATACACACATTCCAATCATTCATATAGGCACGTACATCCCTATATAACTATTACATATCTAGCACAAACAATAGTTCAGAAACTCACATACGAATAGTCTCACACTAGCAAATACAATCATTTTTCTACGTACAGATAACTTCCTATGCACAAAACAAACGTGGGTATACTACTCCCTAATATTTCCTAGCACACATTTAATACCATACACATCAACACATGTAATCACACCATACCATTATTAAATCCAGTTTACTATGTCTAATATACATTCACCATTACTAGAATTTTACCAATATATAGTCATTTAAATGCACACAAATATTTCACTATATATTCACATCACCTACGGTCCCATAACTATATTCACGACACGCCACACATAACATAGTCACCATAACCTATAACCAAGCACATACTTACCTGGGCGTGGTGCACACCCACACACGCTAATATTTCATTCATACATACCAATCATACCACTACATACTCATCACATCTAATGGTGGGCTCCGAAAGGTGCTTCTCTCAAGCGCAAGAGTCCGTTCAAGTAGTAAATCTGGGAGTCCAGATGTCGAATCCTCGGGAGAATCTGTTGAAACCACAAATCTAAATCAAATAGAGTAACTACGAATAAAATCTAAGCACTTTAATAGTGATGGTGAAGGTGGTATGAAAAGTGTGGTGATGGAATTGTCACGTGTGATCAATGCAAACAACGAAGTCTAATTCGTGAAAAATAGATATAAAAGGCATGTACATGGCATGGGTTCATTAGGATCAGCGAATCGTAAGCTTTGGTTGATCAATTATAACACAACGAAACCTCCTTTTGGGAGCGAATCGTCGGAAGATATCCTTTTGGGAGTTAACGCATCAATTCTAATAGAATATTGCTAAAGTTATAAACGTATATATAAAGTATGAAGCTCTCTTTTGGAGAGATCAAATCTCACCCTTGTGGGGTGATCATCTACTAGAACAATTCTTTTGGAATACGAATTAGTAGATTTAAGAGCGACGATTAAAACTTTAGCAAATACAACGATTAAGCGCAATAACACAACCAAAGAATACGATTCACATCACCTAATTAATCCATACCATGCACATAAAATATTTAGCTACTCATGGTGCAGAAATACACAATTTTCAGATTCAAATTCATAAGTTTCATAGCAAAATACGGAAGTTTAGAGGCAAAATACAAGCTAATACACCCAAATACAAGCTAAAGTTGAAGAGAATATCACCAAATCTCTCTGAAAAGTCTTCAAAACTCTCTGGAAATTAGAAACAAGGCTCTGAAATTTTACAGAGTTTTTTCAGAAGAAATTACGGCTCCTAAGTGCTCCAATACGCCAATTATACGCCCAAAAACCCTAGAATACGCTTAAATAATAAGATTGCGGGTTTATTGGGCTTAACGGGTTCAAACCCGCACAGTAATCGCGCCCGAAATGATCTCAGCCGTAGATCTGGGGCGGAGCATTTTTCAGCCGTCCATCCAGGCGGGATTGCATGTGGAGCTGACGCGTGGCCTCTTCAATGCGGATCTTCGCCCGCATCGCAACGATCGCTCCGAATTCTTCGTGGCCGTTGGATCTGCATCTCGTGGCTCCGAGTTCGCCACGTCGCACGGAGAAAATCGCCCGCTCCGCTCTTTCGATAGCCGTTGGATGAACGATCGATGGCTATGATATCGCCACGTGGCCCGCTCAAAATCGTGCTCAGCGCTTCGTCCGATCGCGATTCGGAGTTAGCTCGACCGTTGGATCTTAATCCAACGGTCTAGCCCGCGAGCTCGTCAAATCCGCTGCGGGGCCGATCTCGGGCGTCAGATCGCCATCCGACGGTGCAAAATCCCCCACGTCGCCGCTTCCATTTTAAATTCTCAGAGTGAATCCTACCCGTTGGATCTTGATCCAACGGTGAAGGGATTTTCCCAAGCGCCGATGATTCCAGCCGTGCGATTGGACGGGGATCGTTAGGATGGCGCCACGTGTCAGCAGTGGATAGGTTGGCGGCCGTATTTTCCGTATTTCTTGCGTATTTCTCCATTTAATTGGTATTCTGCATTCAAAAATACACAGTAATTAGCACAGATCTCAGAAAAATACAAATAAATAGTCGTTGGAATCGTGAGATCGAGACCTTGCTAGGAAAAATATAAAAAGTGCAGAAATGCTTCGTTAAATGCTGTTTTGTGCTCAAATAGTGTGTTTTCTCTAATAAATAAATGTGTAGAAAATACGTATGTACTAGAGACCAATATAGCATCACATGAGCACAAAATAGGGCTAAATGGGGGGTTAAATAAGCAATATTGAACCCAAATCACACCCCCCCAACTAGCGCTTTGCTAGTCTCTAGCAAAAAGAGCGATTAAAAATACGCCTAGATCACCTTATCAGATCTCAAGTCATTCACCACCATACTACAACGACAAAAGAGATAATCAAACACTAATATCAATATTTCAAACTCATCAAGTAATGATACTTGTGGGTTTTCAAAAATAAAAGTTAAGCATCTCAAATGGTTATAAAATAGACTCAAAATTCACTATCAATTACTTCATAGCTCATAGTACACAAAATCAATGGCCCACACCGTTCAATCAAATATTTTAACTTGGAGCGTAGATGGTTCATGCAAAGCAAGCATCAAAAGTAGGATGGTATCAAGACATACACACGTCAATCTCTATTCATAGGAACTCACACCACATCTTGTGTTTCCTTTAAGCTTTGGAAGTTTTCTTGCCTCGCTAATCATGCACACTTATTCTCTATGTTCTTTCACTTTTCTCCATAGTTTCGCGTAACGCGCATCAAGCAACATTCGCAGAAAAGTATATAACTTGGATCGCTCCATCAAATAATTGAGGTTCCGGTCAATGGCTCCCAAATCAGACGATTATAGGGCATTAGGCCAAGAAGGACCCCTCGGACTGTACTACTCGAGCCAACCAAGTTATTTCTTTAATAGCACATTTATTCATCATTTTTTTTTCTCATTCATCTCATTTTTTCTTCTTTTGTGTGTGCATAAACAACTTGGCAAGATAACTTTCTATTCTTTAATTGTTCACAAGAATGGGTATCCTAATCATTTCAAATAACGTGGTACGTTTTTCTACCCAAAATCACACCAAGCATGCAAATGGCAATGAATACGAGATAAAGAACAATGCTCCAGTTAATTTATGAATTATTGGTACATGAACTTTGGTGTGTTCCAATGAAAGCATACCACTTGCTAATCCATAATTTCTAGATTCATTAAGTCATCAATCAATCTTGCCATTGAGATGTGTAAAAAGAAATTCACCACAAGCACTCAAGTTCATGTAAAATGAGATTGAAATGTTGAATAATAGTGGTGGAGAAAATAAATCACGAGTGTACGGTGGTGAATAAATATCGAGAAATTTCATCACATGAGGGTCATTTCTAGGTAGAGATAGATTTTGGTGATATTTCTTAACTCAAAATTTTTTTTTTCTTCAATGCAAAAAGGGAACTAAAAAAATAAAATCCTAGAAGAAAAAGAAAAAGAAAATAAAAAACCTAAAAGAAAAAGAAAAAGCAAATAAAAATCCTAAAAGAAAAAGAAAAAGCAAATAAAAATCCTAAAAGTTATTTCCCTCCCCCCAACTTAAAATAGACATTGTCCTCAATGTTAGGAAGAGGGGATCATGGAAAGAACACACCTGATTAGTTCCCACCCGAAGGTGGGTCTGTGAGATCCATGGTGCTCGCTTCCTTGGTCCAAGGCTCGTGAAAATGTTTCAATCTCTGGCCATTCACCTTGAACTCGCTTCCATCTTTTTCATTTAGTAAGAGCACAGCGCCATGTGGGAAAACTTCTTTGACGACGAAAGGTCCATACCACCTAGAGCGAAGCTTCCCAGGAAAGATGTGTAGCCTGGAATTGTATAGCAATACTTTTTGGCCTGGGGTGAACTCCCTCCTCAAAATCATCATGTCGTGGACGGATTTCATCCTCTCTTTTGAAATTTTAGCGTTGTCGTACGCATTTCTCCTCAATTCCTCCAGCTCCAACAATTGCAACCTGCGAGAAGAAAAAGAGACATCAGTATCAAAATTCATTTTCTTTATAGCCCAATAAGATCTATGCTCTATCTCAACAGGTAAATGACAAGACTTCCCAAAAACTAGACGGTACGGTGACATCCCCAAAATTGTTTTGTAGGCCGTCCTGTAGGCCCACAACGCTTCAGGTAAGCGCAAACTCCAATCTTTTCTTGATGGATTCACCGTTTTCTGCAAAATTCCTTTGATCTCTCTATTTGCCAACTCTGCTTGGCCATTGGTTTGGGGGTGATACGGAGTAGAAACTTTATGGGTGACCCCAAACCTCTTCATTAAAGTAGCGAACATACGGTTGCAAAAATGAGACCCTCCATCACTGATCAAGGCCTTGGGCACTCCAAACCTAGAGAAAATGTTCTCTTTAAGGAACTTAAGCACAACGGAAGTGTCGTTCGACCTGCAAGGAATAGCTTCCACCCATTTAGAAACATAATCAATACAAACCAAAATATAAGCATATCCAAATGAAGGTGGGAAAGGTCCCATGAAGTCTATGCCCCAACAATCAAATATTTCAATCTCTAAAATGGGGTTCAGAGGCATCATGTTACGTTTAGTAATACCCCCTAATTGTTGGCATGCAGCACAAGTCTTGCAATAATGAAATGTGTCTTTAAACATAGATGGCCAATAAAAGCCACATTGCGAGATTTTTGCCACAGTTTTGTTCGCTGAAAAGTGTCCACCACATACTCCATCATGGCAAAATTGTATCACACTGGTTATTTCATGATCAGGAATGCATCTCCTAACAATTTGGTCACTACAATATTTATATAAGTACGGATCATCAAAGAAGAAATATTTTACCTCGTACTTGAACCGTTTAAAGTCTTGAAGAGACCAAGTGTCAGGGGTCTTACCAGTTACCAGATAATTAACAATATCAGCATACCATGGAGAGGTGGAAACGCTAAAAAGATGCTCGTCAGGAAAGGAGTCCTTCAAAGGCACATCCGCTGAATCAAGGCCGACTGTCAAACGTGATAAATGGTCAGCTACTAGATTCTCCACGCCTTTCTTGTCCTTGATTGTGACATTGAACTCCTGCAACAATAAAATCCATCGTATCAATCGAGGTTTAGCATCTTTTTTAGATAATAAATATTTTAAAGCAGAGTGATCAGTATATATCAAAATTGGTGATCCTAAAATATAGCTCCTGAATTTTTCCAACGCAAAGACTACTGCCAGCAACTCCTTCTCTGTTGTTGTATAATTCCTTTGAGCGTCATTTAATGTCTTGCTGGCGTAGTAAATCACTACTGGAACTTTGTCTTTTCTTTGGCCTAGGACTGCACCAACTGCGTAATTGCTTGCATCACACATTATTTCAAATGGTAGGGACCAGTCTGGCACCTGCAAAATAGGAGCAGAAATCAGCAACTTCTTTAAAGTTTCAAAAGAAAGTTGACACTCAGGTGTCCAAATAAAGTCCACATTTAAAGTAAGTAAGTTGCAAAGAGGGCGAGATATAGCGCTAAAATCTTTGATGAACCGCCTATAAAATCCTGCATGTCCCAAAAATGATATGATGTCCTTCACGCATTTAGGACTTTGTAGCTTCTCAATTACTGCTACCTTGGCTCTGTCTACCTGTATACCATCTTTAGAAACCAGGTGACCTAGGACAAGTCCCTCTGTGGTCATAAAATGACACTTCTCCCAATTCAATAGGAGGTTCTTTTCAATGCACCTGTCAAGAACAAGAGCCAAGTTAGCCAAACAATCATGAAAAGAGCTACCATATACTGAAAAATCATCCATAAATACCTCAACGATTTTCTCAACCATGTCATCAAAAATACTGAGCATGCATCGCTGAAAAGTAGCTGGAGCATTACATAAACCAAACGGCATTCTTTTAAATGCAAAAGTACCAAAGGGACAGGTAAAAGTGGTCTTTTCCTGGTCCTCAGGTGCAATCTCAATCTGGTAATAACCTGAATAACCGTCTAGAAAGCAATAATATTCATGTCCAGCTACCCTCTCTAAAATTTGGTCAAGAAATGGAAGAGGGAAATGATCTTTTCTAGTTCTAGAATTCAACTTCCTATAGTCTATGCACATCCTCCAACCTGTGGTGGCTCTAACTGGGATAAGCTCATTATTCTCATTTTTAACCACGGTGAGGCCAGACTTTTTAGGAACAACCTGTGTAGGACTAACCCACTTGCTGTCAGAAATAGGATATATAATGCCTGCATCCAATAATTTTAGTACCTCGCCTTTAACCACTTCTTTTAATGTTGGATTTAACCTACGTTGCATTTCTCTAGTGGGTTTGGCGTCATCCTCTAAATAAATGTGATGCATGCATACAATAGGGCTTATACCTTTAATGTCAGCAATGGACCAACCAATAGCACCTCTATGTTTCCTCAGCACATCAAGTAATGAGCTTTCCTGCTCTAAAGAAAGTTTAGAAGATATTACCACAGGGAAGCTATTTTCATCGCCAAGAAAAGCATACTTAAGATAGTCAGGAAGTGGCTTCAACTCTGGCTTTGGATCCTCCACCTCAGATGAAATTTGAATTGATGCATTAGGTGGCAAAGCCTCGAACCTAGGCTCCCATACCGCATTGAGCTCCTTCACGTTCTCCTGCACAAAAGATATGTCATCAGAATCACCAATGAAAGTTTCAACAATAGAAGCATCATCACAAAATTCAGAACAAATATAATCATCCACCAACGAATCAATCATATGCACCCTCTCAATCTCATCATCCACATGTGGCAACTTGCAAGTATTAAAGATATTCAAATCTAAAGTCATGTTGCCAAAAGTAATTTTCAGTTGACCATCCCTACAATTTATCAAAGCATTACATGTAGCTAGAAATGGTCTACCTAGGATGATAGGAGTAGCATTGGCAGTTTGGGGTCCCTGGATGTCTAGAACTATAAAGTCCGCAGGGTAGTAAAATTTGTCCAACTGAACGAGGACATCCTCAATGCATCCCTTAGGAACTTTAATAGATCTATCAGCTAGTTGTAATATAACAGATGTAGGCTTTAGCTGTCCTAACCCAAGCTGCACAAAAATAGGATATGGCAATATATTGACACTAGATCCTAAATCCAATAAAGCATTTCCAATTTTCTTAGTGCCAATGGTGCAAGTGATGGTGGGTGATCCAGGGTCTCTAAATTTAGGTGGTGTATTTTGTTGCACAATAGAGCTAACCTGTTCAGTCAAGAATGCTTTCTTTTTCACATTAATCTTTCTTTTAACAATGCACAAATCTTTCAGAAATTTAGCATAGGCAGGTATTTGATTAATAGCATCGAGCAATGGAATGTTGATCTGGCACTTCTGAAAAATTTCACGAATTTCATTTTGATACTTATCTTTATTTTTCTGAAGTAGCCGCTGAGGGAAAGGCGCTGGAGGTACGTATGTTGCGGGTTCCTTCTCTTTAATGACATTTTTGCTCAAACCCACTTCCGTGCTCTTTTCCTGCAGCTCCTCTTGCTCTTGAATTTCCTCTTGCTGGATTTGAATTTCCTCTTTCTGCTCAGCTTGTTTGCTCGGTGGATCATGCTTTTGAATCTCTTTTCCACTCCTCAAAGTGGACACCGCTTGGCAAGGCTTCATATTATTTCCTGCAGAAGAAGATGAGCCCATATTAGGATTTGGAATTGACTGAGATGGAAGCTTACCTTTTTCTAATGTCGCTGTAAGCCTCTCCAAGCTCTCGCTCATCTGCTGATTCTGAGTCTGCTGAGCCTGAAATTGAGCCTGCTGCTGCTGCATCTGGGCTTGTTGCAATTGGATAAGCTGCTGAAGCGCATCGCCAAATGGTTGCATCTGCTGTTGTTGCACTGGCTCAGGGTCCCTCCTCTGGTTCCCACCTTGATAGTTGTTGTTGTTGTATTGAGGTTGTCGGAACGGAGGGGGAGCCTGCTGCTGCTGAGTCTGCTGATTGGGGCCCCAGTTCAAGTTTGGATTGTTGCGCCACCCCTTGTTGGAATTGAAATTCTGGTAGTTCGAAGAAACTTGATTCACCCCAGTAGGATTTCCTAGCATGCTCTTCAAAGCTGGAAGCGTAGGACAAGCACTAGTGTCGTGGCCACCAACGTCGCAAAGTGCGCAAATCTGCTCTATCTCGACTGCCTTGGCCTCTTTCAAATTCATTGCATGAAGCTTGTTTGAGATCATGGCCTCCATCTTTGCCTCCAACGCATCCTCTTGCTTCAAATTATAAACCACTCCTCGCGTAGGCTGGGATGGCGCAGAATGGCCTCCTCTCTCGTAGTCTGAAGTGGTGTCCCATGTCTGCGCATTTTCTGCTATGTCCTCCAGGTACGTCCAAGCTTCGTCTGGCTCTTTATCAAAGAATCCTCCATTGCACATCATCTCTACAAATTGCTTCATTTGCGGCTGCAGTCCATCGTAGAAGAAGCCAATAATCCTGCTTTTATCAAAGCCATTGTGCGGACAAGCGAGCAGCAACTCATTGAACCTTTCAAATGCCTGGTAGAATGTTTCCTCGCTTTTCTGGGCAAAGTTCATAATCTGCCGCTTCAGTCCCTGTGTCCTGTGAATAGGAAAAAACTTCTTTAGAAATTCAGCCTGCAAATCAATCCATGTAGTAATAGAGCGTGATGGCAATGCATTCAACCAATTCTTAGCTTTGTCTTTCAATGAAAATGGGAACAGTTTAAGATATATCGTATCCTCGCTAGTTTTCCCATCAAAGCATGTCAAGCAAACCTCCTCAAATCCTTTAATATGAAGATATGGATTTTCCTTGTCTAACCCATGAAAGGTGGGTAAGAGTTGGATCACCCCAGGTTTAAAATTGAAAGAATTTGCATCGGCAGGTAAAACAAAGCATGAAGCAGTGCTAGTCCTAGTGGGTCGAAGTAAATCTTTTAAAGTCCTAGGCACTCCAGGTTGCACATTATTCTCGTTATTGTTGCTAAAGTTTTCATCCATATTATTATTAGCCATATCAAAACGTCGAGTCAACCTTTGTGTCCTAGGAGTCCTATGCCACATAAACTAGCACAAATATTTTTTTTTTTATAAAAACAAAATTATATACAATAAAGTGGAAAGATCTCACCGAAGGTCCTCTGAATGAATTAAACCGTAGTAACAAACCGTTCTCCCCGGCAACGGCGCCAAAAACTTGGTGGGCTCCGAAAGGTGCTTCTCTCAAGCGCAAGAGTCCGTTCAAGTAGTAAATCTGGGAGTCCAGATGTCGAATCCTCGGGAGAATCTGTTGAAACCACAAATCTAAATCAAATAGAGTAACTACGAATAAAATCTAAGCACTTTAATAGTGATGGTGAAGGTGGTATGAAAAGTGTGGTGATGGAATTGTCACGTGTGATCAATGCAAACAACGAAGTCTAATTCGTGAAAAATAGATATAAAAGGCATGTACATGGCATGGGTTCATTAGGATCAGCGAATCGTAAGCTTTGGTTGATCAATTATAACACAACGAAACCTCCTTTTGGGAGCGAATCGTCGGAAGATATCCTTTTGGGAGTTAACGCATCAATTCTAATAGAATATTGCTAAAGTTATAAACGTATATATAAAGTATGAAGCTCTCTTTTGGAGAGATCAAATCTCACCCTTATGGGGTGATCATCTACTAGAACAATTCTTTTGGAATACGAATTAGTAGATTTAAGAGCGACGATTAAAACTTTAGCAAATACAACGATTAAGCGCAATAACACAACCAAAGAATACGATTCACATCACCTAATTAATCCATACCATGCACATAAAATATTTAGCTACTCATGGTGCAGAAATACACAATTTTCAGATTCAAATTCATAAGTTTCATAGCAAAATACGGAAGTTTAGAGGCAAAATACAAGCTAATACACCCAAATACAAGCTAAAGTTGAAGAGAATATCACCAAATCTCTCTGAAAAGTCTTCAAAACTCTCTGGAAATTAGAAACAAGGCTCTGGAATTTTACAGAATTTTTTCAGAAGAAATTACGGCTCCTAAGTGCTCCAATACGCCAATTATACGCCCAAAAACCCTAGAATACGCTTAAATAATAAGATTGCGGGTTTATTGGGCTTAACGGGTTCAAACCCGCACAGTAATCGCGCCCGAAATGATCTCAGCCGTAGATCTGGGGCGGAGCATTTTTCAGCCGTCCATCCAGGCGGGATTGCATGTGGAGCTGACGCGTGGCCTCTTCAATGCGGATCTTCGCCCGCATCGCAACGATCGCTCCGAATTCTTCGTGGCCGTTGGATCTGCATCTCGTGGCTCCGAGTTCGCCACGTCGCACGGAGAAAATCGCCCGCTCCGCTCTTTCGATAGCCGTTGGATGAACGATCGATGGCTATGATATCGCCACGTGGCCCGCTCAAAATCGTGCTCAGCGCTTCGTCCGATCGCGATTCGGAGTTAGCTCGACCGTTGGATCTTAATCCAACGGTCTAGCCCGCGAGCTCGTCGAATCCGCTGCGGGGCCGATCTCGGGCGTCAGATCGCCATCCGACGGTGCAAAATCCCCCACGTCGCCGCTTCCATTTTAAATTCTCAGAGTGAATCCTACCCGTTGGATCTTGATCCAACGGTGAAGGGATTTTCCCAAGCGCCGATGATTCCAGCCGTGCGATTGGACGGGGATCGTTAGGATGGCGCCACGTGTCAGCAGTGGATAGGTTGGCGGCCGTATTTTCCGTATTTCTTGCGTATTTCTCCATTTAATTGGTATTCTGCATTCAAAAATACACAGTAATTAGCACAGATCTCAGAAAAATACAAATAAATAGTCGTTGGAATCGTGAGATCGAGACCTTGCTAGGAAAAATATAAAAAGTGCAGAAATGCTTCGTTAAATGCTGTTTTGTGCTCAAATAGTGTGTTTTCTCTAATAAATAAATGTGTAGAAAATACGTATGTACTAGAGACCAATATAGCATCACATGAGCATAAAATAGGGCTAAATGGGGGGTTAAATAAGCAATATTGAACCCAAATCACACCCCCCCAACTAGCGCTTTGCTAGTCTCTAGCAAAAAGAGCGATTAAAAATACGCCTAGATCACCTTATCAGATCTCAATTCATTCACCACCATACTACAACGACAAAAGAGATAATCAAACACTAATATCAATATTTCAAACTCATCAAGTAATGATACTTGTGGGTTTTCAAAAATAAAAGTCAAGCATCTCAAATGGTTATAAAATAGACTCAAATTCACTATCAATTACTTCATAGCTCATAGTACACAAAATCAATGGCCCACACCGTTCAATCAAATATTTTAACTTGGAGCGTAGATGGTTCATGCAAAGCAAGCATCAAAAGTAGGATGGTATCAAGACATACACACGTCAATCTCTATTCATAGGAACTCACACCACATCTTGCGTTTTCTTTAAGCTTTGGAAGTTTTCTTGCCTCGCTAATCATGCACACTTATTCTCTATGTTCTTTCACTTTTTTCCATAGTTCCGCGTAACGCGCATCAAGCAACATTCGCAGAAAAGTATATAACTTGGATCGCTCCATCAAATAATTGAGGTTCCGGTCAATGGCTCCTAAATCAGACGATTATAGGGCATTAGGCCAAGAAGGACCCCTCGGACTGTACTACTCGAGCCAACCAAGTTATTTCTTTAATAGCACATTTATTCATCATTTTTTTTTCTCATTCATCTCATTTTTTCTTCTTTTGTGTGTGCATAAACAACTTGGCAAGATAACTTTCTATTCTTTAATTGTTCACAAGAATGGGTATCCTAATCATTTCAAATAACGTGGTACGTTTTTCTACCCAAAATCACACCAAGCATGCAAATGACAATGAATACGAGATAAAGAACAATGCTCCAGTTAATTTATGAATTATTGGTACATGAACTTTGGTGTGTTCCAATGAAAGCATACCACTTGCTAATCCATAATTTCTAGATTCATTAAGTCATCAATCAATCTTGCCATTGAGATGTGTAAAAAGAAATTCACCACAAGCACTCAAGTTCATGTAAAATGAGATTGAAATGTTGAATAATAGTCGTGGAGAAAATAAATCACGAGTGTACGGTGGTGAATAAATATCGAGAAATTTCATCACATGAGGGTCATTTCTAGGTAGAGATAGATTTTGGTGATATTTCTTAACTCAAAATTTTTTTTTTCTTCAATGCAAAAAGGGAACTAAAAAAAATAAAATCCTAGAAGAAAAAGAAAAAGAAAATAAAAAACCTAAAAGAAAAAGAAAAAGCAAATAAAAATCCTAAAAGAAAAAGAAAAAACAAATAAAAATCCTAAAAGTTATTTCCCTCCCCCCAACTTAAAATAGACATTGTCCTCAATGTTAGGAAGAGGGGATCATGGAAAGAACACACCTGATTAGTTCCCACCCGAAGGTGGGTCTGTGAGATCCATGGTGCTCGCTTCCTTGGTCCAAGGCTCGTGAAAATGTTTCAATCTCTGGCCATTCACCTTGAACTCGCTTCCATCTTTTTCATTTAGTAAGAGCACAGCGCCATATGGGAAAACTTCTTTGACGACGAAAGGTCCATACCACCTAGAGCGAAGCTTCCCAGGAAAGATGTGTAGCCTGGAATTGTATAGCAATACTTTTTGGCCTGGGGTGAACTCCCTCCTCAAAATCATCATGTCGTGGACGGATTTCATCCTCTCTTTTGAAATTTTAGCGTTGTCGTACGCATTTCTCCTCAATTCCTCCAGCTCCAACAATTGCAACCTGCGAGAAGAAAAAGAGACATCAGTATCAAAATTCATTTTCTTTATAGCCCAATAAGATCTATGCTCTATCTCAACAGGTAAATGACAAGACTTCCCAAAAACTAGACGGTACGGTGACATCCCCAAAATTGTTTTGTAGGCCGTCCTGTAGGCCCACAACGCTTCAGGTAAGCGCAAACTCCAATCTTTTCTTGATGGATTCACCGTTTTCTGCAAAATTCCTTTGATCTCTCTATTTGCCAACTCTGCTTGGCCATTGGTTTGGGGGTGATACGGAGTAGAAACTTTATGGGTGACCCCAAACCTCTTCATTAAAGTAGCGAACATACGGTTGCAAAAATGAGACCCTCCATCACTGATCAAGGCCTTGGGCACTCCAAACCTAGAGAAAATGTTCTCTTTAAGGAACTTAAGCACAACGGAAGTGTCGTTCGACCTGCAAGGAATAGCTTCCACCCATTTAGAAACATAATCAATACAAACCAAAATATAAGCATATCCAAATGAAGGTGGGAAAGGTCCCATGAAGTCTATGCCCCAACAATCAAATATTTCAATCTCTAAAATGGGGTTCAGAGGCATCATGTTACGTTTAGTAATACCCCCTAATTGTTGGCATGCAGCACAAGTCTTGCAATAATGAAATGTGTCTTTAAACATAGATGGCCAATAAAAGCCACATTGCGAGATTTTTGCCACAGTTTTGTTCGCTGAAAAGTGTCCACCACATACTCCATCATGGCAAAATTGTATCACACTGGTTATTTCATGATCAGGAATGCATCTCCTAACAATTTGGTCACTACAATATTTATATAAGTACGGATCATCAAAGAAGAAATATTTTACCTCGTACTTGAACCGTTTAAAGTCTTGAAGAGACCAAGTGTCAGGGGTCTTACCAGTTACCAGATAATTAACAATATCAGCATACCATGGAGAGGTGGAAATGCTAAAAAGATGCTCGTCAGGAAAGGAGTCCTTCAAAGGCACATCCGCTGAATCAAGGCCGACTGTCAAACGTGATAAATGGTCAGCTACTAGATTCTCCACGCCTTTCTTGTCCTTGATTGTGACATTGAACTCCTGCAACAATAAAATCCATCGTATCAATCGAGGTTTAGCATCTTTTTTAGATAATAAATATTTTAAAGCAGAGTGATCAGTATATATCAAAATTGGTGATCCTAAAATATAGCTCCTGAATTTTTCCAACGCAAAGACTACTACCAGCAACTCCTTCTCTGTTGTTGTATAATTCCTTTGAGCGTCATTTAATGTCTTGCTGGCGTAGTAAATCACTACTGGAACTTTGTCTTTTCTTTGGCCTAGGACTGCACCAACTGCGTAATTGCTTGCATCACACATTATTTCAAATGGTAGGGACCAGTCTGGCACCTGCAAAATAGGAGCAGAAATCAGCAACTTCTTTAAAGTTTCAAAAGAAAGTTGACACTCAGGTGTCCAAATAAAGTCCACATTTAAAGTAAGTAAGTTGCAAAGAGGGCGAGATATAGCGCTAAAATCTTTGATGAACCGCCTATAAAATCCTGCATGTCCCAAAAATGATATGATGTCCTTCACGCATTTAGGACTTTGTAGCTTCTCAATTACTGCTACCTTGGCTCTGTCTACCTGTATACCATCTTTAGAAACCAGGTGACCTAGGACAAGTCCCTCTGTGGTCATAAAATGACACTTCTCCCAATTCAATAGGAGGTTCTTTTCAATGCACCTGTCAAGAACAAGAGCCAAGTTAGCCAAACAATCATGAAAAGAGCTACCATATACTGAAAAATCATCCATAAATACCTCAACGATTTTCTCAACCATGTCATCAAAAATACTGAGCATGCATCGCTGAAAAGTAGCTGGAGCATTACATAAACCAAACGGCATTCTTTTAAATGCAAAAGTACCAAAGGGACAGGTAAAAGTGGTCTTTTCCTGGTCCTCAGGTGCAATCTCAATCTGGTAATAACCTGAATAACCGTCTAGAAAGCAATAATATTCATGTCCAGCTACCCTCTCTAAAATTTGGTCAAGAAATGGAAGAGGGAAATGATCTTTTCTAGTTCTAGAATTCAACTTCCTATAGTCTATGCACATCCTCCAACCTGTGGTGGCTCTAACTGGGATAAGCTCATTATTCTCATTTTTAACCACGGTGAGGCCAGACTTTTTAGGAACAACCTGTGTAGGACTAACCCACTTGCTGTCAGAAATAGGATATATAATGCCTGCATCCAATAATTTTAGTACCTCGCCTTTAACCACTTCTTTTAATGTTGGATTTAACCTACGTTGCATTTCTCTAGTGGGTTTGGCGTCATCCTCTAAATAAATGTGATGCATGCATACAATAGGGCTTATACCTTTAATGTCAGCAATGGACCAACCAATAGCACCTCTATGTTTCCTCAGCACATCAAGTAATGAGCTTTCCTGCTCTAAAGAAAGTTTAGAAGATATTACCACAGGGAAGCTATTTTCATCGCCAAGAAAAGCATACTTAAGATAGTCAGGAAGTGGCTTCAACTCTGGCTTTGGATCCTCCACCTCAGATGAAATTTGAATTGATGCATTAGGTGGCAAAGCCTCGAACCTAGGCTCCCATACCGCATTGAGCTCCTTCACGTTCTCCTGCACAAAAGATATGTCATCAGAATCACCAATGAAAGTTTCAACAATAGAAGCATCATCACAAAATTCAGAACAAATATAATCATCCACCAACGAATCAATCATATGCACCCTCTCAATCTCATCATCCACATGTGGCAACTTGCAAGTATTAAAGATATTCAAATCTAAAGTCATGTTGCCAAAAGTAATTTTCAGTTGACCATCCCTACAATTTATCAAAGCATTACATGTAGCTAGAAATGGTCTACCTAGGATGATAGGAGTAGCATTGGCAGTTTGGGGTCCCTGGATGTCTAGAACTATAAAGTCCGCAGGGTAGTAAAATTTGTCCAACTGAACGAGGACATCCTCAATGCATCCCTTAGGAACTTTAATAGATCTATCAGCTAGTTGTAATATAACAGATGTAGGCTTTAGCTGTCCTAACCCAAGCTGCACAAAAATAGGATATGGCAATATATTGACACTAGATCCTAAATCCAATAAAGCATTTCCAATTTTCTTAGTGCCAATGGTGCAAGTGATGGTGGGTGATCCAGGGTCTCTAAATTTAGGTGGTGTATTTTGTTGCACAATAGAGCTAACCTGTTCAGTCAAGAATGCTTTCTTTTTCACATTAATCTTTCTTTTAACAGTGCACAAATCTTTCAGAAATTTAGCATAGGCAGGTATTTGATTAATAGCATCGAGCAATGGAATGTTGATCTGGCACTTCTGAAAAATTTCACGAATTTCATTTTGATACTTATCTTTATTTTTCTGAAGTAGCCGCTGAGGGAAAGGCGCTGGAGGTACGTATGCTGCGGGTTCCTTCTCTTTAATGACATTTTTGCTCAAACCCACTTCCGTGCTCTTTTCCTGCAGCTCCTCTTGCTCTTGAATTTCCTCTTGCTGGATCTGAATTTCCTCTTTCTGCTCAGCTTGTTTGCTAGGTGGATCAGGCTTTTGAATCTCTTTTCCACTCCTCAAAGTGGACACCGCTTGGCAAGGCTTCATATTATTTCCTGCAGAAGAAGATGAGCCCATATTAGGATTTGGAATTGACTGAGATGGAAGCTTACCTTTTTCTAATGTCGCTGTAAGCCTCGCCAAGCTCTCGCTCATCTGCTGATTCTGAGTCTGCTGAGCCTGAAATTGAGCCTGCTGCTGCTGCATCTGGGCTTGTTGCAATTGGATAAGCTGCTGAAGCGCATCGCCAAATGGTTGCATCTGCTGTTGTTGCACTGGCTCAGGGTCCCTCCTCTGGTTCCCACCTTGATAGTTGTTGTTGTTGTATTGAGGTTGTCGGAACGGAGGGGGAGCCTGCTGCTGCTGAGTCTGCTGATTGGGGCCCCAGTTCAAGTTTGGATTGTTGCGCCACCCCTTGTTGGAATTGAAATTCTGGTAGTTCGAAGAAACTTGATTCACCCCAGTAGGATTTCCTAGCATGCTCTTCAAAGCTGGAAGCGTAGGACAAGCACTAGTGTCGTGGCCACCAACGTCGCAAAGTGCGCAAATCTGCTCTATCTCGACTGCCTTGGCCTCTTTCAAATTCATTGCATGAAGCTTGTTTAAGATCATGGCCTCCATCTTTGCCTCCAACGCATCCTCTTGCTTCAAATTATAAACCACTCCTCGCGTAGGCTGGGATGGCGCAGAATGGCCTCCTCTCTCGTAGTCTGAAGTGGTGTCCCATGTCTGCGCATTTTCTGCTATGTCCTCCAGGTACGTCCAAGCTTCGTCTGGCTCTTTATCAAAGAATCCTCCATTGCACATCATCTCTACAAATTGCTTCATTTGCGGCTGCAGTCCATCGTAGAAGAAGCCAATAATCCTGCTTTTATCAAAGCCATTGTGCGGACAAGCGAGCAGCAACTCATTGAACCTTTCAAATGCCTGGTAGAATGTTTCCTCGCTTTTCTGGGCAAAGTTCATAATCTGCCGCTTCAGTCCCTGTGTCCTGTGAATAGGAAAAAACTTCTTTAGAAATTCAGCCTGCAAATCAATCCATGTAGTAATAGAGCGTGATGGCAATGCATTCAACCAATTCTTAGCTTTGTCTTTCAATGAAAATGGTAACAGTTTAAGATATATCGTATCCTCGCTAGTTTTCCCATCAAAGCATGTCAAGCAAACCTCCTCAAATCCTTTAATATGAAGATATGGATTTTCCTTGTCTAACCCATGAAAGGTGGGTAAGAGTTGGATCACCCCAGGTTTAAAATTGAAAGAATTTGCATCGGCAGGTAAAACAAAGCATGAAGCAGTGCTAGTCCTAGTGGGTCGAAGTAAATCTTTTAAAGTCCTAGGCACTCCAGGTTGCACATTATTCTCGTTATTGTTGCTAAAGTTTTCATCCATATTATTATTAGCCATATCAAAACGTCGAGTCAACCTTTGTGTCCTAGGAGTCCTATGCCACATAAACTAGCACAAATATTTTTTTTTTATAAAAACAAAATTATATACAATAAAGTGGAAAGATCTCACCGAAGGTCCTCTGAATGAATTAAACCGTAGTAACAAACCGTTCTCACCGGCAACAGCGCCAAAAACTTGGTGGGCTCCGAAAGGTGCTTCTCTCAAGCGCAAGAGTCCGTTCAAGTAGTAAATCTGGGAGTCCAGATGTCGAATCCTCGGGAGAATCTGTTGAAACCACAAATCTAAATCAAATAGAGTAACTACGAATAAAATCTAAGCACTTTAATAGTGATGGTGAAGGTGGTATGAAAAGTGTGGTGATGGAATTGTCACGTGTGATCAATGCAAACAACGAAGTCTAATTCGTGAAAAATAGATATAAAAGGCATGTACATGGCATGGGTTCATTAGGATCAGCGAATCGTAAGCTTTGGTTGATCAATTATAACACAACGAAACCTCCTTTTGGGAGCGAATCGTCGGAAGATATCCTTTTGGGAGTTAACGCATCAATTCTAATAGAATATTGCTAAAGTTATAAACGTATATATAAAGTATGAAGCTCTCTTTTGGAGAGATCAAATCTCACCCTTGTGGGGTGATCATCTACTAGAACAATTCTTTTGGAATACGAATTAGTAGATTTAAGAGCGACGATTAAAACTTTAGCAAATACAACGATTAAGCGCAATAACACAACCAAAGAATACGATTCACATCACCTAATTAATCCATACCATGCACATAAAATATTTAGCTACTCATGGTGCAGAAATACACAATTTTCAGATTCAAATTCATAAGTTTCATAGCAAAATACGGAAGTTTAGAGGCAAAATACAAGCTAATACACCCAAATACAAGCTAAAGTTGAAGAGAATATCACCAAATCTCTCTGAAAAGTCTTCAAAACTCTCTGGAAATTAGAAACAAGGCTCTGGAATTTTACAGAATTTTTTCAGAAGAAATTACGGCTCCTAAGTGCTCCAATACGCCAATTATACGCCCAAAAACCCTAGAATACGCTTAAATAATAAGATTGCGGGTTTATTGGGCTTAACGGGTTCAAACCCGCACAGTAATCGCGCCCGAAATGATCTCAGCCGTAGATCTGGGGCGGAGCATTTTTCAGCCGTCCATCCAGGCGGGATTGCATGTGGAGCTGACGCGTGGCCTCTTCAATGCGGATCTTCGCCCGCATCGCAACGATCGCTCCGAATTCTTCGTGGCCGTTGGATCTGCATCTCGTGGCTCCGAGTTCGCCACGTCGCACGGAGAAAATCACCCGCTCCGCTCTTTCGATAGCCGTTGGATGAACGATCGATGGCTATGATATCGCCACGTGGCCCGCTCAAAATCGTGCTCAGCGCTTCGTCCGATCGCGATTCGGAGTTAGCTCGACCGTTGGATCTTAATCCAACGGTCTAGCCCGCGAGCTCGTCGAATCCGCTGCGGGGCCGATCTCGGGCGTCAGATCGCCATCCGACGGTGCAAAATCCCCCACGTCGCCGCTTCCATTTTAAATTCTCAGAGTGAATCCTACCCGTTGGATCTTGATCCAACGGTGAAGGGATTTTCCCAAGCGCCGATGATTCCAGCCGTGCGATTGGACGGGGATCGTTAGGATGGTGCCACGTGTCAGCAGTGGATAGGTTGGCGGCCGTATTTTCCGTATTTCTTGCGTATTTCTCCATTTAATTGGTATTCTGCATTCAAAAATACACAGTAATTAGCACAGATCTCAGAAAAATACAAATAAATAGTCGTTGGAATCGTGAGATCGAGACCTTGCTAGGAAAAATATAAAAAGTGCAGAAATGCTTCGTTAAATGCTGTTTTGTGCTCAAATAGTGTGTTTTCTCTAATAAATAAATGTGTAGAAAATACGTATGTACTAGAGACCAATATAGCATCACATGAGCACAAAATAGGGCTAAATGGGGGGTTAAATAAGCAATATTGAACCCAAATCATCTAACACCTAGTTTAGCTAGCACACATACGTTCACACAGGCAAGTCCTTAGTAGTCAATTATACCACAAGACCAACACCTATAACTATATACTGGTATAGTGACCCACAATCATGTGCGTAACACAACCAGGCACAACAATCCTATCACTATACATACATCACACATCGCTATATTCATGGTACTACACGCAAACCACAGACATATGTAACAATATACTTAGAGTATACCCACTCAAGCTTGAGTGAGACTCAAATCACATATCAGAATACTTTATATACATAACACGCCATCTATACCTATACCAATATCACTCCAATGTATGCACCTCTACCAACACAACCATATACATACTATATTGTCAATCACACTTAATATTTGTCAGATAACACCCCATAGTTCAATCCCTTTATTTACCATAATAATATTACAGAAATCAACACACTATAATTATAATACTCTCCCTAATAAATGCATTCATCGTATAGTCACACACCTGTAACATACATATATATATACACAGACATTCCTAAAGTGTTATAGCTACCCACACATATATAACTAAAATCATCCATACAACTTTATATACATCCTGAATAACACTGAGTATGTATATATCACACAATAGGCAAACATTATTATACTACAGGGGAGTACACTCATATGTGAGTGATACACCGGGGTTCACACACACGGGTCCATACACTCTACTAATACATGCACCACAACGACATCACAATAAAATCAGTGGGCTCGCTACTATGCTAAGGTTGACACAGGAAACAACAAGCACTACAATAGAAAGGAAACCGAAACCAAAAAGGTAACGAAAGAAGGATCGATAAGCTCGAGTTTCAGATAGGACGTAGATAAGGAGACTGCTGGTTGAGTGTCAAAATTATTGCTTTAATAATTTCATAGATGAAAGAAGGATACACGTAAAATGTGGTATTATATATATACCCTTAAAAATATGTCTAAATGGCAAACCAACGATAAAAGTTTTAAATCACTGAGAAAGTGTCGAGACAAGAAAATAATGAGTAGGGGAGGCAGTAACCACGTTGTAAATGAAAGTAGGTTTATACCCAAAAATTTTGCAGCACGAGCACAATGAATATAGTTCTTGCATATATAAGAATATATTGAAGTTCCATTTAGCTTAGAAAACATTCTAAAGGTAAGTACGATAAGTGAAATTTTTTTTATATATACTTAGTAACATAAAAATGGAAGGAGTGATATATTGAATGGTAATAAGATTTTAAAACCGAAATACGATAGACATAGGTTGGAAAATGGTCTCGAGTTTGAAATAAAATTATGACCAGGATGACTTCAATATCTAAGTAGGTATTTTAGCTCAATTGAAAAGGCAGGAATTTAAACATATGTGAAGGGGGTTTAAAACAAAATTAAACTGAGCAAAACTTTTAATCAGGGGAAACCCGTAAACAACTTTGAAAGAACCAAGCTTCGCAACGGAGTACATGTGAAAGATCAACGATTATTGTAATGTGGTGACCACGGGAAACGAAGGCAAGAAGGTGGGGATATGAAGAATGCGCCTAAATTATGATTTAAGAAACTACGATGGAATTCTACAGCCAGTAACATCGAGGTGTAGTGATCGGGAAAAGATTGAATCAGAGGGTTCTAATTATCGGGTTGACTAAGGGTCAAAAGAAACTTAACACTAGGGCTTTATAATGGGCTAGAATATATTAGAGACATCAGGGAAGGTCCTAAGAGAACCAAGATCATGATCTGTTGGGCCCGGAACCGATGAACCCAAGCGAACGACTAAGGAAATTCTAGAAGTCTATCATGGTCAGGGATAGGCAAGAACCACTAAGGTAACTCCTAAGACGATTAAATCAATTCCTAGCATGGAGTCTAGCTAACAATCAGGGACCTCTAACTAGCAAGCACAGACGTCTAACTAAGTCTTCATATAATCTAGTGACAAGGAAAACGATTAGAACTAGACTCAAGGATTGTGACTTGGATGTTTTAATTTATTTAATGGACATTTTGTTTATTATTATCGTTGTTCCGGTTATTCACAGTTGCAAAAGGACCTGCATGGGCCACCAATAAAATCTGTCACGCCCTGCTTCCCTAAAATGGAAGGCGAGGCGTGAGGAGGTCCGCTCAGACGTGGAGCTGTGAAGCTGCAGTCTGATAAGCGTATAAAATATGAATTGGCAGGTCCTTGCAAGTGCGACGCGGAACAACAATAATAACAAGAAAAGAGAGAGATAAAATGTTCAATCTCAAAATGTCCACAATAAATTTCAACATCACAGAAAAACCACCAGGCTAAAAGAAGAATCTAAAAAGAAAGTACAAGAGACTGAAAAGAGGCCTAAGGCATGGCCGACATAATACATAACATCAATAAGAAAAGAGAGGTGCTACGCACCGACAGCCTAACAACGACTAAGCAGAAAACAACAACAACTAGAAGGAGCTCTAGGACTGGTCTCCTATATCCTCGAACTCAACACATGTAACCTGTTCGTCCTCGACGACCAACTCTGGCTCACAATCTAACATGTGACACCCAAAAGAGAAAAGGGGCACATGCCAGCAAGTCTAAAAATACTTGAGCAAGGAAACTGAAAGTAACTAACAACCTAGCACTTATAATATTATGCAATGATATGACAGTTTAGTATGATGCAGCAGTTTAAAGGAGAGTGTCACGCACTCACGATGTAGCGAAAGCTACCAATTCACTAATCACTTATCACTTATCATTGTTTATCACTTAGTGCATAGAGAGTCCACCTGCTGGCCAGCTCGTGGCTCAGGCCGCTTATCTCTTATCACTATTTATCACTTAGTGCGTAGAGAGTCCACCTGCTGGCCGGAGTGGCGGATCAGGCCAACTCGGGCTCAGTCCGCTTATCTCTTACCCCACCCATATGTGTCGAGCATTGGGGTTTCCAACTAACTGCGCTCGCTTCTGGAACACGAGCCAGGAAGTGTATTTCACTTGGCATAAGGGTGCACCTAGCCTTATTTATCGAGCGTTGGGGTTTCTAACTAACTGCGCTCGCTTCTGGAACACGAGCCAGGAATATAAGTATTGTAGCGTGTGCTACGCAATCACGATGAATAATCAATATGCAATGACATGAACAGATATTCGCGTACCATTAATTTAAATTAAACATGGCAGTTAAGGATGCATGGATGACGTGAACAGTTAATACGCGTACCGTTAATTAAAATTAAACGTGACATACAAGCATGATGAGGGTGACGGATCTAGCTTCGTTGTCAAGCTAGATCAAAGGCGTCCAGACAGCTATCCTTTCATTGTCTAGTCTCTTTACGCTAAAACAAGGTAATGGCCTAAGCACGGCCTAAACAACAAGGGTAGCAAGTTTCACTTACCTGATATACATGCAGGTATCGCAATCTCAAAGTCACACCACATATCATAACGTCCAGAGCTCCCACGCTCAGTCCAACACCAGCCTACAGTCCCGTATTATTTACTTGGATTAGTGAGTTACAAAGCAGTAGAATCACAGTTTTTATCTTGATTAGCATGCAAAATTGGTGGGGGTTCCTACGGTTCAGAATTATACCCTCACACGACGCGAGAGCTACACTGACGTCGGGTAGCGACGTCAGGGGTTGAATTCTGGTAGCGTGCAAGGTAACGGCGTCGGCCCGGAAAAAGTAACGGGTCACGAAGATAGACATACTATATCTGCTTCAACGATTTATAATCAAGCTAAAGAATTTATACATCATTAAAAGTTAACATTCATTTACGCTGTTTACTAACCTACAAGCTAACATATATTAACTAATCTATATAACATGAAGGTTATAACAATCCCTGTTAACCTAGATACTACAAATTTTACATATACTGCATTCCACTGCTATACTATAGGTTCTGTGAGGTTGGTAGTACATGTAATAATCGGAAGCTCAGCACTATGATGAAACAGTACATGATACCAAGCATGTAGATTATAATCAAGCAATGCGTTTATAATCGGAAGTTCTGTGCAAAAGAACTCACCAACTAACATGCTACCCATGGTATTCTCCGATCATGTAGAAGAAGTCAGGGAAGAGGGTCCAAGTGGGGGTCGATGGGGGAGTTGCACGCCGGAGAGGCGGCTCTCGGCGGCGGCGGCGGCCGGCGGCCGCCGCTGCTGCGGCTGTGAGCTGTGCGAGGCTGTTTACTGCGGTCCACGGTGGCACAGACGACATGAACGGCGGAGGAGGGCCGCCGTGCGTCGGGGGGGCCGGAGGAAGTTCGGCGACGAGAGTGGGGCCGCCGTGCGATCTGGGTGCTGCGGGGTGTCGGATGGTGGTGCCTGGACGGCCGACGGCCGCTGCCGCGGGCTTTGTGAGGAGAAGGGCTCTGTTACTCTATTTCGAACAGAGGAAGGGAGGAAGGATAGCGGAGGGCTCTGCGGCATGGAATCGGGCTTCGAGGCAATGTAGGGATGGTCTGGGTTGTCTCCGATCGGAGGGGGATGGTGGCGGTGAAATCGGACGGAGGCGAGCTCACCGGGGTCGGGAATGATGGCCGGAGGGCTTGGGGACGTGGTTGCTCGGAGAAGTAAAGGGATGATGGGAGGCTGGTGGTCAGAAGTGGGGTTCGGAGACCGGAGGTCTGGCGTGACGAGGGGAGAGGGTGAATCGGTAGGCCAGCGGGGAGATGCGGTAATAGGTTGATGGCCGGAGTTTAGACGCGAGGGAGTGACGGCGCCTGAAGGTGAAACACGATGAAAGAACCCCAGGCTGTGTGTATCACGGCGGCTAGGGCGAGGTCCACGGCGGCCTGAGGGGCGTGGGCACGTCGGAGGTGGGGGAGAGTAGGTCTGGGTGCTGATCGGAGGGCGGTTAAGGCGCCGGTGATGGGGTTTCGTTTTGGTTGCGTGAGCAAATAGAAGGGGCGGCGGCCGCGATTTGTTTCTGTGAAGGAAAAGAACCTAGGTCATTTTAAAAGTAGAGGAGGGCTGTTAACGTGGGATAGGCTGTAGCTAGGGTGTTGGGTTATTTCAATTTGTGTAAAGAATTGTTATTAATAAAATCAAAGCTTTCTCCCTCACCTGCGTGGGTTGGTGTGCGGCTAAAAAGACTATGGGCTGAGTCAACAATGGATGATATAAGGATTACGATAAAATACTAGGGGATAAGTGTCACATGGAACTTAGGGTTAAATCAATATAATAGGTTGGACAAAAATGAAAGTAAGTCAAACGGGTCCCAAAAATTATGAAATAAATACTGGAGTGACCGGGACGACGAGAGAAAGAAGACAGAGAAGACGGATCATAATTTCGACGAAGAGAAACGAAATTAAAAATAGAAAGGCCTCGCGACAAAAGTGAAAATCGTGACGTCTCGTCAAACAAAATCAAATCGTGGGAGAACGACCCGTGAATGTCGTTCCAAAAGAATTCCACAATTTAATACTCTCTGAGAGGGTTACAACGACATATCACACCATAGTGTCCGGATGAAAGACAAGTCTAAGAAAAATACGCGAACTTCAAGGAAGATACCCGTACATAGGATACAGGGTATAAAGGCGACTCGAGTTGGGTATATGTCGGGGTTGGCTTGCTAAGGATGCAACCAAGGTGCTATGGCCCTATCGACTCAACAACACGACTCACATACAAAGCAACAAAACCAACCAGGTATCCGAAATTGATATACGCATATCCATACAACTAATAGTGAGTACCGACCGTTACAGAACTACTTGCCCGAAGCAGTTCCAGAAATTGTGGGATGCCGATCTGCACGAGATCTGTCGAGCGAACTACCTTAACTACTCCGTGATTGAGGGGGAGCAGGGGAGATAGAGGTGTGTGCGGTTTTGCGGCAATGTGACGGCTTTTACGAAAGTTTTTGAAGAACTTCGGGAGGAGGCCGACGGCTACGCATGTAGGATCAAGGGAGTTGATCTAGTCTGTTGTGCAAGGGGAGCTTGCAGGCAGGGGGAGCTTGCCGAGAATACTCCATGGGTTGGTAGAGACCACCCATCACGGTTTGTATTGAGGGGGAGGTTGTTCATCCTAATAGAATCGCGATAATTAGTGATTGTACTCATTGATTATTTTAGTGGAGTATTCTGATTTTCTGGGCGTGGCCCCGCAGATGTAGGTGTGCACACCGAACTGCGTTACCAAGTCTTGAGTGTCTCTGATTGGTTTGTGTTGTTCTTTTGGCTTTATTGTTTATTACCGCGTACTGAACTTTCAATTGGTATCAGAGCAGGTCACCCGTGTATCTTTGTTAACAAAGAAGGTGTGATCTTGGATTTCAGTACTTGAATCATGGCTACACGAGAAGGTGCTTCCGTTGTTCGTCCTCCATTACTCACTGGTACAAACTACACTTACTGGAAGCCTCGGATGCGTGTATTCATTAAGTCCATTGATGAGAAGGCATGGATCGCTGTCATTGAAGGATGGACTCCGCCGATTGAAATTGACAAAGATGGCAAAGAACTCCTCAAGCTGGCAAGAGACTGGAGTCAGATTGAAGAACATGCGGCCTTGTGCAATTCTAAAGCAACTAATGCTATTTTCGGCTATAGATGAAGAGCAGTTCAAGCTGATCTCCACATGTGAGTATGCCAAAGAAGCATGGGATATTCTCCAGAATGTTCATGAAGGAACAAGTACCGTAAAAGCTTCCAAACTCCAGATGCTAGCTTCTCAGTTTGAAAATCTAAGGATGTATGACAACGAGACTGTTGCTTAATTCAATGGGAGGTTGAGAGATATAGCCAATCAGGCCTTCCAGCTTGGGAAGAAATATTCTCAAAAGAAGTTAGTTGAGAAAACCTTGAGATCTCTTCCAGACAAATTCTCAGCCAAAGTTACAGCCATTGAGGAGGCCAGAAATACGTCTACCATGAGACTGGATGAACTCATGGGATCTCTTCAAACCTATGAAATGAACCTGAAGCAGAATCAGATGGACAAATGGATTGAAAATGAGTCTGAGTTAGATGATGACATTGCCTTGCTGATTAAGAATTTCAGTAGAATAATGAAAGAGATAAGCAACAAGGGTCAAAACTTCAGATCTGGCAACAATGTGGCACGTGCAAAGCTTCCCTCTGCAGGCAAGAACAAAGGCAAATGGATACAGTGTAGAGAATGTGAGGGTTTTGGTCACATACAAGCCGAATGTGCCAATACCCTCAAGAAGCAGAAAGAGAAATCTTTATCAAGCACCTGGAGTGACGAAGAATCTGAAGGTAGTGCTGCAGATGAAGAGACAACCAGAAACTATGTTGCGTTTACAACCATACGGGAAGGACAATCTGATAGTGACACTCATAGTCATATTGGATCAGATGTTGCAACATCAGAAACAACATCTGGCAACAAATTAGCTAATGTCAGACAGAATGTTGCAACATTTAGTACAACATCCTGCACTGAATCTGAGTCTGAAGTTGATAACGATGAGGAAGTTCATGACGATGATTTTCGAAAAGCATATCAGATGATGTTTGAGAAGTGGATGCAAATCTGCAATATCAACAAAGTCCTAAAGAAGGAGAATGAAAGACTGAAGAAAGAGAAAGAGGAGGTCAAAATCAAATGTCTGAAAGTTGAGGAAACTTGTAGAGAATTGGAAAGAAACTTCAGAAATGTTCTTCTCAGGGAAGAGAAAGTTGAATGCACATTGGAGAAGTGGAATTCTGGAAAAGCAAAGCTGTATGATATCTTAAACATGGGTAAGATTTCAGGAGATCGCACCGGAGTGGGATACAATGAAGGAGCCTTCAATAATATGTCTGCTGAAAGAAGAAGTCAAGTTACCAAAGAACTTGAAAGAATGGGTCAGCAAAAGGGGCATGATCAGACGAAGAAGCAGACTAGATGTGTAAAAGGTGGTCGTCCTGCATTGTTGGATATTGGACTCCCCGGATTTGGTTTTGGATGATGAACAAACATAAATATAACGTGAACTAACACTTTGTGAGCGCAGTTATGGAGATCGTCGCCAAATTCATTTGAATATCAATTACGACGTCTCAAGACTTCTCAAAGCACGTGATCGTATGCCTAAAGCTTCGTTGAAGCTTTTGGACCAATTTAGAAGTCATGAAGATTCGATTGAAGCTATTGAAGACGGTATCGTCAAGTTTTATTTATAGTCTTTAAGCTTCTTTCGTAGAATGTTAAGCCTTGAGTAGGTCTTACGGTTTAAATCTTCATAACGCTCATATCTTAGCTCTAGGATCTTAGTAGAAGTCCATACAATCCTTCCCGAAGCTTCGCGCTTCAATTCGCGACTTCTTGTGCATGTTAGTTGGTTCAAGAAGAAGAACTGACCGACTAGATGGTGATCTAGTCGGTCGGCAAAGCTTCTTGGACCGACTAGTTCTTCTCAGTCAATTCTAAGCTCTTTACTATTTACAGTCAGTCGGTCTAAGTTGACTCACCGACCGACTAGTTTGTGAACTAGTCAGTCAGTGATGCTTCTGTGACCGACTAGTTGAGCTTTCCCTGTACATGCACATTTGAGCCTATGCTACTGTTTATCATTAGTCGGTCTGTGTTCATTGATCGACCGACTAGTTGATGAACTAGTCGGTCAACTTTCCTTCTTAGACCGACTAGTTTAGTTTACTGTACATACCAAATTTTCACCTAACTTACTGTTTATAGTTAGTCGGTCTATGTTCATTTGGTGACCGACTAGTTGGTGAATTAGTCGGTCAACATTTGCTCTTGGACCGACTAAGTCTATTTTAGCTCAGACTTCAGTTTTATCTGTTAGTCGGTCTACGTTGAGTAACCGACCGACTAGTTGTGAAACTAGTCGGTCAGCTACTCTTCTTGGACCGACTAGTTCCTTATGTCTGTGCTTTGATCTTTTCTCTGTTCACTCCTTAGTCGGTATGCGTTAATTGACCGACCGACTAGTTGATGAACTAGTCGGTCGGTGGTTGTTCTTTGACCGACTAGTTGGGTTCAGAAAGAGCCGTTGGAGCATTTAATGACTCGAATTTCTTTCTCTCTCTCCTCTAACCTATATATACGTGATGGGCTGCATTCATTGCTGCCAAGGCTGATATTATTGAAAGTTTAGAGATCAAGAGAAATCATTCCAAGCTCATTCAAAGCTCATTCTTTCCATTCAATAATCTCTCCTAACTCTTACTTCCAAAGAGAGATTCATTGAGTGTGAAGCCTTCCAAGCCAAGTGCTTGATTCTAGGTCACCAACATCCCCAAAGCTCTCCATCGCTGATCTACATCTTGGAGCTAGGGTTTGGTGCCACTTCTTCCCCAAAATCATCCTTGCCCTAATTCGTAAGCAATACTCAAGGCATAGGTATTTTGTCGGTAAGAAGTTTTCTTATTTCATTTCATATTTGAATTGTAAGTTTCACTCTCGGTTGTGAGAGTGTGGTTGTGATCCCGGGTTATGGGAGTCACAAATTACATTTTGTATGATTTGACTTGTGGAGGTTTTTCACAAGTATTTCATAGTGGAAATCTTGAGTTAGGGTTTCTAACTCAAGTATCCGGAGGGGATCCGGGTGGTTGGGACGTAGGATCATCGGGAACAAGTCGGAGAGACTTGGGTGGATCCGAACCCAGTAACATCTATTGTTAGCATTGTTAATTTTGTTGTTGTCTTCAATTTAAGCTTCCGCAAATTGATTTGGTAGTTGTTTGCATTATAATTAGGAATTATACTCCTCGTTATTTTTAAAGTACTATTCACCCCCCTCTAGTACTTGTGCAGTAGCTTGTAGGGCATTACATTTGGTATCAGAGCCAGATACTTAGCTATGTCTGCCAACGACAACAAGACCGTGCGTCCACCTTCCGACTATGGCACCTTCAGGAACCGTGAAGGAGCATCTTCGGTGATGGAAGGACATTCCTCAACGAGGCCTCCATTCTTCAACGGTACCAACTACGGGTACTGGAAATGCCGGATGGAAACCTTCCTCCGGAGTGCATCTCTATGGAGGACCACGATGAAGGAATACGTCGAGCCCGCCGAAGAAGACTTTGAGAAATGGACAACCGCGGAGGTCGCCGTGGAGGTAAGCAATGCCAAGGCAATGAACGCCTTGCAATGCGCATTGGAGCCCGAGGACTTCAATAAGATATGCACATGTAAGAGTGCATATCAAATTTGGAACTCCCTCCTCATACTACATGAAGGAACGAGTAGGGTAAGAGACTCTAAACTCGTAGTTGTTAACAAAGATTACGAAATGTTTCATATGCAATAGGGCGAGAAGATGAAGGAGTATTACGCTCGCTTCGTCGACATCATAAACGAGTTGGAGGCTCTCGGCAAATCCTACACCCAAAAGGAGAAGTGTTCGAAGCTTATCGAAGGACTTCCTTCTTCTTGGGAAAAGCGTACCTTCGCCATCGAGGAAGGTAATGATATGAATAAGTACATCGTAGTTCAACTAATGGGTACTTTAATGTCATACGAGGTACGCAAGGATAGCAAGCTAAAATTGCAGGAAAAGATGAAGTCCTACCTAAAGCAAGACGAGCCAAAGAAGAAGGCTATTGCTTTCAAGGCCGCTCCATCCACATCCACATCAACCGATGATGAGGACTCGGAAAACGAGTTGGACTTGGAGTCCATGGCACTCATGGCCAAGAAGTTCAACTGTTTCTTCTGAAAATGTAACTATAAGAACAAAGCTAAATTTGGTTCTTCTAACGCCTCTTCCTCTCCTTTGTGTTTCAAGTGCAATAAGCCAGGACACATGAAAGCGGAGTGTCCTCTCAACAAGCAAAAGGAGAAGTGGAAGGCGCCGAAATTCGATAAGTCCAAGAAGTACAAGAAAGGAAACAAAAAGGGACTTGTCGGAGCAACATTCACCGACTCCGAGGATTCCTCAAGCGGAGAGTCGGACGATGAGCAAGTGGAGCAAGCGCACATGTGCTTCATGGCAAGAGAGGAGCATGATCAAGGATCCTCCTCTTCCGATGATAGTGACGACGAAGGCGATGAGGTAACTATGTATGATCTTAGGAATGCTAACTCTCAATTATGGTCTAAATACACTAAATTAGTAAATAGATATACTAAAGTAAAAGATGACCTAGCTAGCATTCAAACCTCGCCTAAGACTATCATCACCAACAACGACACCGTTGTTGAAGAGTTAAGAAATGAGATTGTTGATCTCAAATCTAAACTTGAACATGTTTGCATTGAAGATCCGGAAGAACATAAGATAGCGGATTTAACTTCTCAAAACTCGACTTTGAGTATTGAGAAGGAGAATCTTAAATCTCGTGTTTATGTGCTCACATCGTAAGTATCCAACTTGGATACTTCTATGCGTTCTCTCAAAGAGAAATATGAGAACACATTAGGCCGAATTAATAAATTCAATAAGGGTAAGGACCATTTGGATAAAATCCTAAGTGACTTACTTCCGGCCAATCACCACATTGGCTTGGGGTATACGATGGGATGTCCATCCAAATCGGCCACTACTTTTGTTAGGCCAACTTCCGGTGACTCTACGAGTGGTAGCAAACACCCTATTGGTAGTTCTTCTACCAATGGTGCTTCCACCTCGTCCACACCCTCTTTCGGAAAGAAACCCACTTTGGGTGGACCTCCAAAGAAGGGGCATGCTTATATGTACACCAATACCATGCCACGTAGGAACACACGTCCTACTCCACCGGCTCACACATATGATGATTTTTATGCAACACATTCTCGGGCACGTGCACACCATGTGAGACACCCACATGCACGTGTTCCCTCTCATGCATATGTTCACCCACAACATCATATGAATAATTATCCGCATGCACCATTCCATCATGTTCCTTATGCCTATCCACGACATGCATCACGTAGAAACCAACAACGCATGCATGCACCCAATAGGATGAGGGCTCCCAAGATTTTCACTATTTGGAGCCCAAAGGACACAAGCATGGATGAAAAACAAGTGTATATGAATGCTTATTTTTCGGATGTTGTGCATAGTAGAAATTATGTGGGGAAGTCTAAGTCCAATTGGACTTGGCTTCCAAAGGTCTAATCTTTTGGACCCAATGACCTTGGGTACCATGATATGAAATTCTCTATCTTTAGGTACTCAAGGAAAAGAAAAAGAAAAGGAGCAACAAATTTAAATTTAGCTCCAAAGGGAATTGGATACTCGATAGCGGGTGTTCAAAACACATGACGGGCGATGCTCAATTGCTTTTCGGAGTGGTGCCCATTGCTAATGGGAACCGGGTAGTCTTTGGAGGCAACGAGAGCGGAACCATTCTCGGTGTTGGTAAAGTGGGTAACCCATCTAAACCCTTAATTAGTGATGTTTATCTAGTTAATGGTTTAAATCATAATCTTATTTCAATAAGCCAACTTTGTGACAAAGGTTACAAAGTTAGCTTTGCGAAAGGATTATGTCATATTTCAAATGATAATAATAATTTATTATTTTCCGGCACATGTCATAAAGATATTTATATTTTGGATCTTCCTAAGTCTTATTAACAATGTCTCGTTGCCAACACAAGTGAACAACACTTATGGCATCGACGCTTTGGACATGTGAACTTTGGAACACTTTATAAGCTTTCAAAATTAAATTCCATTAAAGGTTTTCCGAAGCTCGTTTTTGAAAAGAAAAGTTTTTGTGATTATTGTCAACGTGGCAAGCTTCCTAAATCTTCATTTAAACCTAAAAAAAGCATTTCTACTAAACGGCCACTAGAGCTATTACATCTAGACTTATTTGGGCCAACTAGAGTTGCTTCCTTAGGAAATGCAAGATATGGACTTGTCATCGTAGATGATTATTCGAGATTTACATGGGTGTTTTCATTATGTAATAAAAATGAATCTTTTGAAAACTTCACAATTTTTGTTAAGAAAGTATAAAATCTCTTAGGAACCACCATTGTCACTATTCGTAGTGATCATGGAGGTGAATTTGAGAATGAGTCTTTTGAGACATTTTGTGATGAAATTGGTATTACACACACCTTTTCATTCCCTCGTGCACCTCCTCAAAATGGTGTAGTTGAGAGAAAGAATAGGACGCTAGTGGAGTGTGCTCGCACTATGCATGATGATAGCCAACTTGGCCATCAATTTTGGGCGGAAGCGGTACACACCGCTTGCTATGTGTTTAATAGAATACTTTTGAGGCCCGGCACTAAACAAACTTGTTATGAATTGTTGTTTGGTAGGTTGCCTCAAGTTAAACATTTTCGTGTTTTTGGTTCGAAATGTTTTATTAAGAACACATATGGTAGTTTGGACAAATTCGATCCAAGATCCGATGAGGGGATTTTTGTTGGATACTCTTCGCGTAGCAAAGCCTACCGGATATTCAACAAATGAACCTCAACGATCGAGGAGTCGCTTCATGTCTCATTAATGAAGGATTTGTTCCAACTAGAATTTCAAATGATAATGATTCTATGGATGTTTTATGTGATTCATTTGATAATTCTAAGTCTAATGATTCTATTGATTCTATTAAGACTAACCCATCTAATGAAGTTGTTGAGAATGTTCCTAGTGACCAAGGTATTCCCAAACGGCTTCATACCGTTCGTGATCATCCTCATGAGCAAGTCATTGGCAATATCCATAATAGTGTCAAGACGAGATCGCAAGTGAACTACTTCGCTCATTGTGCCTTTGCCTCCTCGATAGAGCCAAAGAATTTTAATGAAGCATGCAAAGATAGCGCTTGGATCTTAGCCATAGAGGAGGAACTCATTCAATTCGAGAGGAATGAAGTTTGGGAGCTTGTTCCATTGCCATCGAAGAACCACACCGTCATAGGGACAAAGTGGATCTTCAAGAACAAAACCGACGAAAACCAAGTCGTCGTCCGGAACAAAGCTCGGTTAGTTGCTCAAGGCTACCGTCAAGAGGAAGGTATTGATTTCGAAGAATCCTTCGCTCAGGTAGCTAGATTAGAATCAATTAGATTATTATTGTCTTTTGCATGCCATAAGGATTTTAAATTATTTCAAATGGATGTTAAAAGTGCATTTTTAAATGGAGATGTTGTTGAGGAAGTTTACGTTTCTCAACCTCCGGGTTTCATAAATGAAAAGTTTCCAAATCATGTTTTTAAACTAAAGAAAGCACTTTACGGTTTGAGACAAGCTCCTCGAGCTTGGTATGATCGCCTAAAGAATTTTCTTTTGGATTTGAATTTTAAAATGGGAGAAGCCGATTCTACACTTTTTGTTAAGCATTCGAATAATGATATAATTTTAGTTCAAATTTATGTTGATGATATCATTTTCGGTGCTACTAACTTTGCTCTTTGCGAAGAGTTTTCTAATGTTATGAAGGAACAATTTGAGATGAGCCACATGGGTGAGCTCAAATATTTCTTAGGTCTCCAAATTCGCCAAATGGATGATGCAATCTTCATCCACCAAACGAAGTATATGGTGGAGTTGCTTAAGCGATTTGGAATGGAGAATGCCTCCGGGAAAAAGACTCCAATGAGCACGACTACGCATCTTGACAAGGATACGGGCGGTAAGGATGTAGACATTCGTCTATATCGAGGTATGATAGGTAGTTTACTTTATCTTACCGCAAGTAGGCCCGATATTATGTTTGCCGTATGCGTATGTGCTCGTTATCAGTCTCAACCTAAGGAGTCTCACTTAGTAGCGGTAAAACGTATTTTTCGCTATCTAAGTTACACTTTAGATTTTGGATTACTTTATCCAAAATCTAGCACGTATGAGTTAATCTCATATAGTGATGCCGATTATGCGGGATGCAAATCCGACAGGAAAAGTACTAGTGGCACTTGCCATTTTATAGGAAATTCCCTTGTCTCTTGGTTTTCCAAGAAGCAAAATTCTGTATCACTTTCAACCACCGAGGCGGAATACATTGCCGCCGGTGCCGCGTGTGCTCAAGTTCTTTGGATGAGACACACACTTAAAGACTTTGGTATTAATTGTGATACTTGCCCTATCATGGTTGACAACCAAAGTGCAATATGTCTTTCCAAGAACCCGGTACACCATTCCCGTTCGAAACACATAGATGTCCGACACCACTTTTTAGATGATCATGTTGCTAAAAAGGACATCATTTTAGTGTACGTTGAAACCCAAAAGCAAATCGCCGATATTTTCACGAAACCCCTAAAGGAGGACTCCTTTGTGCGGTTGCGTCGAGAATTGGGGATTATGGGTGAATCCGAGATATAGGATTCATGTTTCATTCAATAATCTTGCATGCTATTATATTTCGAAATATTTCGTTCATGCTAGACTTATTGGATTTTTCGGGAATTTATGTGATATTTTGAATTTTTGCTCGAATTCATGTTTTGAATGTCGTATTTGAGATTTCGATGTTTAATGGGGTAGTTTAGATGACTATTGAGAGTTTTGCGATGTATCGTCCAAGTGTATTGAGGAGAGAACTTGATTATCAACTTTTGGACTCATTTAGTCGGTTTCAGTTCAACCACCAACCGACTAGATTGCCATCTAGTCGGTTAGTAGAAGAACTTAGACCGACTAACTCAAGCTTTTTGAGTTTCCTCTCCATTTTAACTCTTTAGTCGGTTCATGTTCAGTGACCGACCGACTAGATTGAGATCTAGTCGGTCAGTAAATGAACACAGACCGACTAATTCTTGTCAGTTAAACTTGGATTCAGCCACTATTTGCAACTAGTCGGTTCAAGCTCATTGACCGACCGACTAGATCGTGATCTAGTCGGTCAGTGCTTGAACTGTGACCGACTAGTTGTGTCAGGGACTGTTTGGTCTTTTGAGCTTTCGACCGACTTAAACTCGTTTTAGTCGGTTTCTTCTCATTTTAGTCGATCAAACTTCCTCTCTCTCTCAGCTAAAACCCCCCGACTCCCTCGTGACCCTTCGACTTCCGGCCACTTTCTGACCTCCTCCGCCGTCGTCAGCCGCCGTTCTTCCTCCTAGGGTAACCCTCTCTCCTCCCTCTCCTATCTAGGGTTCGGTTTTCATCTCCTAGGGTTAGGGTTTGTTCATTTTCAGCCTAGGGTTCTAGATCTCTTCCTCTAGGGTTTCAGATTTCCTAGGGTTGTGCTATGATTCTTTGATTTGATCTCGTGTCTCGTGTAGTGCCGCGATTATGGCCCGAACACGAATCCTGATCACTCCATCTAGCCCCTCGCCGTTGACCGTAGAACCAACCCCTACGGATCCCGATCATCCAACCCCTCCGAAACGCCGAGCTAAGACCACCCAACCTTCGTCGTCTTCGCCTCCTCTCAAGAAAAGAGGACGACGACCGCCAAGCCTAGAGGTCAACCCAAGCCCAAGCCTAAGCCCAAGACCAAGGATCTTGCCTCTCGCTCTTCTTTCCATACTCCTACCGATTCCGATACCGAGTATAACCCCGAGACAGAGACTCATAGGGAACACACTCCTCCTACCCATCCTGAGTCTAGCTCCCACCCTCGTACGTCTACCCAAAAGCCTAAGGGAAAGGGTCCGATGCCGATGGGCGGTGTCGATGTCTCGTTGTGTCTCGCGGCTTACAACCGTATCGAACATTGCTCGCTGCTTCTGGAGCATTTCGTCCAGTTCAGTGACTTCATAGGGTTAGCTGATCTTCTTTCATCGTCGGGTCTTCTCGATTATCTTCGATATGACCCGAAGGCAAACCCTCACCCTTACCCTCGATTAGTTAAGCTTTTCTACGCCAATAGGATCCGGGGTCAGTACGATGAGACCCACTCTGTTGAGACGACTGTTTTAGGGACTCCTATAGTCCTCACAGCAGAAATCTTGGGAGAGATTTTGGGTATCTCTTCGTCTGGCCTCCTCCCCTCTGATATCTCTGTTGATGATATTTCTTCCTTAGATCAGACCGTCCTTTCTGAGATTTTCCATCAGATTCCTCCTGCCATGATTGGCGTGCCATCTAAATCTTTCAAGCCGAATGCATGGGTCCTCAACTTGATTCTAAAGTCGTGCTTGCTTCCCAAGTACGGCTCCTCATCTCTCCCGTCCCAGCCCTTTCTGAAGCTGATCTATGCCATATTCATGGGGAGCTCGATTAATTGGGCTCGCATTATACTCGATAAGATTGATTCTTTCGAGTGTATTCGCAAGTCCTCTAAATCGGCTCATATCCCATTTCCTTGCTTGTTGACCCTTGTGTTCCGTCACTTCTGTGTCCCCTTGCCTCGTGACGATGAGCGTCCACTTGGTCCTCCCCTGAACGCGACGGCCGTCAAGAAATCTCTTGCGGTGCTTCGTCACGTTCAGAGGACGACACCTTCAGCGTCTGCCTCTGCCCCTGCCTCTGCCTCAGCTGCTCCCTCTGCCACCCTTGATGATGTCGTCCGGTTACTTCGTCGTCACGAGTCTCGCTTGGCTCGTACCGAGGAGGTAGTTTGACGTATGGCTCGTCTGATGGGTGTTGAGCTTCCTCCTTCTGTTTCTGAGGATGAGGAGATGGATGAGTTGGCCGAGGAGGACATTGAGGAGCTTTGTCGTACTTCCACTCATGCCCCCGAGGGCCCTTCTGGTACTGCTACTGGTGCTTCCTCTTCTGGTGCTGCTGTTGCTGCTTCGTCTGCTGGTGCCCCTGAGAGCACACCTGTTGCCACCGCTCCTGCGGTGGATACTCCGACTGGTGCTCCCGAGGCCACTACGGTTGCTGCACCAAAGATTGCCACTTCTACCGTCGCTCCTGCTGACATTCCGGACGTCCCTGCTGATCCTGTTTCCACCTCTGCTCCTGCTGAGCCTGCAGTTGCTTCTGATCCTCCCGCTGCCTCTTGAGTTTCTTTGAGGCCTCTCCCGATACTCATTGGATGACATATCTAGTTGTGAGAGATGTTGGGTAGGATAGTTTGGGTGGCTATGTATTTTGGATCTTTTTGATGTACTTTTATGATCTTGTTGATGATGTATTTTGGATCATTTTGATACTTTTGATGATGGTGTATATTTTTTTTACACTCCGATATCTGTGATATGATGATGTATTTTGTGCACCGATCGGTGGATCGATGTTTTCTATGTCAGTGATGTACTCCGGTTCACATTTTATATATATATATACATCGCAGTTGACATTTCATTATATTGTGCAAAATTTATAATTTTTTTTATATCTCTGATGTTTTCTTTCGTCGCTCGACGATATTAGCTTGGTTTAATTGAAATTTCTTCTATGGAAACATAGAATTGTTTTCCATGCACTAAATTAACCAAGAATGTTGATATTGGAGAGTATATTCCATAACTCAATCTGTACTATTGATTTGAGTTTTGATGCTTTCGTTTTACGATTTTTCGACTATGGTTTCATTGACACGCCTTGATTTTATTCGTATTTATTTGGTGTCACTTGAACCGTCGTCGTATTCTATGACTCCCGTGCTTTTAATTTGAGGCCATTGTTGTTGTCGTTGTTATCCTCCCGCTCTTTTTGCTTATGCCAAAGGGGGAGAGATATAATAATAACGATGTGCTAAATGAAAAATTAGAGCACTATTCCAAGAATCTAATTTGATATGTTAGATTCAGGGGGAGTTAAGATATATAAAAGGATTTTCAAATCCGATATTTCAATAACCTTCATTTGGTATTCGATAATTCAATAATTGATTCTCATTTTATATACTTCACTCGTCTGCTTGATGCGTATTATTATTGTTTAAATTGGAATTAACGTGTCATCAATGCAGGGGGGGTAAGTAAATTTCATTTGAATTATTATTTTTAATTATTATTTATGTTGGGTTGTCATCACCAAAAAGGGGGAGAATGTTGGATATTGGACTCCCCGGATTTGGTTTTGGATGATGAACAAACATAAATATAATGTGAACTAACACTTTGTGAGCGCAGTTATGGAGATCGTCGCCAAATTCATTTGAATATCAATTACGACGTCTCAAGACTTCTCAAAGCACGTGATCGTATGCTTAAAGCTTCGTTGAAGCTTTTGGACCAATTTAGAAGTCATGAAGATTCGATTGAAGCTATTGAAGACGGTATCGTCAAGTTTTATTTATAGTCTTTAAGCTTCTTTCGTAGAATGTTAAGCCTTGAGTAGGTCTTACAGTTTAAATCTTCATAACGCTCATATCTTAACTCTAGGATCTTAGTAGAAGTCCATACAATCCTTCCCGAAGCTTTGCGCTTCGATTCGCGACTTCTTGTGCATGTTAGTTGGTTCAAGAAGAAGAACTGACCGACTAGATGGTGATCTAGTCGGTCGACAAAGCTTCTTGGACCGACTAGTTCTTCTCAGTCAATTCTAAGCTCTTTACTGTTTACAGTTAGTCGGTCTAAGTTGACTCACCGACCGACTAGTTTGTGAACTAGTCGGTCAGTGATGCTTCTGTGACCGACTAGTTGAGCTTTCCCTGTACATGCACATTTGAGCCTATGCTACTGTTTATCATTAGTCGGTCTGTGTTCATTGATCGACCGACTAGTTGATGAACTAGTCGGTCAACTTTCCTTCTTAGACCGACTAGTTTAGTTTATTGTACATACCAAATTTTCACCTAACTTACTGTTTATAGTTAGTCGGTCTATGTTCATTTGGTGACCGACTAGTTGGTGAATTAGTCGGTCAACATTTGCTCTTGGACCGACTAAGTCTATTTTAGCTCAGACTTCAGTTTTATCTGTTAGTCGGTCTACGTTGAGTAACCGACCGACTAGTTGTGAAACTAGTCGGTCAGCTACTCTTCTTGGACCGACTAGTTCCTTATGTCTGTGCTTTGATCTTTTCTCTGTTCACTCCTTAGTCGGTATGCGTTAATTGACCGACCGACTAGTTGATGAACTAGTCGGTCGGTGGTTGTTCTTTGACCGACTAGTTGGGTTCAGAAAGAGCCGTTGGAGCATTTAATGACTCGAATTTCTTTCTCTCTCTCCTCTAACCTATATATACGTGATGGGCTGCATTCATTGCTGCCAAGGCTGATATTATTGAAAGTTTAGAGATCAAGAGAAATCATTCCAAGCTCATTCAAAGCTCATTCTTTCCATTCAATAATCTCTCCTAACTCTTACTTCCAAAGAGAGATTCATTGAGTGTGAAGCCTTCCAAGCCAAGTGCTTGATTCTAGGTCACCAACATCCCCAAAGCTCTCCATCGCTGATCTACATCTTGGAGCTAGGGTTTGGTGCCACTTCTTCCCCAAAATCATCCTTGCCCTAATTCGTAAGCAATACTCAAGGCATAGGTATTTTGTCGGTAAGAAGTTTTCTTATTTCATTTCATATTTGAATTGTAAGTTTCACTCTCGGTTGTGAGAGTGTGGTTGTGATCCCGGGTTGTGGGAGTCACAAATTACATTTTGTATGATTTGACTTGTGGAGGTTTTTCACAAGTATTTCATAGTGGAAATCTTGAGTTAGGGTTTCTAACTCAAGTATCCGGAGGGGATCCGGGTGGTTGGGACGTAGGATCACCGGGAACAAGTCGGAGAGACTTGGGTGGATCCGAACCCAGTAACATCTATTGTTAGCATTGTTAATTTTGTTGTTGTCTTCAATTTAAGCTTCCGCAAATTGATTTGGTAGTTGTTTGCATTATAATTAGGAATTATACTCCTCGTTATTTTTAAAGTACTATTCACACCCCCCCCCCTCTAGTACTTGTGCAGTAGCTTGTAGGGCATTACATGCATGTGCTTACTACAAGTTCATAGGCCATACTGAGAGAAACTGCTTCAGTCGCATGCGACATTGGTCAGAAGGAAGAAATGTTAGACACTCTGATATGAAGATGAAGAAGCAATGGGTCAGAAAGTCTGAATTATACAGCAAGAACACTACAGCTTCAGAGAAAACACTTCATGTTGTGACTAATGTTGTAACATTAGATACAACACAGAACAATGTTGCTGTAGATGTTATGACACCAGACTCGACATCTCCCCTCGACAATCATTGTGAGCAACATGCGCCAAAGTCTCATGAATCTTCCTCCAGAATTATCAGAGTGCTATCCCGCTGCTCTGCTCACTGCTCTTCCTCCACCGGTGCCATTGGATCTTCACATGTACCCTCTGTCAACACCGCCGATGTTTTCAATTATTCAACTACTTTTCGGCCCCTCAGAACTCGACTTCTACCATGGACATCATTTCATTCGTCACCCTACTGTCAGATGTGAGCTATAGTGTTCTTTCTCTTATTCTGATGTGCCTGAGATTTTATTTGCTATTAAGAGAGACAGAGGAGCCTCTGGATGTGCCTCGGTTGAGTTTTTCTGAATTTTCTTTTGGAGTTGTGAGGCTAGATGAAAGGGGGAGAATGTGGTGTCTTTTCTGAATAATTTGGCTGTATTTTTTGATGTGATCACTGCTCGGGTTGCTCTAGTAAGGGGGAGAATGTGTTTTGAATTATTGTGGCTCAAAGGGGGAGAATATGTGCTTGGTTGACGCTTGCTTTGGTTTGTACCACATAATGCCAAAGGGGGAGATTGTTAGGGTTGAATTTCGGCTGATATTTGTTGGCATTAGTGGCACTATAGACGGAGAGTTCTGTTTGAGGAATCAGAAGTGTTTTTGAGCAAATTGAGCAGTAATGTTGAACATAATGTCGTTCAACATAATGTTCAACATTCGGGATCTGGAATAATTTTTCGTATACAGAAACGCTGCTTTGGTCTACAAATCTGTCGTGGTGATCTCAGATCTGATTTGTAGCCTAGAATATCGGAGGTTCCTGATTTGATTGATTCCAGATATTGGTGAGATTTTTATACTCCTTCTTACCCAAATTAGTTCCTTAATTGATGGAGGTTTGTTGAGAATATTTGGGAATCTGGTTAGTTCCTAAATTGATGGGAGGAAATATTTGCTGAAATTTATTGTTTTTATTTACCAGAAATAGATCCTTATTCTATGGGCAAAATATCCACATGAGATTTGTTTTAATCATTTTACCTGAATTAGATTCGGTGGTTCCTTGAATATGAGATTTCTTACGCGAAGTGATCCTAGAAATATTGGCGGATATTCTGCATTAAAGAGGAAGTTATTTACCCATAAATAGTGGTTACAAAATCTGAATGGGTTCATTTCTGAATGGTTGTGCGGTTGAAGATTCTATATATGAATGTTTTCATATCTTGCATTATTGTTTAGATCTTCTCTAGATATTCGGTTGAATGCAGGTATGCATAAGATTTGCTGACGAAGGTGAATGAAAATATCAATCCACAACCGAGGTATGAAAGATCCTATTTATTGGCCATGTTGTATATTATGTTGAACGTTATTATACAACATTATGTACAACATGCTGTGTCAGAAGGCTGGAATAGGTTGGCGGACTTCAGCGGTTATCAAAGGTGGATTACTTCAGATCTCATGTTATCTCTTTTAGGTATTCTGGTATATTCTGTTGAAGATACATTTGGAAGTTACAATCTCTTGGTTTTGTTGTTGTATCGGTTAGAGAGATTCTTGCCCGCAATATTTTATTGATCTGATCCTTGGAGATATGTGGAACTACTTACCCGAAGTAGTTCCAGAAATTGTGGGCTGTCGATCTGCACGAGATCTGTCAAGCGAACTACCTTAACTACTCCACGATTGAGGGGGAGCGGGGGAGATAGAGGTGCGTGCGGTTTTGCGGCAATGTGACGGCTTTTACGAAAGTTTTTGAAGAACTCCGGGAGGAGGCCGACGGCTACGCATGTAGGATCAAGAGAGTTGATCTAGTCGGTTGTGCAAGGGGAGCTTGCGGGCAGGGGGAGCTTGCCAAGAATACTCCATGGGTTGGTAGAGACCACCCATCACGGTTTGTATTGAGGGGGAGATTGTTCCTCCTAATAGAATCATGATAATTAGTGATTGTACTCATTGATTATTTTAGTGGAGTATTCTGATTTTCTGGGCGTGGCCCCGCAGATGTAGGTGTTCGCACCGAACTGCGTTACCAAGTCTTGAGTGTCTCTGATTGGTTTGTGTTGTTCTTTTGCTTTATTGTTTATTACCGCATACTGAACTTTCACCCCACAATAAGGATTCTGATGCAACGTATGGGTCTTTGCGTAAAATAATTAAATAGATAAATGAAATGAAATGAAATGGAAAAAAATAAAAAGGAGGGTGGGGAAATCAATTAGGTATTGAAAAAATATATTAATTGAATGAAAGTATTCCTTATATTCTCAATAGGGCAAGACCACCCTTCAACATGGACCGTTACCAGTTGGAATCCAATGGATTATCTTGGCAAGCCAAAGTTTGTCGCACAAATCTCGTCCTATGAATTTATTTTTGTTGTAACCAAATATTCTTTCTCTATGAATAGAGTTTATTACTAGTTAAGACTCTGTCTCCAATAGATTCAGGAAGTCATTAATAAGGGGAAAGCAAGAGAGACCTTTGATTGATGAATTATATATTTATAACTAAAGTCACACAATCAGCAATGCAGGGCAAAATGTTTAATATGGATACATGACAGTGTTCTTAATACCACGTTGCTAGTATCAAAAAATAATACTAGCAACAGATGTTGGAACTTATCCAACAAGTTGGATCTTAATCCAACATTGGGCTAATATGCGGTGAATAATTATATAAGTGCTACGCTGTCATATTAAGCCCAATATATTAGTGATCTGGTTTTAATTAATTAAATGGGCTAAATGAGTTAAACAGGTTGTGGGGCCTTTATGTGTAGAGACTATTGGGCTTCAACTCGTTGATGGGCCGAGTTGGAAACCCTAGGGCTATGGAGGCTAGCCTATAAATATTAGCGGTCATGGTCCCCGGAATACACGAACAAAGTTGAGCCGTCTTTTCTACGTCCCGTCGCTAGGAGAGAAACCAGGAGAAAACTAAAGGGGTTCTCCAACGGTTGATTCGTGCTATTCTGGAAGATCGTCCGTTGTGCTATCGTCAGGATCTTTCAGATTATTAGCGATAGACTCAGGTACGCTTCCGCTAAATCCGAGTATGTCAATGATTTAAGATTCCGCATGTTTTATATATCTAGATTATTATTTGCATGGTCTTGCTTAATGATTAATCTAGATCTTTAGTTTCTACAAGTGGTATCAGAGCCCACATGTTGTGGATCTTAAATTTTTGTCTGCTCGTAGTAGATCTGATAAAAATCAGATTTTTAATCTGTTTTAAAGTTTCGGATCTGATAAAAATTAGATTTTTATCAGTTTCAAGTTTCAAATCTATAAAAATTTGGTTTTTTGATTAATTTTTCCAACAAAAAAATTTGTTTTTTTTTTTGATAAACCCTAGATCGGGGGCGGCCTGCCGGCCGCCGCCCGACACAGCAAAAGAGGGACGGCTCTCCCGCCCCATCGGAAGATCGACGCCGGCCACGTCGGCGTCGACACAGAACAAGAAAGGAGCGGCAAAGCCGCCCCTGTAGGATGAATCGCAAAAGGGGACAGGAGGGGGCGGCGGAATCCGCCCCCGTCGAGATCAAGGGGGGGCGGCTTCCGCCGCCCCCGTCGAGATCAGCGGGGGGCGGCCGAAGCCGCCCCCGTCAGCGTCGGAGGGGGCGGCTCCCGCCGCCCCCATCGGAATCAAAGGGGGCGGCGGAAGCCGCCCCCCTCACCATCAGAGGGGGCGGCCTCCGCCACCCCCGTTGGGATCACAGGGGGGCGGCGGCCCAGCCGCCCCCCGACGGAATAGAGCAGGCCCCATCAGGGGCCTGCCGTGGATCTGCAAGGGGGCGGCATCCCTGCCGCCCCCGTCGCACTTTGAGGGGGGGCGGCGCCCAGCCGCCCCCCGCCGGAGAAACGGGCGCCGGCCCCCCCTGCCGGTGCCCGACAGCACAGATGGGGGCGACGGCGGCCGCCGCCCCCCCCCCCCCAATCAGGAAACCCTAACCCTTAAAAAAACTTTTTTGGGAGGATTGGGCTGGGCCTGTTTTGGGCCTTGTTTGGGTGTTTTTGGGCCTATTATTGCAAAACAGTTTTAGCCTTCTTTTGGGCTTATTGCAAAACAGTTTTTTGGGCACTGGTTAATTTTGGACCCAATTTTTGGGTCATTTGGACACAAATTTGGGCCTATCTTGGGATGTTTTTTAACACAAAGTTAGGGAGGAAATAAAAGGGCAATTTGTATATTTCCATTAAGTGTACCTTTTGTGTTAAAATTCACATTTTAATTCAATTTTAGGTGTAATTAATTATATATATATCTCGAAATAATTTTATTTAAAAGGACAACCCACCAAAGTGGGCTCCATCGTGGCAATTAATTTTATTTCGATATATATAAAAGGCTACGTACATGCTTGGCATGAAAAATTTATCGCCTAAAGTTTTGAATTTAAATTCGTGAAATGGGAAATAAATGGTTGTGTATATATATTTCCTTTAGGCCAAATTTTGTGTGTTAAATTAAGTTCATTCCGATTTTTAATTCTTTAGGCAAAGTTTCAGTTAAATATACATTTCGAAATAACTCTAATTTTTGTGAAATTCCACCAAAGTGGATTCCACTATTAAAATTGTTATTATTTCGGAATGTAAACGGATTAAAAATACATACTTAGTATGATCAGTTGCCTGGATGAATTTTAAACGGATCGAAGGAGAAAATAAAAGGCTTCCCTGTATATTTACGTTTAAGTTCAGTTTCATTTAAATTCAATTTTTGGGCGCATTAAATTATATGTTTCAAAATAATTTTAATTATTACGTGACCCCACCAAAGTGGGCTCCACAGTTAAATTATTATTATTTCGTAACATAAACGGTTAAATACATACTTTTGTATGATTAATTGCCCAATATTGAATTTAATTTGGATTGAAGGAGGAAATAAGACGTTTAAATGTATATTTCTCCTCAAAGATAAATTTTATGTTAATTGTGCAATATGAATTTAAATTCGAAGTTTATGGCATAAAACAATATATATATACTTCGGTATATAACAAGTTGACTTCATACCTTAGTATGAAAATTTAGTTTGCCTAAATTTCGATTTAAATTAAAACACAAAATTCAGATGTTTTCTTCGGGAGGAAATAAAAAGCTTTAGCATATATTTCTCCTCAAGAATAAGTTTAAAAGGCCTTAAAGAATTTTTGTGCACTAACCATCAAGCAAATGGCCTTAAGGAAATTTGACACATTTTAAAGTTATATGCAATGGGATAGGGTGTATATTTATATATATATCTTTCTATGTATGTTCATATACACATTAGTACACCTATATACCCCATTTATAAGAAGAAAATTTGTGTTGAAGTTATGGATTTAATTTAATTCAATATAAATGATTAGAAGGGTGGAATAAAATGTTCTTATATATATTTCCACTTGGTGTAATCATTTTTGTTAAATTCGGTTTAGTTTCAATATCAATTTTTTGGCACAATTAATTATATATTTCGAATATAGAATGATTGGATCATCAACTCACCAAAGTGGGTTTTCTTGTGAAGATCAATTCTAATCTCGAAATATAACAAGTTGAATACATACTTTTGTATGAAAATTTTGGTTGCCTTAAATTTGATTTTGAAGAAAAGTGGACTTGAATATCTCCACTTAAAGTATATTCATGTATTAAATTGCGACTTAGATTCAAATTTTGCAAAAGTATATATTTTTGAAATGATTTCGTGCAATCATCACCTCGCCAAAGTGGGCTCTGTTGATTTGCATTATCTCATTTCATGAATATAAAAAGAATCTAATGTGCCCGTGATTTGCGTAAGAATGCTAAATCGGCCCAAAGGAAGATTACCGTTCTATACCATTTCATGCGCACCTGTGGCAATAGACAAGGTGATGATTAGTGAGTTCAATGCATGCAAATTTAATTCGGCCCAAAGGAAGTTTTATTTTTGGCATGTTATTATTGTCATTGTCTGATTGCTACAACAAGATGTCAGTGACTAGTCAATAGATTATCCAAAGATAAATATTGGTCTAGTGGGGATGTCTTGAGATGGGAAAATAGCATTGATTTGAATTTGGTGTTGTTTTGTTTAATACGCATATGAACATGTTAAAATTGTTTACTTGTTCTCTTTTCAGTTATTATTCCTGAAAATTTTTTCTGCCATTCCAGAAAATCTCAGTGGCACTATTTCAGATAAAATTACTACAGCTAAAGGATTCCTTTCTGATGTTGAAAATAGATTTGTCAAGAATGAAAGGGGTGAAATTGGTACACTCTTGACAATTCTAAATTCAATGCGGTATAAGGGTACGAGAAACATTAGGGAGCACATATTGAAGATGTCTAATGTTGCTTCAAGGTTGAAAGCACTTCAGCCAGACCTCTCTGAGGCTCTGCTAGTGCATTTTGTTTTGATATCTCTTCCATCACAGTTCAACCAGTTTAAGATGAGCTACAATCTGAAGGATGAGACTTGGTCTCTGGATGAGCTCATCTCGCACTGTGTCCAGGAAGAGAACATGCTTGAGCAAGGAAGACAGAAAGTGCTCATATGATCTCTACCACTAAAATATAAGAAAGGTATGCTGCGAAATTTGGTTTAATTCTAAGTTAATTTCTTTTCATGCAACCTTCGGTACGTATAGACACGTGATGGAAAGATTTCGGTATAACCATTCACATCATTGTGTCTATGTAGGATTGCCTAAGATGCCAAGAGCCAAATGATGGTGAAAGATACATCGATATGGGCAATGGCAAGATGGTTCAAGTAGAAGCAAATTAAATTTAGATTATTTCTTTTAAATGCTAGATTGTATTTGAATTTTATGAGACTATTATGTACCGTTTTTAACGGAATTTGGATTTCCATTTCTATTTTGAACAAATTCGGTTATAAGTGTTCAATTTTGAATGGAAAATTTGGTTGTCTCTTAATTCAAAATTAGTTTATTCTAGTTCTTTAAAAGATCATTATAATCTTCATTTATTTGGAAATGTTGCTTCATCTATAGAATTTTTGCATTTAAGTACATGTGTTGTAATGAAAGAATTAACAGTTTAGAATTCAGTTATCTTTTGATTGCAGCTTATATCCTTAAATAAAGTTTCAACAAATGAATCAATTGCATGTTTGGATATGTCCAACTAAAGTAAGGCTTAATAAGCCTAATAAAGTAATAGGACATAATGCTAATGATTTTCTAATTTTGTTGAATAGTTTAAAGTTGATATTATCTTGTAAGGTTTTACATAATCCCACTGTTAAGTTAGTTTACGAATTAGGAAATGCACACCTATTTGAGGATGCTGAGTTTGAGGGGGAAAGTTTGGTTAATGACATTATTCTTGAAGAAGATTAATCTCACAGGTGTTGTTGGCATTGTTCAGGATGGTATTCCTGACATTGTTCAAGACACATTAAATTCAAGATAAATGTTGCAATTCCTCCTATTTGGGAAATTGTTCATAAGGACAAACTCTAGCACCTCAAGTAACTAATTGCCATTCAGGAAAATCCATTAAAGAGATGACAAGTTTACTGTTGACATTAGGATGATGGAAGTTTGACTTACATCAAGTCATAAAAGGTTTTACATCTCTAAATGGATTAATGCATTAATTAAGAAAGTCCTTGAATGATACTTAAAATCTTTTCTCATCGCCATAAGGTTTGAAACCTATTGATTGTAAATAGTTTTTTATGATCAAAAGGAATTCAAAAGGGTATTAAGAAAAGATTTAAAGTGTATCACTCAAAGACTTTATACGGAAAAGAATGCATTAATTGTAAAGAGACTTTCTATTCAGTTTTCATGAAAGACTCTGTGAGTTTTTTAAATGGCATTAGCAGAGCATTTCAATATCGTTGATGATATATTAACTTTCATTAAGTGATCACCTCGTTGGGTTTTAAGATGATATTTAATGATGTTATCTGAGTTCTGTGGGAGCATGTAATTTATATAATATCTATGTGGTAATGAATGCTAAGTTCTGTGGGAGACAAGTTTAGTCTCAAAATTGCCCTGAGAATAATCTTAAGAAGATTTCCTATATCTCACCAATAGGGAGTCTAAAGTATGCTCAGTTTTATATGCATTTGGTTGTTGCATATATTACAGGTATGTTGGGCAGATTGTTAAGTTCAGGAGTTGGCCATTTGACAGCAGCCAAATGTGTCTTACGGTATTTATGGAGAACAAAAGGGTTACATGTTCAAGGATCAGTAGTCAAAAAGTTTTGAGATCATTTTGGTATACTGACTCTGATCATTTATTGGATGCAAAGAATATATGAAAATCTATGTTAGGCGCCATCTACTAGAAGAGATCTAAATGGTCCCTTTTATATAGTCTCTTCTGACATGGCTTTAGATTTCATATCATATTACGTGACATCCAAATCATGAAATATATCTGCATATTTTGTCACTATGCTGCAAATTAGGGATGGTGTTGAAACACCATACAGTTTATTTAGTGACAATAAAGTCTGTAGTTTTATATTCCAGCAACAAACAGGAACTCGACAAAGTTTAGATATTCAGAGATCAAGTTCATAGTTTGTTAATAATAGGAGTGTATAGTTGTCTAATGAGCACATCGGAACAAACCATGTAATTACGGATCCGTTATAGTAAGGAAATGTCATCCAAAAGGTTTTATGAGCTAGCTACTCATATGGATATCATTTCATTAAGAACATTCAGTTTTGTGGGAGTTTGTTCTTTTGGGTGCTCATATGATAGACAAAATTAAGTCTCCAGTTTAAGCTTGAGGTTATTTTCTGATCAGAAATAAAGTTTTTGGTTTCAGTTCGGCTTCACTCCGATTTTGTTTTGTTTATGATCTCACTAAGGTTAAGGAGGATCGGTTGGAAATAGACATGTTAGATCACATTACATGTAATTTCCACGCTACACATCCACTTCATAATCCATGTCATTCTTTTGTATTAGCACGGTGACCACTGATGGGTCGAGCTGCAATTGCTGCGGCGAAGATCTCTTTGATCCCTTGCTAATATAATTGATGGACCGGATTGTTTTTAACTCATTAAAGAAATGACAGCAGGTTAAGATCTTATTTGGTTGTATGCACTATGAAATATAATTATAAAGTTTAAGCATATAGCCCAAGTGGGAGATTGTTGGAACTTATCCAACAAGTTGGATCTTAATCCAACATTGGGCTAATATGCGGTGAATAATTATATAAGTGCTACGCTGTCATATTAAGCCCAATATATTAGTGATCTGGTTTTAATTAATTAAATGGGCTAAATGAGTTAAACAGGTTGTGGGGCCTTTATGTGTAGAGACTATTGGGCTTCAACTCGTTGATGGGCCGAGTTGGAAACCCTAGGGCTATGGAGGCTAGCCTATAAATATTAGCGGTCATGGTCCCCGGAATACACGAACAAAGTTGAGCCGTCTTTTCTACGTCCCGTCGCTAGGAGAGAAACCAGGAGAAAACTAAAGGGGTTCTCCAACGGTTGATTCGTGCTATTCTGGAAGATCGTCCGTTGTGCTATCGTCAGGATCTTTCAGATTATTAGCGATAGACTCAGGTACGCTTCCGCTAAATCCGAGTATGTCAATGATTTAAGATTCCGCATGTTTTATATATCTAGATTATTATTTGCATGGTCTTGCTTAATGATTAATCTAGATCTTTAGTTTCTACAACAGACTCTTCATAAGAATTTAGAAAATGTCACTGGAACAAAAATAATACTAGTTATGATACAAGTGATGTTTTTATCAAAAAATAATACTAGTTAACCTATCAGGTAGGCTGTAAAATGGGTTCTAAATTCTGTGCTACTGGAACTATGAGTTTCAAGAACAACTTATCATCTGGTGAAATTGTTGAGCAGTTGGTTCATGCATCCGACATTTCACCTATACACAACAATGAATGTATTTTCTCAGCCACACCGGAAATGATAATCCATGTATACCCACATGATACCCACTAATTTCATTTATCTTAATTTCACAAGCATCTAGTAATCAAATTCCATGGTCAGAGGTAGCAGTACTTTTAGAAGCAAACCAGCATTGATCATGCAAACTGCTGCTGCTGCTGATTAAATTGGTAACTACTAGTTTCAATGTTTATCTTCATGACAACCTATTAAGAATAGCAACATATTACATTGACCAATTGAACTATAAAAAACAAGATCCTTTTTCAAGCTATTAGGGTTTTTGGACAGTAGAAATAGAAATAATTAGAGGTAGAGAGTTTGGAGTATGGGAAAGGTCTCGTTGCCAACCATGCAGCTTAGATGATGGGTAAAAGAGATGGGCAGTACAGGTGCAAATGAAACTAATATGTTCCCCATACTGAAGCTAGCTGGTGATAGATGCAATCAGATAAAAATATTGTGAGTTGCCCAAATTTTTTCTGGCAGTTGGGTAGTTTGTTGACAACAGCTTGATCAATTCATTAGGCAGTGGGTTGGATGAATTGATGTGGATGTCTAATTAATGATAAATAATGAATCAATAATTTGGACAGACAAAGCAGATTAATGGAACTTGGACCCATGAAGTCACACTCGGAACAAGCAAGAACGACAATCCAATATCTGCAGACAAACTATTAGGGGCACCTATAACTACTCTCAGCTGCATCACTTGCAAAGAGAAGCTTCTTCATTTTGATACTTGGATGTTTCTGAAACCATATTCTCGCTGTTCCTAGCCTCTTTAGGTAATTAATCATCTTCGTTACAACTTCATTAATCAAACTTGTAGCAGATACTGTAAGATATTATGGGTAACATGATAATTGCAAAGTAATGTATAATACATATTTCACAGACCATTATAATGTATAGTCATACAAACAAGGAACAATTATTATCACCATATTCAAGGCTACGTCTATCCATGCCCGGCCCGGCCCAGGGCACCCAGGGCAGCCGCCCAGGGCCCAAGGCATGGGGGCTCATTTTTTTAAAATGTATATATATAATACATTAATACATTATATAATAAATTAATAATAATGCGAAAAAGCATGGGGGCTCATTTCTTAATATTGTGAAGGCATGCCATATATGCCATATATCTGAGTTCTCTGATCAGTATTCAGACTTGAAAGCTCATACTCATTGACTGATCTTACTACTTATGGATCTCCATTTGTTATGCACACACACACATTTTTTTTTAAAAACAAGTTAAATTTTTTATTTTTATAATCTCAAGTATTTGCATGTGTAGAGATATGTTATTGTTCTTCATACAAGTAATCACGCATATATCTACAAAAGAGAGATATGTGTGAATCACAACCATCTTTAAAAAAATCAAATATCATTTTCATGGTCCTAACTCTACACACACATTTTTTTAAACAAGGTAAACATTTTAATTCTATAATCCCACGTATTTGCATGTTTAGAGATATGATATTGTTTTTAATACAAGTAATTATCAAGATCACATAAACATCATGTATCTAGTAAGATAGCGTAAATAAATCGAAACAAGGGGGAAATAGCTATATGCAACGTAAACAGACCCTTTCTTGATTAGTAAGCTGCAATCCTATTGTCAATGGTTCATTGAAGAATATGTTAGATTTCCACCATCTTCCAAAAAATGATGATTATGAAACTTCTTTCGAGCAAATGCATAAAGAACCCTCTCTATATTGAGGCTTTCTTATATTTGGTGGTGTATTTGGAGAAGATGGTATACTCCCTTATATATTTGTAGGCTTATAGTTTCTTTAATAGTCAGACAATCCTAATCATATTAAGATTCCCAATCTAATGCTCATAAAGATGCTTGATACAAATCCTAATAGGCCATATCAAAACCCCAGCCATAATGGATTTGGATTTGGCTCTTTATTGTGCCAAACTTATATCATAACACTAGATGCTTAATGGACTCAGATAATTGAATAAACAGTTAGCTATTTATGTGGCATATGCTTCACATGGGTAGTTAATTAATGTGATGCAGTGGTATTTCAATTTTTCGAATGATACTGCAATATAACTAAGGGATGACCGTGTCCAAAATATAAAAGCACACTATGAACAGAAACTATTCTAATGAGATAGAATTGTATAATGAAAAGAAAATAAGAAAGATATAAATGAAGGCATAAAGCTACCTGATGCTAAGAATATCAGCTGGCCATCTTTAGCTGGCTTCTTAAATCCTGAAACTGGGGCCTTTGAGAAAAACACTACAGTTTGCAATCTATTAAAAATATACTGGCAAAACATTCTTATTTAGATGAAAGTCAACAAATATCGTGTTGGTTAAAATCAAAATAAAAAAAGTTGTTAAATAATTTCCTAAAAGAAAAATAAACCAAGAAAAGCAAAAGAAAGACCTTACCTCTAAAAAGGATACCCATGTTTGTGTAATATGTATGATGATTAATTTTGAAGTCGCATCAACTGTAGAAATATCCACAGATCTGCAATGGTCCAGCAAAAAGGAAATGATCCCATATGTGACATACATAAATGTTGTAGCGTAAAAAACAGACTCGAAGTTGGTATTCATTATGAACGAGTAGTCCTTGGCGGTCAGATCTGTTGAAAAAGAAGGTAGAATGTTGTGGCTATCAAAGAAACAGAATACTTAGCAGATGTAATTGAAAGCGATGTGGCGTGGGATGACCACTGCCATGAAAGCAATTGTAGTGCCCTGTGGTAGCTACTGCACACGTACTAGAGGGGGGGTGAATAGTACTTAAAATAATCAAGATAGTTATTCCTAATTATTGTGCAAGAAACAAACGACAATGCGGAATTAAACAACTATCAACAAGAATTAAAACATACGCAAACAAACAATATTACTGGGTTCGGATCCACCCAAGTCTCCCCGACTTGTTCCCGGTGATCCTACGTCCCAACCACCCGGATCCCCTCCGGATACTTGAGTTAGCAACCCTAACTCAAGATTTCCACTAAACCCACTTGCGGAAACTCCACAAGTGCAATCGACCTACAATCGATTCCCGTGAATCCCACAACCCGGGATCACTCAAACTCTCACAACCGAGAGTGTACAACAATTCAATGAAATGAAATGAAATAAACTCTTACCTTACAAAATCCTATGCCTTGAGTATACTTACCAAATTAGGGCAATGATGGATTTTGAGGAGAGAATGTCACCAAACCGAATCTCCACCAATAAGATCAGCGATCGAAGGCTAGGATGGAGGATGGTGACTTTGGATCAAGCTCTAGGCTTGGAAGGCTCACAATGGAGAGAATCTCTCTTGAGGAAATGGCTCAAAGAGTTGAGGGAGAGATTCTTGTGAGGAAGAGAAAGCTTTAGAATGGAGTTGAATAGCTTCTCTTAGGTTTCTTCAAATCTCTAAAATGGCAGCCTTGAAACTTATGAAAGAGCCCCTCCAACTATATATAGGATAGAGGAGAGAGGGAGAGAAAATCGTTTCAAGAAAAGCTCCAACGGCTCTATTCTGAACCAGACTAGTCGGTCAAAGAAGGATCACTGACCGACTAGTTCATCAACTAGTCGGTCGGTGATACAACGTAGACCGACTAACGGTTGAACAGCCAAAAGGTCGAAGTACAGGCAAAGACAACTAGTCGGTCTAAGAAGACTTGCCGACCGACTAGTTTCACAACTAGTCGGTCGGTGAATGTTCTTTGACCGACTAACGTCGAAATAGAATAGGCTGACTTCAAGTTGACTTAGTCGGTTTAAGAACAAATGCTGACCGACTAGTTTCTCAACTAGTCGGTCGGTAAACGTTCTTTGACCGACTAACTCGAAACAGTAGCTCAGGCTGAAAATGACTGTACACAACTAGTCGGTCTGAGAAGGACTCCTGACCGACTAGATCGTCATCTAGTCGGTCGGTGACTCTTCTTTGACCGACTAACTGTAGTCATGGAAAGAGCTGAATATAGAGAAGGCAAACTAGTCGGTTCATGTAGAGTTGCCGACCGACTAGATCGTCATCTAGTCGGTTGGTGACTCTTCTTGAACCAACTAACATGCACTCGAAGCCGAGGGAAGAAGCGATAGGCTTCGGGAAAGTTTCTAATGGCTTCTATGAATATCCTAGCTCTAAGATATGAGCGAAATGAAGTATATAATGTAAGTCCTACTCAAGGCTTAACATTCTAATCTATGAAGCTAGAAGACTATAAAATAAACCTTACGAGCCGTCTTCAAAGCTTCAATCTTCATTCCTCTTGACTTCCATAATGCTCCTTGAGCTTCAACGAAGCTCCAGGCACACGATCACGCGTATTGAGAAGTCTTGAGAAGTCGCTTTTGATGAACGTGGTATTTTGGCGACGATCTCCATAACTGCGCTCACAAATAAGTTAGTATACATTATTTATGTTTGCTCATCATCCAAAACCAAATCCGGGGATACAGATCACAACATTCTCCCCCTTTTTGGTGATGACAAACCAATCATAAATAATAATCAATAATAATGATTCAATTGAAATTTACTTACTCCCCCTGCATTGATGACACGTTAGTTCCATATTCAATAATGTTCATATGCATCAAGCAGCGAGGGAGATATAAAATATGAATCCTACTATTGCACATATAGGATCAAAATCCATTTTATATCTTCACTCCCCCTGAATTCTAACACATCAAATTAGATTCATGGAAAATTCCTTTGAATTATTAAGTAGCACATTGTCATTATTATATCTCTCCCCCTTTGGCATTAGCAAAAAGAGCGGGAGGAGACAAAACCAACGGCTAAAAAATAACGCATGGGAGTCGAAGAATACGACCAAGGTCCAGGATAACACCAAAGCAAAATATCAAATACAAAATACCGAATAAAAGCAAAGCGTGTCAAGGAGACCAAAGTCGAAAATCGGAAACCGAAATCATCAAACCATAGGCGAAATACGAAATACCAAATCATCTAGCCATAGACGAAAACTCGAAAACCGAAATCATAAAATCATCGGCGAAAATCGGAAAACGAAATCACCAAGCCATAGGCGAAAATCGAAATACGAAATCATCAAGCCATAGGCGAAAAACGAAATCCGAAATCATCAAAACTCAAATCGATTTTGCTTATTGAGTTTTGGAACATACTCTCCAAAATCAATAGAATGCATGGAAAACAATTCTATGTTTCCATAGAAAGGATTCTATTAAATCCATAAAATCGTCGAACGACGAAATCAACATCAGAGACAAAAATAATCCGATGTGCATACCAAATGTAGCATGCAAGAATGTTATGCCAAAAAAATAGATAGAACATCATATAACAATGGCATACACTAATCTAGCATACCAAATGAAGCAAAATGATACCAATCGTAATATATTCTACCAATGGATACCAATATGAATCAAAAGTATGAACATACTTACAACATTAAGCTCCCCCTACTTTGGTGCATCATTCAAGCACCATCAACTCCAATCGAATGAAAATCCTTGCAAATCACGGAGTTGGTAGGGTTGGTATCTCATGGTGGATTTAACCTAGAGAATATCATTTTGGTATCCAAAAATCTTTTTGGATCCTATGGGTTAGGCAATAAATTTAGCTAACTAAATTCAAATTAAATGTAACCCATACAAACCACAATTGCTTTGGTACCCATAAAATGAAATTAAACTTATGGTACCAAGCAATGAAGGGTCAAAGGAAACTAACCCTTCGGAAACCAAGTCCAAGAGGAACTTGATTTCCCAACATAATCATCATTCAAAATAACATCATTTATAAACGATTTCACATACAAATTCTTATCATGCATGCTTGTGTTCTTCGGACCCCAAATGGTGTATGTCTTGGGAGTCCTAATCCTATTGGGAACATGCATACGTTGTTGATTTCTATGTGATGCATGTCGTGGGTAAGCATATGGCATTCGATGCAATGGTGCATGATGATAATTATTCATATGAGAATGAGGATGAACATATGAATGTGGAGGAACACGTGCATGAGTGTGTCTCACATGGTGTGCACGTGCTCGTGGGTGCGGAGCATAAAAATCATCATTTGTGCTAACATGTGGGGTAGGTTGTGTGTTCCTACGTGGCATGGTATACATGTAAGCATGACCCTTCTTTGGAGGTCCACCCAAAGTGGGTTTCTTTCCAAATGGGGGCGTGTTCCTAGCGGAAGCACCATTGGTAGAAGATCTACCCATGACGTGTTTACTTCCACTAGTAGAAGCATCGGAAGATGGCCTAACAAAGGTGGCGGACGATTTGGATGACTCTCCCATCTTATACCCCAAACCAATGTGATGATTGGCCGGAAGTAAGTCATTTAGGATATCATCCAACTTACCCTTACCTTTGTTGAATTCATGAATTCGGCCTAATGTGCTCTCATGCTTCTCGGTGAGAGAATGCAAAGAAGCATCCAAAGTGGATACTTGCGATGCGAGAGCACAAACACGTGACTTGAGATTTTTATTCTCAATACTCAAAGTTGAGATTTGAGACGTCAAATCCGCTATCACATGTTCATCCGAATCCTCGATATGAACATGCTCAAGTTGAGACTTGAGATTTTCAATCTCATTTCTCAACCCATCAACAACGGTGTCGTTGTTGACGATGAAAGGCTTAGGCGAGTTTTTAAGACTATCTAATTCATTTTTAGTCTTCATAAACTTAGTAGCCATATTAGAAAATTTATTCCAAAGTTGTTCATTGGCTATTCTAAGTTCATCATTGGTTACCTCTTTGCCTTCATCCTCGCTTCCATCTTCGCTTCCATCCTCGCTTTCATCGGAGGAAGTCTCTTCATCACAATCCTCTTTTCCCATAAAGCACGTGTGTGCAATCTCCACTCCTTCATCGTCCGATTCTCCACTTGAGGAGTCGGAGTCGGTGAAAGTGCCGACAAGCCCTTTCTTGTGCTTTCTTGACTTGTCTTGCTTGGATCCCTTCCATTTTCCCTTGTGTTTGTAGAGAGGACAATCCGGCTTGATATGTCCTGGCTTGTTGCATTTGTAACACACGGGAGTAGAAACATTAGTCGAAATAAATTTAGATTTACGATTCAACTTACCTTGTCGGAAGAATCGGATGAATTTCTTTGCCATATTGGCCAATGCTTCCATGTCCAATTCTTCGTCCTCTTCTTCTTCCGAATCTTCATCATCGGTAGATGGAGCGGCCTTGAATGCAATTGCCTTTTTCTTTGGCTCGTCTTGCTTCAAGTACGCCTTCATCTTTTCCCTCATCCGGATCTTACTATCCTTGCGTACCTCATAAGACAACAAGGTACCCATTAGTTGTACGACCGTATATTTATTCATGTCATTACCTTCCTCGATGGCGAAGGTACGCTTCTCCCAACAAGAAGGAAGTCCATCGATTATCTTCGAGACTTTCTCCTTTTGGGTGTAGGTCTTCCCAAGAGCTTCCAAGTCGTTTGATATATCCACGAAGCGAGCGTAATAATCCTTCATGGTTTCGCCCTGCTCCATATGAAACAACTCAAATTCTTTATTAGCAACGACGAGTTTAGAATCTTTTACCGTACTCGATCCTTCGTGCAATATGAGGAGTTGGTTCCATATTTGATATGCACTCTTACATGTGCATATCTTGTTGAAGTCCTCGGGCTCCAACGCACAATTCAAGGCATTCATTGCCTTGGCATTGGCTACTTCCGCGGCGACCTCCGCGGGGGTCCACTTCGCGAAATCTTCTTCGGAAGGCTCGACATACTCCGTCATGGTGGCTCTCCATAGTGAAGCGCTCCGGAGGAAAATTTGCATCCGGCATTTCCAGTACCCGTAGTTGGTACCGTTGAAGTGTGGAGGCCTGACGGAGGATAGTCCTTCCATAACTGAAGAAGCTCCATCGCGGTTCTTGAAGACGTTGTAGTCGTTGTTCGTCATAGCTTTGAACTTGTAGCTTTAACCTTGGCTCTGATACCAATTGTAGTGCCCTGTGGTAGCTACTGCACACGTACTAGAGGGGGGGTGAATAGTACTTAAAATAATCAAGATAGTTATTCCTAATTATTGTGCAAGAAACAAACGACAATGCGGAATTAAACAATTATCAACAAGAATTAAAACATACGCAAACAAACAATATTACTGGGTTCGGATCCACCCAAGTCTCCCCGACTTGTTCCCGGTGATCCTACGTCCCAACCACCCGGATCCCCTCCGGATACTTGAGTTAGCAACCCTAACTTAAGATTTCCACTAAACCCACTTGCGGAAACTCCACAAGTGCAATCGACCTACAATCGATTCCCGTGAATCCCACAACCCGGGATCACTCAAACTCTCACAACCGAGAGTGTACAACAATTCAATGAAATGAAATGAGATAAACTCTTACCTTACAAAATCCTATGCCTTGAGTATACTTACCAAATTAGGGCAATGATGGATTTTGAGGAGAGAATGTCACCAAACCGAATCTCCACCAATAAGATCAGCGATCGAAGGCTAGGATGGAGGATGGTGACTTTGGATCAAGCTCTAGGCTTGGAAGGCTCACAATGGAGAGAATCTCTCTTGAGGAAATGGCTCAAAGAGTTGAGGGAGAGATTCTTGTGAGGAAGAGAAAGCTTTAGAATGGAGTTGAATAGCTTCTCTTAGGTTTCTTCAAATCTCTAAAATGGCAGCCTTGAAACTTATGAAAGAGCCCCTCCAACTATATATAGGATAGAGGAGAGAGGGAGAGAAAATCATTTCAAGAAAAGCTCCAACGGCTCTATTCTGAACCAGACTAGTCGGTCAAAGAAGGATCACTGACCGACTAGTTCATCAACTAGTCGGTCGGTGATACAACGTAGACCGACTAACGGTTGAACAGCCAAAAGGTCGAAGTACAGGCAAAGACAACTAGTCGGTCTAAGAAGACTTGCCGACCGACTAGTTTCACAACTAGTCGGTCGGTGAATGTTCTTTGACCGACTAACATCGAAATAGAATAGGCTGACTTCAAGTTGACTTAGTCGGTTTAAGACCAAATGCCGACCGACTAGTTTCTCAACTAGTCGGTCGGTAAACGTTCTTTGACCGACTAACTCGAAACAGTAGCTCATGCTGAAAATGACTGTACACAACTAGTCGGTCTGAGAAGGACTCCTGACCGACTAGATCGTCATCTAGTCGGTCGGTGACTCTTCTTTGACCGACTAACTGTAGACAGGGAAAGAGCTGAATATAGAGAAGGCAAACTAGTCGGTTTAAGTAGAGCTGCCGACCGACTAGATCGTCATCTAGTCGGTTGGTGACTCTTCTTGAACCAACTAACATGCACTCAAAGCCGATGGAAGAAGCGATAGGCTTCGGGAAAGTTTCTAATGGCTTCTATGAATATCCTAGCTCTAAGATATGAGTGAAATGAAGATTATAAAGTAAGTCCTACTCAAGGCTTAACATTCTAATCTATGAAGCTAGAAGACTATAAAATAAACCTTACGAGCCGTCTTCAAAGCTTCAATCTTCATTCCTCTTGACTTCCATATTGCTCCTTGAGCTTCAACGAAGCTCCAGGCACACGATCACGCGTATTGAGAAATCTTGAGAAGTCGCTTTTGATGAACGTGGTATTTTGGCGACGATCTCCATAACTGCGCTCACAAATAAGTTAGTATACATTATTTATGTTTGCTCATCATCCAAAACCAAATCCGGGGATACAGATCACAACAGCAATTACGGCGTGACCTCGGTGGTAATCGCTGTTGTCGGTTGCTCCCCAAGGTTAACACAGCAGCCCCTAGATGCGTCCACTCGTGGCCAGAGACTTTAGAGTTTGCACAGTACTGCTACCCATGAGAACGGGATGAAGCAAAGAAGAATTTTTTCGAGGAAGCAATTTTTTCGTGTATATTCTTGAGGAATGCAGAGGGATATAAATAGAGTTCAAAATAGCTGTTATGAATTCAAACGGCCAAATAATAAATGAGTATTAAATTAGGCTTTGAATGCTATGTATTAAAGCAAGGATTTAATCGCGTATTTAATGAGAGGTTTTGAATGCTGCAATCAATTAGCCATTTCCAACATTTAGAATGAGACATCAATGTGCTAGGTCCAAAAAAGAAAAGTCATGACGTCCAAAAAAGGAAAGTCGCGCGTGCCACGGCCGGCCGGCGGTGGCGGTGCGCGTGTGGTGGACCCATACTCATATAAGTCATGTCCCATTCACAAAAGTGTCGTACCCCTTGGGGCACAGCCCAAGTTTTTACAACTCCCCTAATAAACTCCTCCAAGGTAAATTGCCCGAGCAAAGTGGGACTAAATAGAATAGTGGGAATGAAACAAAGGCTTTTGAGAGCCTATTATTTCCAACAATCCCCAACTAATGGCTCGAGAAAAGAAACAAAGAATCATGAGTAAAGAAAGGATATATACTTAAGTATCAATGCCTTTCGATTGAATTGATACGTAGTGAAGTGAGGCGACAACTTACTTACTAATGAGTGAATTTCTCTTGAACTCACTAGAGTTCGGTTGAGACCCCCCACAACACGTATTGAACCTTGAGTATGTTCAAACTCAGTGGATACAAATCAAGCGCTTTAAGGCCATGCGCACACCTTGGGTCTCATGAGTGCTCTAGAAAGACTGCACTTGTCTTTCATAGAAGGCGGCCAAACCTTCACACCCACGTAGGTAGTCCATTAAGTGCTTCTCTATAGCACCATCACACAGGATATGGAACCATTAAGAGCATATTGCTCAACCTCTCAACAAATAATGAGTCCATCAAGTGCTTCTCTATAGCACCACCAAAATTGGTTATGGACTTATCTCAAAGTGAATTCATCAAGTGCTTCTCTATAGCACCACCAAAACTTGGTTATGGATTTAAAAACACTATCACATGGCATAGGGATGGAAGTGTGGTGTGTGTTAAGAATCATATGGCTTCGTTAGACCACACTGGGTATCAACCATATTATCTTAACTCATGGGCTTTAGCCCCATCCCCCTCGACGAGTCAAGAACCACTTTCCTTGGCAACCCCTTGGTTAGTGGATTTGTAAGATTTCTTTCGGACCTCACATATTCCAAAGAAATTACTACATTTTTCAGGAGTTGTTTAACCACTCCGTGTCTGATGCGTATGTGTCTTTTCTTTCCGTTGTAGACACTGTTTTTAGCAGCTCCAATGGCTGCTTAAGAATCACAATGAAGGAAAACTACCGCAGATTTTTCCCTACAATGACACGTCTGCTAACAAGTTCTGTAACCAATCAGCTTCTTGCCCTACCAACTCAAGAGCAATGAATTTAGATTCCATGGTGGATCGTGATATACATGTCTGAATATGCTACGAAATAAGTATCAAAATAGTTGTAACGGTCGCTTTTCGACCTTATGGATTTTCTGCGTGCACGTGTTTTACCGTGCACGTAGATATTTTAGACTTTGTCTGTATCCGGACACTATGGTGTGATATGTCGTTGTGACCCTCTCGGAGAGTATAAAATTTTGGAATTCATTTGGAATGACATTTCACGGGTCGTTCTTCCACGGTTTGACTTTGTTTGGAGAGACGTCGCGATTTGCAGTTTTGTCGTGAGACTCTTTTATTTTTAGTTTCGTCCCTCGTCATCAAAATTGTGATCCGTCTCCTCTCACTTCTTTCTCTCGTCGTTCCGGTCACCCCAGTATTTTTCTTACAATTTTTGGACCTCGTTTGACCTACTTTCACTTTTGCCCAACTTAAATATTGTTTAATCCTAAGTTGCACATGACATCTATCTTTTCACCTAATATTCTTTATTATACATCCAATTTCTCTCTCTAACCTGAACCCAACCCAGGTTTTCCTTGCCACTTGGCCGCACCCATGTGTGAGAGTGAGAAAGGGTGTGGGTTACGTTTTTATAAAGATAATAACTTTATAACAAAATTTCTTTTAATAGCTATCCCTAACTAAACCTAACCCTAGACCTAGGACCCCCCTCACGTGACCCAGCCCTCTACAAATTAGCTTAGGGTTGTTTTTCTTCCTCCCAGCCTCAGCATTGAGCCGCCACCCTCTACTCTTCACCCACGCAACAAATCTCCAGCAGCTGCAACCTACTCCTTTCGCTATCAAACCCTAGCACGGCCTTCTCCACTTTCCTCAGCCGCGATAGCCGCTGTCCCGACCTTCCTCCGACCTTAGACCGCCGCCCCTACGCCCCTAACACCTCCAGAGCCGCCGCCGCCGCCACCCACAGGCCGCGAGCCCGATCTCTCTTCCTCCGGCACTGCACCTACGCCCCGAAGCCACCGCCTCTCAGCTACCGATGGCTCCACAGCACCGCCAAGGACGACGCCACCACCGAGCTCTTCTTTGACGTGGGACAGTCGACAGAGAACTTAGTCAGCATCTTCCAGCGGGCTGCCGACCACCGCTGCCGATCACCTGCCTCCGTTGCCCCGCCAGTCGCCGTCTTGTGTAGCGACATCACCTGCAAGGAACGCGGGCAGCGTATACAAAGGTGAGTTATGTTATATGAATAATGGTTGCATATGTGAATAGTGTATTATAAACTATGGAATATAGTACCTTAAAAGTTCACACTATATGTATATCGAAAGTTATATATTGAGATAGGTTAGTCCTTGTAATATTACAGTTATAATACTTATAATATAAATATTAGATTGTAATATGTAGGTTAGTTATATACACCAGTGTAAATTTATATAGTTAATAATCCTTTGGTTGATGTTAATAATCTGCTAACGCAGACTAAATCACGCCTCTCATCGTGACCCGTTACCGTTACCGTTGCCTGAGACGTTTCGTTGCGCTACCCGCAACCGAAGCAATCTCGACACCGTACCTGTAGCTGTGACATCTCAGCTACGCTACCCGTAGCCAAGACGCTGTAGATGACGCAGATCTCCTACCGAGCAGACGCTACGTCCATCCTACATCAAACTCCGGAAGAGGATGGTATCCCTAACTCATAGCAAACCCACACCGTAGTACAATCAAACCCTAAACTAAAACTAGATAACTCAAACTAAATTTACTTTCAGCTTCTGTAAAATGATTGCCACTGTAGAAATCGACCATCGGAAAACTTTTCTGTGCACATAGGGTAGCAGTCGATCTAGGTTGAACGAAACACCAAAACGTGACTTATGACAATTTGGATAGTCCTGATAACTAGAAACAAACCCTAATAGGACTTGATGAAAATCGCGACCTGACACCATCGCCGTGACACTGTTTCAGACGGACTACTGCGGACGCGACGCTTGGACGAGACGCCCGGGACGGACGACACACTCGCCACCGCAGGCAAGTGTACCACTTGCATTTTTGGCCATGTTTAGGCCTCAGTTTTGCTAGAACTGTTAGTCTTGAACAATGAGAACCGGACGTGAAATGATAGCGTCCGGGACGCCTCTTGATGGCTCAGACTTGACAACGAAGTCTGAGTCCAACAACAACAAATTTGAAATCATAGGATTGACATGCGTGTGCGTGAGTTGTGGACACCCTAGTACAACCCCTCCTATTTTGTCGTGTCACGTCCTTTCCGTCTTGCCATGTCCCGTTTCGTCTTGCACAGCCCGCTGGGTAATAGGGCACTCGCCAAGCCAGAGCGAGTGATCCCTTGTACTGATTCACAGCCCGATGGGCAATGAGGCACCTGTCAAGCTAGAGCAGGTGATCCCTTGTACTGATACACAGCTCAGAGAGCAATAGGGCACTTGTCAAGCTAGAGCAAGTGATCCCTTGTCCTGTCACGATTCTTGGGGTTTTGGGGTAGGGTTGAGCGTGCACACGGCAGGAGGGTCTGATCCCCCTCGAACCGTAAAGGCGTGAACCCTTTCGTGTCTTGTCTTGTCCTGTCTGGCTCTCCATGTTCCGTCTTGTCTTGACACCTGTAGGCTAGTCCCGTAGTTCGTAGCACTCGCTATGACTACTATTTGTCACGTTTACTTTCCTGCTGCGTTTACTTTACCTTGTTCTCCTGTCATAACCTCAGCATGCTAATCAACCAGTAAACTGTTGTGTAATAGAACCTCAGCATGCTAATCAACCAGTAAACCGTTGTTTAAAGTTCGGTGCACTTGCGGTAAGGTCTAACCCTTCTTGTAGACTTTACCTGATGTACAGTTTCCTTCTTTTGTGCTGTACGTCAGGTGTTCAGCCAAAGTTCGTGGACGAGGCAGACTTACTGGAGTACGTGGAGCCGAGGACGTCGACCCAGAGTACGTGCTTGACGAGGACCAGACCTTGAGGTCTTTTTAGTCGTCACTTTCAGAGGTTATTACTTTAGTTTGCTTTTAGATAGCTTGTTGCCATGCTTAGGCTTCTTTTTAGACTTTGTACTCCCTGGATATTATATCTCTTATTTTTAATGAATGCCACTTTCTTTCTGTACTTCCTATTGTTTCGAACCTTATTAGATGCAAGAACCTGAAAGTTTTTAAAATGGTACCCCTACAGACGCTTATTGGGCCCGGGCTTCACAGCTCCGGCCCAAGCGGGCCTTAGTCACGCTTCGCCTCCGTATTTTTTTTGGGAAGCAGGGCGTGACAATAGTCTTAAGCCTTTCTTTTGGGTAAAACCCCTAATCACAAGTCTAGCTTTGAGCTTTTCTATCGATCCGTTAGGTCTCATCTTTTTCTTGAAAATCCATTTATTACTAATAGGCTTATTACCTTTAGGTAACTCAGCTAATTCCCAAGTTTAATTGGATACAATAGAATCAAGTTTGCTTTTAATAGCCTCTTTCCAAAAATTAGCATCAATGGATCCCATTGCCTCATCATAGGTTTTTGGATCTTCTTCTATTATAAAGGTAGACACTATCTTATCACTAAGCATGTCTATACATCCATTTTCTGACAGAAAGGTTGTTATAAAGTCATGTCCAAAATTGGTTTCAGTCCTTTGCCTCTTACTCTTTCTAGGTTCTTCACAAAAAGTAGAACTACATGTATGCATATCAGAAGATATAGGTGAAGAAAAAGGAAGAGACTCAATAGGAGGTACAAGGGACATGGATTCTGTTAATTCCTTTCAATTCTAAGGCAGATCAAATGCCAAAGGGGACTGCATAAACCATATGGTGACTGACATGCATTTATATTTCATATATTCACGCACGTTTTCTTTTGTGTTTCTCCGTGTTTTCCGCAGTCTTTTATTTGTTTTCTCGTATTTTCTCGTTTTCTTTCACTTTTCTTTGTTTCTCCATGTTTGCAGGAGATTGACCGCGTGGGGGACGTTTAACGACGATATCTCAAGTCCCCGAAGCAACGGGAGGAGTCACACGTGATACAGGGGGTCAAACGACGAAGAATACATCTTTCAGCCCCTCACCCGGTCGGTTGGTCATCTCCAACCGATCGGGTGATGCACGCGTGCACCACCCGGTCTCAGCCGGAGCTCAAGTGGAAGTCACCCGACTGGTTCACAGGCCGGTTCAACTGGGGCCAACTCTCTGTCTTCTCGAGCCAAATTCCAACCGATCGGGTGACTCTCACCCGATCGGTTCATCTGTAGCTGATACTAAAGAGCCGAAGACACGGGCACCCAACCGATCACTTCACCTGATGGCGCCAAGATCCCACCGGTCACTCCAAGAACTCAACCGACCGGTTCACATGACCGGGTGAAAGTTCGCCGTTTTCTGTTATTATCTGTAACGGATCACCCGATCGGTTGACTTGTCAACCGATCGGGTGATACGAGAGCCTATAAATAGAACCCCTAGGGTTCCAGAAACGGGGAGCTGCTAGTTTTTACTGTTTTCTCCTATTGTGACGGCTGTAATTACTGTTCTTTTGTAAGTTTTCGGATCTTTCTCAAATTTTACTATTGTCTTAATTACTCTTTTACTTCTGCATTCCAATCGTCTGATTATGATTCCAACGGTTCATTTTCATTTAGATCGCTTTTTAATGAATTTTTGTGAGTAGTTCCCAAATCTGGGATTTTGGCGGAAACCCCTTCGGGGGCTCTTCCCGATGCATCCATAGGGTTAGGAAATCGATAGGGATTAGGATTCTAACGGTTACGCGGGGTATTTCATTGTCATCAGCGGGAAAAAGACCGCCTTTGACCGTTGGGCCAAGGGGGAATAAACTTGGCGGTTGACTCCCTAGCCATAGCTCACGCCCTTATCGTAGCCGCCGAATCTTAGCGCGCGGGAGCGGCAGGATGAGACGTTGGGAGTTATCGTTGCGAGCTTAGTGCTCCCGGAATCGATCAGTGTTAATGGACACGGGAGTGCCCACTGATCGAATCTGGGAAATCTGGTGTATCATCCTGGGCACCGACCGGAATATCGGGCTCATGGGATGCCGGTACCACTTTCAGAGGCAACGTCTCACCATTAGACCCTAATTCCGATCGCTATCCTACCCGTAGGTCGCATCGACGAGAGTCACTCGTTGGAGTGGAAACCAAAGTCCCGGGTTTATTTTCTTATTGTTCATACCTTGCATTCCTTTCCGTGACAACCATCAACCGATTCGGGCTAGCTCGCCCACGGGGTGATTTTGGTCCTCCTTGACACAAGCACATCCTAGCCTCCCTGTGTTCGACCCCCAAGCCACACTACAACACCGTGCGCTTGCGGTTACAAATATCTAAACCCCTCCCCGTGCCACGCGGCTCACCACCGCCGGCGTGGCACGGCATTCAGTCAAGTTTATGGCGCCATTACCGGGGAGGCAACGTGCTTGTTATTTTAGGATCTCTTGAACCCTAGTGTCTAGCTCTCATCCCTACCTCGCGATAATTTTCGCATTCTCCTTTTTCCTTTTTATTTTCTTCTTTTTTATTCCTTATCTTATCTGTTTCTTTCCCACTTGTCGCTTCACAGGTGTTTGTTGTTTTTCATGCGCAGGAGTTCAAGAAGTCTTGACGACTTGATCCCCGTTGATCCAGAGATTAACGCCACACTTAGGCGCTTGGCCCCTGAGAAGCGAAGAAGAGAGGATCCCGAATCCATGGAGGAGAACACCCCGCCTCACAAGTCCCTGTTGGAGTACTCGATGCCATCTATCGAGTCCACTTCCGCCATCCGTTCTCCAGCTATTGCGGCCCAAAGCTTTGAGCTAAAGCCGTCTTTGGTGACATGGATCCAGCAGGACCAGTTTTCGGGTGCACCCATGGAGAGCCCGATCGAGCATCTAGACTCCTTCTTGGAGAAATGTGACACCTTCCGGATTAATGGTGTCACGACTGAGGCGATCCGTCTGAAGCTGTTCCCATTCTCGTTGCAAGACAAAGCCAAGCAATGGCTTAGGGGGAAGGACCCCAACACTTTCAATACCTGGGAGAAGCTCTCCAACGCTTTTCTGACGAAGTTCTTTCCTCCGGGAAAGACCATGAAGTTGAGGAGTGAGATCTCCTCCTTCTCCCAGGCCAGCCACGAGTCCTTGCATGAAGCTTGGACGAGATATAAGGAGATGCAAAGGAGATGCCCTCACCATGAGCTTCCGAAGTGGTAGATTATTAATCTGTTCTACAATGGGCTGAGGGATGACCTGAAATCTTCTATGGACGCCGCGGCTGGGGGTTCCTTCATGTCAAGGAGCGAGGAAGATGCCGGACATATTCTGGAAAATATGGCATCCAACAATGAGCGGTGGTGTGATGAGAGAGCCACACCCAGGTCTGGGGGTATACACAGAGTCGAGGATGTCAACAAACTTTCAAGCAAGTTCGACTTGCTTTCGACCCAGATCTCTGCACTAATGGTAGGAGCCGGTGGGGCCGGTACACAGCAGATTTCAGCGGTAGAATCCGAATTCTTTGGGGAATTCGACGGTGGTGACGTCTCACCACCGTTGGACCAGGCGAGCGCACTATTTTACAACCCCACGGGAAATGCACCGTATCCACCAAGAACCAATTCCAACCCGGCCTACCCTCCAAACAACCAGAACCACCCTAACTTTGGTTACCGGGCACCATTTCAGCCCTCGCCACCTCAGCAGCCGCAGCAACAAACATATCAATCGGCTAGGCCACAGCAGAGTCAGATTCAGCAGCAACAATATCAGCAGCAACCTCAGCAACAATTTTACGCCCCCAGGTATCAGCAGCCAATCCAGCAGCAGCAGCAGTATGGCCAACAGAGGGCCGTCTCTCTGGTTGAGTCTCTCTTGACTCAATATATAACCAACCAGGAGAAGATCAATCAAAAGCTGGAAATGGGTCAGCGGGCCCTCACGGACCAAGTAACCCAGCTGGGGTTACAAGTGGCGAACCTTTCAAGGTCACAAAACCAATTGCCGCCACAACCGGAGGTGAACCCGAGGGGGGAGCAACCCAAACGTCGGCACTCGTGCACGAGCACGCAAATGTGTCCGCTATCGTTCTGAGAAGCGGGACACAAATCCCTACTAGAGTGCCCCCTAACAGACCGGAAGCACCGTTGGTCATTGAGCGACCGATCGAAAAATCAAACGACGCCGGTGCTTCGTCATCAAATCCTACGACTCCGGAGGGAGTTTCTGAAGAAGAGAAGAAGAAAAACGAGGAAGGGAGCCCGAAAGTGTTCAAACCCGTTGTGCCTTTTCCATAACGGTTAGCTCAGGCCAAAATTGATGAGAAATATGGCAAGTTCTTCGCCATGGTCAAGGACCTGAGCTTGCAAATCCCCTTCCTGGAAGCAATCGAAACAATCCCCTCCTATGCAAAATTCCTGAAGGATTTGGTGACGAGAGGGTCTAGAAAGGAGAAAGTAGTGTTGACGGCGGAGTGTAGCGCTCTCATCCAGAGGGCAAATTCGCCGAAACTTAAAGACCCGGGAGCTTCTCAATTCCTTGCACGATCGGGGCAGTAAAGATTCATCGTGCACTCGTCGATCTCGGAGCGAGTGTAAGTTTGATGCCCTTGTCGATGTATAAAAGGATAGGAATGGGTGATCTGGAGCCCACCGGTATGACCCTACAACTAGCTGACCGGTCGGTCAAATATCCGGTGGGGATTATGGATGACCTCCCCGTCAATGTAAAAGGGGTGCATGTGCCAGTGGACTTTGTAGTCATGGACATGCCTGAAGACGCACACACCCCCATCATCCTGGGACGGCCTTTCATGGCCACTGCTGGCGTTTTGATTGATGTGAAGAACGGAAAACTTTCGCTAAACGTCAACTGAGAAAAGGTTGAATTTGATCTGGGGTTGTCCATGAAGTATCCCGATCCCCCAGATGACCCTCGGTGTAATTTGCTGGAGGTGGAAGAAGAAAAAGCTACTGAAGAGAGCTCCTGGGAGATTCTCTTAAGAAACCCCCCCCCCCCCCCCCCCCCCCCCCCCCCCCGATGACTTGGAGGATTCAGAAGATCGAGACGGCCCTAAGAACAATGATGCTACTGGGAAAGCAAGTGCAGCACGTACGACCCCTCCCGGGTTCCCCAAGGCTCCTCCTGCGAGGAGAACGGGGAAAGAACCCATGGGCCTCACCAAAGACGAGGTCCGGATCCTAAAGAAGATGGCGGTAAGCGCCAATACGAAAGAGAAGCCCCCGGATCCCAAGAACAAGGAGAGGGTAGTCGAGCAAATCTTTCTCCAGCCGCTGACTGCTCCAAAGGCCTTAAGCTCTGATGAAGTAGAGATGCCGAACTTCGGGCATCACCCGTATCAACCACCGTGAACATCTCTTGCGGGCGTCGAGCCAACGACGTTAAACAAGTGCGCTTCATGGGAGGCAACCCATGCTCTAAACTTTTGCCCCACTTTTTAGTGTTATTTTTGACTTTATTTTATCTATTTTTATAAATAAAATCAGCCGCGAGAACATCCGTTCAGGGACTTAGACAATCTGTTGGTTTTTGCAGGAAACAAAGCCCCAACCGATCGGTTGATAACTCACCCAATCGGTTGGGATGTATCAGATACAAGCCAAAATCTATCCCCAAATGAACCGATCGGTTGAAGAATGGAGAGACCAGGTGACAGACCGGGTGATCTGGGGAGAATTCTCGGGAAATTTTTGGGGAATATCAACCAATCGGTTGAGTTCGAGCGCGATCGGTTGAGGCGACCGGGTGAGCAGCCCTCAATTCTCGGGAAAATGCGTGGAGCGACCAACCGATCGGTTGACAAGTCAACCGACCGGTTCGCCTATAGCACTTCTTCGGCAAGAATTTTTGACCTAACCGTCAACCGATCGGGTGACAAGTCACCCGATCGGTTCGACTTAAAACCCTATATAAACCCCCGACCACCCGTTCGCATTCACCCTCGCCCGATCGCCATCGCAGCCGTCGTTTCGCCTCATTCTCCTCCCCAACGGCCGATTCTCACTCCCCCCACATCCTCCACTCCTCTAATACTCCTTCTCTCCACCTCCTCCATCAATCTCTCCATCATCTTCACTCCCTCTCTCCTTTCATTTCGAATTTCTGACCTAATTCCCCCCAAACAATGCCCATTTCGAAAATTCTTGCTGAAAGAGGTCGCCGCGGCTCCACACTACTCTCATTGCACAGTGTGGGGACATCTACGAGCAAGCTTCGCCATTTCGCTTGGGTACACTCGCTCCTACGCTCATATTTCTATTTTTGCCCTATAAATTGTGCTTGCTCATTTTGCTTGTGTTAGTGTGCATTCATCGCTTTTGCACTCATTCATACACGCACACTCACGCATGGCTAAGGATAAAGACAAGGGGAAGGGGATTATGCGGGAGGAGGAACCGTCTCGAAAGAGATGAAAACAAACACGTCCCCCTTCCCACACACAAGCACTTACACTTGGCCCTCCCCCGCCTGTTATCCCCCCTGTGGACCCAATGTTGGGCCCGCATGGGTATATCTTTAGGAACCAGGAACACAAGGATTTTTATCGTAGGCTCGATGCTCGGGGGCATCTATCTACTAAGTTCCCGCACACACAAACACTTGTCGACCTCGGTGTCTACACCGAGGTTGAATCTCTTTTCGCTAACTTGGGATGGTTGGCCTTTCTTAATGCATCTGCCGTATCCTACCCGGCACTCACCCTCGAATTTCTCTCTACACTTGTTTGGGAGTCCGGGTCGATCATAAAATTCCGGGTGCGTAACAGGAGTGTCACCACAAATCTGAACACAATTAACGATATATTTGGTTTCCCCAATCTTGGGGATGACTCCATCTGACACTACGGGTACACGCCCGAGTTTAACGTCGATCAATTCTGGTTCCGCCTCACACTGTTCCATGACTATCCCTGAGGAAGGGCCAAGGCCTCCTCCATCATTCATCCCGTGTTTCGTTTGGCCCACAGGATCATATCATCTGTATTTTTTCCCAGGGACGAGTCCGGCACCGTGACTATCCCTGACCTTTTTATCCTCTGGGCCATGACTTTCCCTTTTGTCCGGGACGATGATGGAATTAGCTTCAGGGCCCCTACCGTCCCCATCCATGACGGCGATTGGCTTGTTTACAAGCTACTCGAGATCAGCCGGGCCGGTAAGGGGAAGTTTTGTTGTGGGGGCATCATTACTATCATTTGCTCTTACCCCCAATTTAATATTCACATCCCCAATAATCTTCCCGCTGCCGCAGGACCCTCACAGCTAGATATTGATGTCCTACGGCACATTCACATGATTAGACCCCACTCCGATGGCCGCTTCATCTTCAATTATGGCCACCCCCCAGCCCCTTACACCATTCACCCCAACCCCGCTCGCATGACCATTGCTCTTGTGGGAGATTGGACCTTCCCACCTGATCCCAACTTCCTAGCGGGGTTGAACCTTCCTTTCCTTCCCGCGGACGCACACAGACCACCGTCCCCTGCCGCCCACTTAGGTGAACAGGATATCCCTGCGTCTCGGGGAGATATAGGGGCTGGCCCGAGTCGTCCTGTCTCTCTTCCGGGGCCCATCACATCTGAGCACCTCTTTGCGGCCATTTCTGGCCTTGTCTCCTGTGCTAGCATGACCACCGCCGTCGGCACCACTTCCACCTTACCTGGCGGCACCACTTCTGCCTCACGTCAGTCCACATCTTTTGGTCGCCGCCAGGTCTCTGCCCGTCTTGGTCTTGAAAGGGAGGTCGCTGCCCTTCGTGAGCTCGCCATGTCCTCTGCCTCCTCGGACCCATCACCGTCCTCTTTTCTCACTCACCCATGTTTCCTCGCACTTGAGAGGAACGTGGCCGGCATTCTTCGCCTTCTCACTCACATCCACGGACCACCTCCACCTTCACCACCTCGGCGATCTTCTCCTCCACCCTCCCACACATCCCCACATCCATCACCTCCCTCACCACATTCTTCTCCTTCCTCATCTATTCTCATCCCGGTATCCACTTCCCCCCTCCCGACCACTTCCATCGCACCTGCGCTACCTCCTCCCTCCTCCTCCATCACTGCATACGTGCGTCGGAGGAAATTGCCGGTGCGCTCCAGATCTCTCCCACCAGCACCCACTACCGTCACCACCACATCTTCTTCCCCCATTTCTATTCCTCTCACCACCGCCTTGATCGCCGTCCTACCACCACCACCCACCTCCACCGACACTCCTTCTATCGTTCACACCACCGCTGCCCCTATTCCTCCACCTCGTTCCCCACTTCTCTGCACACCCCCAGCCTCCCCCGACCACCCATCCACACCCTCTTCCGAGGAGGACGAGGACTCACCTTCTCCTGCTTTCTGATTTCACCTTGTTTGTTTTTGACTCCCCCTTGCATATTTCTACATTTCATGATCACATTTTATTTGCTAGCACTGTCAGGTCTAGCTTGGGGACGTCTATTTTGGTGTGTTGTCGTGTTTTGTTGTTTTTCTCATTTTTGTGTGTGTGCTTATTTTTCCCCTTTTGAGTGTCGTGTCGTGTGGTTTTATTTCTATTTTTGTGTCGTTTGATTTTGATTTTGATCTTTCTTTATTTTCAGTTTCATCTCTGTGTTTTCCTCGTTTTCATTTCTTTTTGTGTCGGTGCGTATTCCCCCCCATCTTCATTGCCCTCCCGTACTCACTCATATTGCATTGAGGGCAATGCAAGCTTCATCTTGGGGAGTCGCACTGTGTGCGTCATCTGAGTCTTTCTTTTTCGTTTTTGTGTCGTTTTCATCGTGTTTTTTATTTTTTTATTTTTTCTCTTTTCTTCTTTTTATCTCTTTCTCCTGGAGATGAACCCTATGATGAATCGCCACAGAATCACACACACCTAGCATGGCATCGATAATCACACTCACTGACCCTAGGATTTCGAGTCCTCTCGCATTTCACGCATCGTGGGTCCACTTAGCTTTTTTGTGAGTCGTGCGTCGTGCCTATCTGTTTGGTGTGCTTCTACCTTGTGATTATGTTTTATATACCTATCCAGGGATGACCCCTAGATTACCATGCTTCGATTTGAATATGCGGTATTTATTTTCCATGTCTACTTCTGCATGCTATATATATATTGTGTACTTCATTTCGCATGTGTCGGGATTCCACAATTAAGGACTAGGATAACCCATTTAGCCTATGCTCTATTTAGCGAGAATAGTTTCCTTTGCCCAAGTGTTTAGATTTCGACTTCTTTTTTGTTTTTCTTGGTGCAAATCCCCTCGTCGTGTACCGTTCTCCCACTTGGGAGAGTACACATGTGTATAGCCAAAAACCCAAAATTCAAAAAAAAATGGGAAAAGAAAAGAAAACCCCAAAAAGAAAAGAAAAGAAAAATTTTGTATAGCCAAAAAGACAAAAAAAATACAAATACCCAAAACCCAAAAAAAATTTCTAGTGTGACTATTTTTCCTACCTACCGAGAATAAAGGGAAGGCGAGAATTTGCACCGAGTGTTCTACTCCACATCATCTCAACCCCCATCGTTTTCGAAAACACTTGGCTTAGGAACTTTTTAGCTAGTATCTAGGCTATAGTGGCGTGATTTCCTTAACCCTAGTTGTGGAGTCCCCGACGCATGATACGTTTCACTTCTTATACTCTTCTCATGCATGCTCGAACTAATATTCACCGCAATTTCAAATTCGAATCGGTATTTGGGTCATTTCCTGGATTTGCGTATATGAGCTCATAGCACATTGTAGAAAGCGACACCATTTGCTAGCACACGACCGCACTCACACGTGCTTCACCGCGTGGGCCCACGACACTTATTGGGACTCGTTTTCCTAGGTTTAGTGATGTGATTTGACGTTTGCTTGCTTGGTGTGTCGTTTTTGATTTTGTTGGCTCTGACGGACGATCTAGGATATAGAGTTTTCTTTTTCTCTCTTTCTCTCTATTTTTCCCCTCCGAGCTCTTACTCTCACTCGTCTTCCTCGAGGACGAGGAAGAGTTCAGCTTGGGGGATTTTGACGTGTGTTTATATTTCATATATTCACGCACGTTTTCTTTTGTGTTTCTCCGTGTATTCCGCCGTCTTTTATTCGTTTTCTCGTATTTTCTCGTTTTCTTTCACTTTTCTTTGTTTCTCCATGTTTGCAGGAGATTGACCGCGTAGGGGACGTTTAACGACGATATCTCAAGTCCCCGGAGCAACGGGAGGAGTCACGCGTGATCCAGGGGGTCAAACGACGAAGAATACATCTTTCAACCCCTCACCCGGTCGGTTGGTCATCTCCAACCGATCGGGTGATGCACGCGTGCACCACCCCGTCTCAGCCGGAGCTCAAGTGGAAGCCACCCGACCAGTTCACAGGCCGGTTCAACTGGGGCCAACTCTCTGTCTTCTCGAGCCAAATTCCAACCGATCGGGTGACTCTCACCCGATCGTTTCATCTGTAGCTGATGCTGAAGAGCCGAAGACATGGGCACCCAACCAATCACTTCACCCGATGGCGCCAAGATCCAACCGGTCACTCCAAGAACTCAACCGACCGGTTCACATGACCGTGTGAAAGTTCGCCGTTTTCTGTTATTATCTGTAACGGATCACCCGATCGGTTGACTTGTCAACCGATCGGGTGATACGAGAGCCTATAAATAGAACCCCTAGGGTTCCAGAAACGGGGAGCTGCTAGTTTTTACTGTTTTCTCCTATTGTGACGGCTGTAATTACTGTTCTTTTGTAAGTTTTCGGATCTTTCTCAAATTTTAGTATTGTCTTAATTACTCTATCACTTCCGCATTCCAATCGTCTGATTATGATTCCAACGGTTCATTTTCATTTAGATCGCTTTTTAATGAATTTTTGTGAGTAGTTCCCAAATCTGGGATTTTGGCGGAAACCCCTTCGGGGGCTCTTCCCGATGCATCCATAGGGTTAGGAAATCGATAGGGATTAGGATTCTAACGGTTACGCGGGGTGTTTCATTGTCATCGGCGGGAAAAAGGCCGCCTTTGACCGTTGGGCCAAGGGGGAATAAACTTGGCGGTTGACTCCCTAGCCATAGCTCACGCCCTTAGCGTAGACGCCGAATCCTAGCGCGCGTAAGCGGCAGGATGAGACGTTGGGAGTTATCGTTGTGAGCTTAGTGCTCCCGGAATCGATCAGTGTTAATGGACACAGGAGTGCCCACTGATCGAATCCAGGAAGTCCGGTGTATCATCCTGGGCACCAACCGGAATATCGGGCCCATGGGATGCCGGTACCACTTTCAGAGGCAACGTCTCACCATTAGACCCTAATTCCGATCGCTATCCTACTCGTAGGTCGCATCGGTGAGAGTCGCTCGTTGGAGTGGAAACCAAAGTCCCGGGTTTATTTTCTTATTGTTCATACCTTGCATTCCTTTACGTGACAACCATCAACCGATTCGGGCTAGCTCGCCCACGGGGTGATTTTGGTCCTCCTTGACACAAGCACATCCTAGCCTCCCTGTGTTCGACCCCCAAGCCACACTACAACACCGTGCGCTTGCGGTTACAAATATCTAAACCCCTCCCCGTGCCACGCGGCTCACCACCGCCGACGTGGCACGGCATTCGGTCAGTGACCCTTCCAAGATGGTCATTCCCTTAAAGTAGATGAACACACCAATTTCACCTTATCATTGTCAACGACCCATAGCACCGCAAGGTAGCAAGGGTGCCACCAATTGGAGGAAAAAGATATATAGAACCAATATCTGACAAATAGCATATGTAACTTAACATCAAGCAACTAGATATGGAGGTGTTCACCCAATAAAGAATAATAAAACTTTTAAACATATAATTAAAACGCATCCATCGATAAAACCAACATACCAGTCGCAGCGCCAAGTATTTGTAGAACACCCAGCTGGTTCCCATCTGTGAATAATGGTTTTCCACTTGAGTGTCACTTTTGGACATGATACACAAGTCTATCCATGTCATAATTTGGAATGGATTTGTCTAATTATTGTAACGGCCTGTATTTTTCCAATACATTTAAATTAAGTATTTAACGAAATTTCATTTTAAAAGAGTATTTTGTAGTGGTTGATCAGGAGTCTTAAACTGATTTCAAAATTTCTTATAAAAATATTTTGAAGCACTGGACTAATTATAATGTATTTCAATAGATTCAGATTCCATCAAATACTCAAAACAATTTTGATAAAAATTCATTTTCAGTTATTACCGTTTTGGCTTAATGAATTTATTTTCTATTCAAACATCTTCAAAATGTTTTCAAACTTCTGTAGTAGTATTATATGATCATTTACGGCTGCCCACATTAATTTCGTAATTTTCTGATATCGTTTCGACCTAGAACCCGCAAACCCGCTTTCTAAATGTTTTTGCCTAAAACTAGTATCTCCGTAGCTCAAACCCTGAAATTGTCTTCGTATTCGCGATCCTCACGACAATACGATCACGTAGGTATGTTTTCGTAATTTTTCGGACACGTTTACTAGTAGGTGCAAAATCGTAATTTCGTTACTTTCGCTAATGGGATTTTTACCTATTCTAATTACCTTAATTAACCTCTACCTAACCCTCACATTTTCCTCCCCTTAACCGGTTCATCCCCTCAGCTAACAAATCCCATCTACCCTTTTTAAAATATTGCTTTATTACCCTATATATTAACAACCCATCCCCAGCTTCTCACAACCCAGGCTTCATCTTCTTACTCTCCCTTATTTAAACCCAGACACACACACCCGCGGTCTCTCTTTTTTCTTTCAAAAGCACCGTACTCTCTCTCTCTCTCTCTCTCTCTTCTTTGTTCGAAACCCAAGAGCCCATAACCTACTCCCCATCTCTCTTTCTTTCGCTCGGAACCCACCAAAGCCGCACACAACTCCGGAGCAGCCCTCGCCACCTAGCTCCGCTGCTTCGACCACCTAACGCTGCTTCGAAGCTGCCCAGCGTCCCCCGTCACCTCCGACAGCTCCCCCCGAGCTCCGACGGTCGCCCAACGGCGACGAACCCAGCCCCATACTCCTCTGAGCAACGGCGATCACCGCCGCCCTCCGACAACGACTGCAGCGCCTCCAAGCGTCGCCCCGTAGCTGCAACGGAGCTCCCCCTCCCCCCCCCTTTTTTCTGACGACCGCCGATGACCCCAGCTGTACCGCCATCGTTTCCGCCCTCCGACGTCATCCCTTCGCCGTCGCCGCCACGAGGTCACCGCCCTCTCCGGCGTCGAACGCGACGTCCCCTCCCTCAGCGCGACGGAGGAGAACGAAGCACAGTAAGCTCGATGGCATTTTCGTAATAATATAGTATTTTCGTATTTTTCGTAATTAAATTAACTATTAAATGGGTTTTATGGTATTAAATCCATATATAAATATATAAGCCTCAGAAAAATATAGGACTAGCTCCAGAAAATCAGAAATAATATTCTAGATCCAATGACGCTAGTTTCATTTCGATCAGATGCTTAGTTTTTTCAGAATTAATTTTTAAGCCTAAATCTTAAATACGTAAAATTCATTCTAAAATCTGCAGCTCCTTATTTTCACGTACACTAATATAAGATAAAAATATATGTTATAGTACTCTTCGAGACGGTCATTTTGACAGCTCATTTGCAATTTTCCGATACAGATTGCACCCAGAAGAAATTATTGAATAAATACATTACTAATTGAAAAATAGTTTTTAAATTGTTATTGAGCTTTTAAAAATTATAAAAATTAACAGAGACTTCTGAAAAATATTTCCTCTTGCAGTAAAATTATTTTTAACACATCTAGCCTATAAAAAATTTTAGAACCTTTTTCAGCACTGTTTCAATCAGTTTAAAAATCAAAACGATCATGTTAATAAATAGAAATGGTGTATTCTTTAACCAATTGTTTCTTGTGTTTGCAGGTACCAATTCTCGTGCACCAGCATCTTTATAACGCCGATCTCGATTGTAAGTCACTCTAATTCTAGTTTTAGAAGTTAAGCCAGTGTAAAACATGAACTTAGGATGCCTATAAATAGTCTCAGAACAACCATTTATTCTAACTAACTTCAAATGAGTCTCTTCAATTGCACGTAAACTTATAACTCTCGTTTACACTTGTCTACCATGTTTTGATGCTCATCACTTGCAAAACTACGCATACACTTTGTGTACACTTATAGAACGATTGCTCATGGACACATCACTTGCTGCATGCTATTTACTACTCAGTAAATGCTAACGAAGTATCATATGAAATGCCATGTGTGGAACATCTTGTGAAACATCTTGTGGAATATCTTGTGGAACATCTTGTGGAACATCTCGTGGAACATCTTGTGGAATATCTCGTGGAACATCATGAAAGGAACATGTACAAGATTCACATGACACATCACTGGGGTTTGGGGTAACTCATAGTTTGAGAAAGTGCGGGAGTGACTGGAGTTCAATCTACATGTCTAGCTGCCTGGGTTTCGGCACACTGTCTAGCTGCCTGTGTTTCGGCAAACATATATGCTGCTCGCCAGCATCCTGTCTATAGCTGCCTGGGTTTTCGGCATTCGTCTGGGTTGCACCCAGGCAAGAGATGAACTCAATGGTCACATATTATACTCTCCGACTTGAGTCACGTAGTTCTAGTATAGCTTGCACAATCACCTCTACTTTACGCATTATAGTCACTTTACCTACTACACCTGTGCAGTCACCAGTACTTTACTTCACCTGTTTAGCCTGCTTTACTACTTTGCTGCCTGTTTGTTTTACTCCACATGCCTGTTTACTTTACTATTGATGTCACATTACCTGCTTTAATACCATGTCATATATGCCATCTTATCATTGCTGCTCTCATACTTTAATTATTTCATTTGCATATATGACTGTTGTTCCTTTACTTTTCGAACGTAGTTAGTTCCATAGTCTGTTCATTCACATGCTTGTACATAGCTTTTACTACTATTGCTAGAATTGTTGTGACTTATCTACGGTTCCATCTTCGTGGCACCGCAGACGACATAGATATGGAGGCAGATGCTTTTGAGTTGATAGCGCTAGAGTTCGACCCTAAGACCGCAGCTTTCAGTTTATTTCTTTGCTATGTACTTTCTTTCTTTCATGTATCTTTGTTGGAACATTTGTACATTATGGATTGTAATAAATGGACACTATTTGGGTATTTTTGTACATCTCTGCATCGTGGCTATTTTGGTTTCACTGGTTAACTGCAGGACCTGTGCAAATATCAAATAAGTAACTGGCCCCCGAGAGCAGTTCGTTACAATTATGTTGTCCGAATACGGATACAAGTATATGATGCAATGCAATATGGATACACATATACGTAAAAATCTGAAAAGGCACATGTACTTGACCCTTTCAGAAGAACCTGGTACACATCCTATATATACGGATATTGGGTATGTATCCGATACTGCTACACGACCTTTCTAGAAGAGTCGGTGCATCAAACCATTTTCAATCAAGGCTGCCACATAATAACTATGCACATAACCATCTTAAAGTGCAAAAATGGCACTACTCCCCGTTTGAGTATGACAAAAAAATTCATAATTATATAATTATAAACACTATTCCAATTCTTTTGTTCTGTTTTGTGCATGATACAATTTGAAATTCAATTACCCAATGCATTTCAAACTTAAGGTATGCATACATATGCCATACTATCAGATAATTAAAGGTAATCGAATGACACATGTTCATTATGGACTCATAATCGATCTGTCAGATGACCAAATTTGAACTTACATATATAAATGTTTTTCACATCTATGGACAGAAATATCTTGCATTGGGACCTAAATATTCAGCTATTCAAAAAGAATATTATGATTCCCATATTGGACACTTTCAAACTCTTGGACAATTGGTAAACATGTCATGAGTCCAAGATAGAAGACATCCAGATTTAGAGAGTAGAACTTAGCACATATCGTGCCGTTGATTTATAAAAGTTCCCACTGGAATTTTTGGCAGATGGGCACTTCGCACCATATTAGGCATCCAAGGCAAAAGACCTCTAAATTTGGTGATTGTACACTCAGCTGGCACATATTATGGAACAAATCATCTTTTGCAGAACATGAATTCTGATGTGATTGAAATTTTTGAAATGAATAACAAACCTACTCTTTGAATAGGTTTGTTACATTAAGAGACTATGCAAGGAATTTAAAGAAAAGGTAGAATACCTCAGTACTTGTTTGTTTGTGATAATAGCCATAGTATAATACCTCCGTAATTGCTTTCAAGTTGTTCGAAAAAGAAGGTAGAATGCCGTGGCTATCAAAGAAACAGAATACTTAGCAGATGTAATTGAAAGCGCTGTGGCGTGGGATGACCACTGCCTTGAAAGTAATTACGGTGCGACCTCGGTGGTAATCGCTGTTGCTGGTTACTCTCCAAGTTTAACACAGCATCCTCTGGACGCATCCACTCATGGCCAGAGACTTTGGAGTTTGCACAGTACAGCTACCCATGAGAACGGGATGAAGCGAAGAAGAATTTTTTGGAGGAAGCAATTTTTCCGTGTATATTCTTGGGGAATGAAGAGGGATATAAATAGAGTTCAAAATAAATGCTATGAATTCAAACGGCCAAATAATAAATGAGTATTAAAATAGGCTTTGAATGCTACGTATTAAAGCGAGGATTTAATCGCGTATTTAATGAGAGGTTTTGAATGCTGCAATCAATTAGCCATTTCCAACATTTAGAATGAGACATCAATGTGCTAGGTCCAAAAAAGGAAAGTCATGGCGTCCAAAAAAGGAAATTCGCGCGTGCCACGGCCGGTCGGCGGTGGCGGTGCGCGTGTGGTGGACCCATACTCATATAATTCATGTCCCATTCACAAAAGTGTCGTACCCCTTGGGACACCGCCCAAGTCTTTACAACTCCCCTAATAAACTCCTCCAAGGCAAATTGCCCAAGCAAAGTGGGACTAAATAGAATAGTGGGAATGAAACAAAGGCTTTTGAGAGCCTATTATTTCCAACAAGATCCACGAATGGCTTCGCCATGGCTACGTCCTGTATTATTAATCTACAAATTAATCTAAAAAATGAAGAAACATCACCAGGCATCAATCAGCCTCTGAAAAATTTAAGATTGATCACATGTTTGTGTGCATCAATTGATCACTCATGAGTATGTCGAGCTTTCCATGAAACAGAAAAGAAACCTCTTCCATTAGTTTCTCTTGCTCGCTGCGAGAAGATACGTCAAAGACTGATCAAGTTATAGGATACTTCAAAAATGCTGCCAGTAAAAGCTCCAAATTTAGGGATAAACCCATAAATGACACCCCAAAACATCCAAAATTTTGATGCTTATTAAATAACTAAAAAAGCATAAATATAAACTTGATGCTAAAAGAATAACAACCCATAAATCTAAAAACATCCCACAAATTGAAAACCCCCCAAAACAAACTCCAAAATTCGAATCCAAGTACCTGAACATTTAAGCTAGATCGGCCACCACCAGCCAAAAATCGATCAGGGTCTCCAAGACAGCGCGCCGGAGATCCCTCAGCATTGACAACAAACTGGGCCCCAATGCCGATGGGCCAATTGTCTGAGGTGAAGGTGCAGAGGGTGTCAGACGAGGATAGATCCATGATCGTCCTGGCGTTCTTGGCCGGCGATGGCTTCGATCGGAGCTCGATCGAGGAGGGTGTCAAATGGGATGAAGTCGAGATGGACAAAAGATATGATCTTGGGATAAGAGCTGGAGATTTGACGAGGAACGGGAAATATTTGAGGGATTTGATATGGGGTTTGTTAAGGGGTGGGAAAGTGGGAAGCGAGCATGAAAGAGTATAGGAACACCCCCTCACCCATACACCAACAACACAACAACCCAACCCCAAACCCTCTCTCACCCCTCCCCCTCTCTCTCAGCCCTCAACCCAAACCCTAACCCTAACCCAACCGCTCCACTAAGCCACCGCCCACCGCCTGCAGCCCTCCTCGCCCCTGGGCCGAACCTAAACCCCCAAGTCACCGGACCTCCTCCCTGATTCTACACTACTCCTCCTCAAGCAAAACCCTAATTAATGAGATGAGAGAGAGAGAGAGCGTGCGTGGGCAACCTTGTCGTCGGATGGAGTCTCTGATCTACGGCAAGAGTGTCTGTTGCCTGAGAGTCAGAGAGCGACATTGTCGTCGGATCGATCGGTCGTCGAAAAAAAGTTTTTTAAGGGGGAATTTCGATCGTTGGAAAACAAAAAAGAGAAATAGCGGTAAAAATTTCGATCTCCCGCTCTTAAACGGGGGAAAATTTCACTCATCCACCACGGATGCAGATAACTATCCACCACAAAATTTTTCGTGGCAAATAAGACCCCATCAATCAGTGGCAAATACTTATTTAACACAGACTCTCACTGGAGAATTATATTTATTTGCCACGGAAAATTCTGTGGCAGATATTCCATGGCTGTTACTGATCATCTGCCACGGAACATTCGCCACGGACTTATCCGTGGCCAATGTTGCAAGAGTTACCACGGATTCAGTCTGTGGCTGATGATCCGTGGCTGATGCCCAGTTTTCTAGTAGTGACGCATCACTAGCCTATCTGAAGCCTTCCTTTTATCTCTTATTCGCATTCTTGTTGCATGCTTGATGTATTTGAAGAACATTAACGCTTGACTTCACTGCTTGCTGATATGATTAGGAATACCTATGCTTATATATGAGTTTATTTTATGTATTATCTTACTGAACTGTATGTGCACACTTTTGAGTGAACCAAGTGATATATTTATTCATTCTCCACATATATATCTTATATTCTCTACATGTCACTCGATTTTACTCCCCAAAGCTATTTCTACCGCATCCACTCCCAAAAATCCCTACAATTACAAAATTTGCTCCAAAAAGATCAAAAAGTTAAAAAGGAGCCAAAAATCAAAAATTCAAATCCTATCGCTCCTACAAAAATCTAAAGAAAAAGAAGAACCAAAAGTTTCAAAAATGAAAGAAAAATTCAGAGTTCATTACTTGGAGCAATTATATATACTCCTGGGAAAATCAAAACAACATTCCAAATCCACAAATATTTCTTTTGACTATATGAGTGAGCATTACATTAGAGTGGAGTTGTGCACGAATGGAAAAGTATGATCATACCCTACTAGTACCCAGTTTTCTCCCAACCACTTTCTAGGATGCTCACACACCATATGGCAGACCGAGACAACCCTATGATTTATTAGCATTTAGGTTAAGTAAACGAGCATGCAACATTAAGGAAATTGTATTAAACTACATCAAGGTAACATGTTACCATAAAAGTGACATAAAGAACCCATGATGCTAGCATATTAAACTTGCATTTAAAATTAAGAGACTAATATGCAACATGAATTAACTTCCATAATGCTTCATTGTGGAACATAAACTATTCCCTCTGCAACATACACATCATCCATGCAACGCCAAGCCTTAAGAGAATGGCATACAATATAAACATTCTCCATACAATATACATCGTTCTCCATTAACATTTACCGTTCTCCAAAGCATAAACATAACCTCATTAGTAATTTCTTACAACATGAATTAATTCCCATGAAACATCAATAAACATCGTCCATTCAACATTTGGATACAAGCTTAAGCAATTGTACATCAAGAAGGTAACATTAAAAACAACTAACTTTACCTAAATTACAAGCTTAAAAACTACCAACATTAAAATTCTACATTGAAAATGCAACATGCAATACAAGTTTATGTCTACATTAATAAAAACGACTAACTTTAGCCAAAGTTACACAAAAGATAACCAATCTCTAACTTAAGAATGCTATCTCATAAAATTACACCAAGATTTACCTCCAACAACTAACTTTAACCAAGGATGCATGGAAATATATCAAGATGATATCAAGATGCTAATTTTACTTGAGATAGCTATGAAAGATGACATATTTTGCACAAATGAGACATGTTACTTAAGAAAGCGGCTTGCTTTCACTTGGGTCTTAACTAAAAATGTCAACTTTCCCACTAATTACTGTTAAAATTAATACAACATTCCCCAAATTAAAATGCACTTCACACGTAGGGAATCATACCTACTTGAAGTTGGATGACTCCTCTCCTTCTCTTTATCCTCATTCCTTTCTCCTTTCCTTCTTCTCTTTTGCCTTTTGGTTTCTTCCATTTCTTTTCTTTCTTTCTTTCTTTGTTTTTTTTTGGTGTGTAGAGCATGGGATTCGGCCCCCATGGAGGAACGAAGGAGAGAAAAGAAAATGAGAAGAAAAATAAGGAAAGAAAAAATGGAAGAATGTAGAATGAGGGAGAAAATGAAAGAGAGATATTTCATCTAAAGGTCCACCTATTTACAGGTTTGCCATTACTCAAAGCTTTTAATTAAATGCCCTCAAACTTTGAATGGTACTTACATCTCAAGCCATTGCTTAATCCCCCTAAATGAATGCCCTTCAATTTGGTGTATTATTTACAAGTTTGCCATTACTTTACACATGGCATCTTCCTTACACACTCACCTACATTTTAATTACAAGTGTGCCATGGCATAAAGATCCTTATTAAATACCATTCAACTTGATGTCTTAATTACTAGGGTTTGCCACCACCCTTAACCACTTTCACACTAACCCCCACTCATCATGCATACTCTCACCATACTCATTCACACACACAAGTTTATATCTTATATATTTATATGTATATGTATTTCCATACATACATACACATCCATGCCTCACTACTCCCCTTACCTACACAGTACCTAGTTAGTATACACTCACATACTCACATGTACATACATATACACGAATACACTAAACACACCCACACACGCACACTTATATATATACGTATATGCATAAACACTATACACAGCCATATGAACATCCATGCATACATGAATATATAAGCATGTAAATAGATACACATACAGATTTCTACACTCCAGTCTACACTCCACAGACACATCCAATACATGTTATACACACATACTAGTAGTTCACACTTAGGGGTATTACAAGTTTACTCACCACTTGCACTACTACAGTATGGTTCGTCTTCTTCTTTCAGTTCTATTTACCTTTACTACTCAGTTATGTACGCCTTGTCACAGTTGTTGCTCAGTACTTTACTTTTCGCTCTGGTTTACTTGTACGGTGTTGCTCAGTACTTTACTTTTCGCTCTGGTTTGCTTGTACGTAGTTACTTTCTATCACCTGCTTTAGTCATACTTGTGCACTGCTTCTTTTCTATGTTTAGAATTATTGTGACTTACATAGGGTTCCATTTATGACACCGGCAGATGACTAACAGATCGAAAAAGTGGCATCTGAGTTTGAGGAGCCAGAGTTTGATCCAGAGACTGCTGATTTCTAGATACATGAGTTGGTGTGCGTATTGTATGCTATTATGTATTTCCTTTCTGTATTTCCCTTACATACTCAGTGTGAGAGTGTTGTGGTGTGTTGTATTTCAAATATGGACTATAATAATGTACGATGGTTTGAGTATTGGTACATCTCTGTATTGTAGCTATATTGATTCACCGATAATCTGCAGACCTGCAAATGTAATCAAATTAGTAATGGCCCTCTGAGAGCGGGTCGTTACAAATATGCACGGTCAGTTGCTTCGAAATATTCTAACCACTCATAAGTCCTGAACAAATCATGTCGAAAGCTACGCCCTTCTTCATTTCTTGGATATGCTTGAAGTTTTGGTTGGCATGGCCCCATGACTATGTAACGACGTCGAACTTCACTTTGTTCTTTATATGAATATTTCTATATTGCTTGACGTAATCCTGGATCATGTGATATCGTATCCTTAACATTTTGAATCTTCAGATGATGTTGCACTTGTCTATAAAAGTCGATGGAGAAATGTCATCTACCATTGGCTCTACAGAGGTGTCTCGCTTGAGGCCACTATATCGTCTTTTTTTGGATAAAATAAAAACAAAGTTTTCATTCCTTTTCGAGACATTTAGCTTCAAAAATCAATATATTTATAAGTATTAAAAATTAATAAACAATACCTAATTAAATAGAGATATTTAATCTAATTCACACACAAACAAATGGTGATTTTTGGCCTAAGAAGTCCTAAAATACATGTGTCCTACAAGAGCAGGCCAAATGGGAAGGCCTTCCAAGATTTAGAACAATCTACAATGCACCGAAACTTCCAATCGTTCACATGAATGTATACATCACAACCGATTGTAGAAAAGAAAAAAGATAAAAGCAAGATTGGGATGTTAAAAAAGTGAATGCACGTTGTTGCGGGGTAAAATCTGCTAACAATGAATTTGTATTAAAATAGGAATCATGATTGCAATGATTACAAGTGTTTGGGGTATAGACGAGACTAATCATGCATTCAAGAGCACTTTAAGGAGGAAGATCTCAAGGTCGTCCTTCGTTTGGTGAAGGTCGCACGTCAATTGGTGAAGGTCGTTGACTGTCGCTTCGATCGTTGGTAGCTGAGGCGAGCTCTTGCAAGAGGAACAACTCGTCAGAAAGGCTCGGTTGGCTGTCAACCGAGAGCCTCTCCGATGCTTAAGTCACTTGATGACTATTTGGAGAACATCAGACACGCTGGGCGATCTCAAATATAGATCGACACTCGTGTGGCAGATTTGTGTGGAAGGCCTGAATATATGGAGGATATTCGAACCTGAATGTAAATAGAAGTGTTAGGATTTCTTACTCATTTACCAACCCCTTTGTCGTTGGAGGAGAGGGGGTATTTATAGGCTGTTGGAGTTGGTTGCTTTAACTGAGCTGGCGGTGGCAGGGTGTCAGAAGGTCGGTCTAGGATGTCAGAACCGAAACTGTCAGGCGCATAATTGTCAGGCTGTCAGGCCTGAAACTGTCAGACGTGCAATTGTTAGGCATGAAACTGTCAGGCGTGCAATTTTCAGGCTGTCAGACTTGAGAGTGTCAGAGGTATTTGGGGCGGGTAGCCTCCATCTTGAAGTCTCAAGTCCTTCCTTGTGCACGCTTCTTCTGGACGGAGAGTTAGGCGAGCTGGCGTAGATCGTGTGCGATTAGCCGGAGGGCTCTTCTCTTTGGTTCGATTGACAAGTTTGTCGCTCTGCAGGTGCAGGCTGCTCTGAGACTCGGCGAGCTTCTCTAAGCCTCGGTGAGCTTCTCTGAGTCTCGACAAGCTTCTCTAAGCCTCGACAAGCTTCTTCTCGGAGATAGTTCTCATTAAGGAGATTCGACGGGCTATTTACTTGGGCTTTGATCATACTGGCCTTGATCAACTGGGCCGATCTTAAGGTCGTAACAATTGCCCCCGTCATTCGAGTTCGAAACGGGAAGTCCGGCTCGGCTCGAATGACACCCTTCACTTTCTTTTGGGCGACGGCTGTGGCATTAAATGTGAGATGACCGCTGAATCTATAAAGTCATTATGATTATTCGACAGTGGAAAGAAATCAAGGCATCCAACCACTCGGAGCACGACACATGTCACGTACGATTCTAGGGAGAAGTTGAGGCGACAGCTTTGCTTCGGATCTTGCCACATGGCTCATTTTCAACGGCCGGGATCGCCCGACTTCCTCTATAAAATAAAAAGAAGGGGCAGCGGTTGAGGGCTTCTGCGTTTGAATTTCAAAAAGATTCTTCTTTCGTTCTTCGTTTTCGAGAGTTCTCGCCGTCGGTCACTGCTTCGTCGGAGCTCCATTGTTCTTCATTCTAGGTACTTTCTCGATCTTTCTCAGATGGCCTCATCCGATTCTTCTTCCTCCAATAAGTATGTAGAAAATAACTTCGTCGAATTTGAGGGTGACAGCCCCCCGGAGATGGAGGAGCAGAAGTGTAAGTGGATCTGACAGAGTCTTGGTCGGAGGAGCAGGAAATAACCCCCGCCGTCCCCTCGACGTCGACGATCCCTAAGAAACCCAAGAAAAAAGGCTCAAGGCCAGCCGTTGGCGAAGTTACAATAGCGGTCCCGACGGAGATCCAGGCCATAATGTCCAAGACACAACATATCAGTCGCACCGAAATCCGCTCCAAATATATCCGGCCACCTTACAGTTTGCCTACCCACGTCCAATGAAAGGGTCTGCTCGCCTAGGGATAACGAGGTTGGGGTCTACTATCCGACCTTCAAACTTGGACTTCGGTTTCCACTCCATCCCTTCCTCCTGCACATACTGAATTTCCTCGAGCTCTCCCTCTTCTAGCTGATACCGAACTCAATCAGCACCATGGTCGGCTTCCTTTTTCTTGGCTTCACAGTGGCATAAGTCCGACCCTGAAGCTGTTCCAGTACTTCTTCGGGACGAAGCAAAGAGGGTTGTATTACTATGTCAGTGCGAGGAGGGATCGACATCTCATCCTTGATCTGCTGAGTAAAGTAAGTGCTAGGAAGAAGAGGTTCGTCTTCATTTTGATGTCGGTGGACTTGACTTTGCAATTGAACTGGGGGAGGTTGAATCCCTAAGTGAATAAGGAGGTGACTTTACAAGGGCATGATCTGGAGAACTCCAAGATCTTAGTGGAGATCCCCCAAGAAATCTGAAAACATGCGATGTTGGTTAAGGACGACCAGATCACCCTACATTCTGGCTCGAATGTACTGCGACCTTAGTGACCATCTTCATATATGCTCACCCTGATCTCTTTTCTCTTTTCAGGTGCGAACATGAGTCTGTCAAGAGACGAGCTGATGATGATGGCTAAAAGGGAACCGTCGAACGAGGATCCAGTGGCCAAGGAGAAGACAGCCAAGTTTAAAGGCAAGGAGGTGGCGCCTAAGAGCTTGCCGAAGAAGGCTGGGCAGAAACGGAGCCTGGAGGTGGCATCCACCGTTTGTGCTGAGGAGGAGGAGCGAAGCAAGAGAACGAAGAAGAAGACGTCCACATTAACCACTCCCCCTTCCCGTATGAACGAGGCTGTGCTGGGCAGCTTCGTCGACCTCGACGTTGTCGAGGAGCCGGTGGCCGACTGCCAGTCACCACGCCCCAGGGCCCATCGGCCCAGGTCGCCATTGCGGCCCCCTTCACTCGGTCCCCTCCAAAGTCTCCAGCTGGGGTGTAGATCGGTAAGGCTACAAGGGTCGAGAGTTTGCCCTTTGGATGCCCCTCTTGGGAGCAGGGGAGCCGGATCTGAGGAAGCCGGGGCACCCAATCTGCGAGGTAGCGCCCGAATGCTTCAAGGCAAAGAAAGCTGAGGTCCTGACCATTTCAAAGATGGAGCTTATCACGCCGTGCTTCCCAGTGGATGCCAAGAAATCGTTGTTTGAGGACACCGGGGTTACGGCCCGTCTGGGAGAGAACTGTCTGTTGCTGAAGGACCGGGAGTTCCTGTGGGACGTCAGTGCCGAGCATCTTTATGACACTAAAGTTTGGCACAGTATGCATGTTTGTTGCTCTCTCTACTTATACTGTCGGTCTTCATTATTTCATGCAGGCTCATATATTTTGTTCCTTCTATAGGTTGTGGTGGTGATGTGATCCTTGCATCGCCTACTAATGTGGCCGAGCTCAAGGTGACTCTTGGGAAGAAGAATGCGGAGCTCAAGGCGGTCACCGATAAGCTGCAGCACAAAAAGGCCAAACTCAATAAGGTCGTCGAGAAGATGTGGGACAGGGACGAGAAGCTAGAGCAAGTCCGCGGTACTATGCGACCCATAAATGGGAGACCACGAGGCTAGGAAAGATCGCGGATGCGTTGGAACTGCAGCTTCGGGATGAGGAGACCCGAAGGGTCGCTACGATGAACGCTCATACTGAGGAGGTGGATGCAAAGGCGAATGAGATCGCCGAGCTCAAGCATCAAGTGGCGGAGCTGAAGAAGGTAGACCTAAATGTGATGATGGCACAGGCAGTCCGCAAGTACCAGCTCGACGAGCTTCTCCCCATGAGGAAGAGTGTGAGGGCTAACAGGCGGGCCAGCAGGCGGGCCTCGGGAGGGCGGAGAAGAGATTAAAGAGGATGTATCCCAAGTTGGAGGTCGACTTCTCCCATTGTTGGTGGCCTCAGATGGCAAGGAAGAAGAGAACGTCAGAGAAGTAGGAGGTCCATCGGCCGACGATCAAGCAGGTTGCGATGTGGGTGGTCAGGGGGAGGCCACAGCGGCAGATCCAGTGAAGACCGAGGTGGATACACATGTGGATGTGCAAGATGAGGAGGTCAGCAACCGAGTAGAGGCGCTAGAGTTGACTGGGGCATATGTAAGGCCGATCTTGGGGTCGTGCTTAGGACTTAGTGTTAAAAAACTTGGTGTAAACATTTTAAATTTAATGAAAGATATCACCTTTGAGGCAGTTCGCCTTATTTATCTTTGTCCTTTTATGTGCTTATATGCCCCCAACTTTCATCGTGGAAGAGCCAAGGAGCAAGGAGAAGCGGAATGTTGTAGAGTCATTCTTTGTGAAGTTGAGTCGGTGGGGTTTGTTGAGTATTGGTGTTTCATACCAATGTTATTTTGATGATGATCACAATATTATGTTATTGCTAATGACTCTCTTGTTTTAGTCTCATAGTTACATTTCAAGAATATCATTTTTGGAGACTAAACACTTGGTGCAGGGATGAACATCAAGTGGAGAAGGGCCAAAGCTTGGACTCAAGGGGTGCCAAAGCTTGGAGATGATGGGGAGCATCAAGTCATCAAGATTGAAGCCATAAAATCTAAGGATAGCAATGTAATCCATGTAATATTTCATTTATTGCTTTTCTTATTTTTGAGTCTAAGTTTAATGTAATGCCTTGATAGATGGTCTACTCATTCATGTATATGCATTTAACCATCTTAGTGAGCCTTAGGATTATCATAGAATCGAACCCAATAGGCTCATCTTGCCCAAAGACTCATTTGGAGTCTCTGGCTCTCGAACTGTCGCCTGATGAAGGCTTTACAGTAGATTGGGTTGTTGGATCTGGATCCTAGCCTAGAATGGGGGTGAATATGCTTATAAAAATAATTCGTGCAACCCACGAATAAGCACACGCAGTTATAGCAGCAACAGGGTAAATAAAAAGCAGACACAGAGTACACAGCAGATTTACCCTGGTTCGGTCGACCCTTCGACCTACTCCAGCCCTCAAAGCAGATACTAGTATTGAATAGCGCAATAGGTACAAAACCACAAGTTAGAGCACGCTCAGAGCACCCTCTACGTCTCTACACTCGCCAGGCTCTTAGTACCCCACACACAGTGTTTTCTCTCTCTATCAATCCTAGTACCGCTTTCTACCAGCTAGTCCCAAACTAGCCGGGTCCCACATGTCTAGCCCCAACCAGACAAGTACCAAAATAGCCACAAAAAATAGGTAAAGTTTCTCCTACAGAGAACGTTACACTAAGACATGAATAAAAGAGTTAAGGGTTTAGAAATGCTCAGTTCATGTCCGTGTAGGCGTCTCTATCAATCAGCACGTCGTCAGCTCCAATCTGACGCAAATTGTGTCTCGATCTGACTCCTGGATCGCAAATAGCACACTGGTCTGTGTGTAAAGCAGCTGCAGTTCAAACTTAATTAAGCTCGATCGGTGTGCTCAGCAACTCCTTTAAAATTTCAATGCATGTCAGCATGCAGATGCTTTCTCTTTCGTTCGATTTCTTTCGCATGCATAAATCTCAGTCGTTGATTTTGCTTTTCGATTCACGCGATTTCGCTTCTCTCCGCCTTCGATCTCACAGGGCTCCGGTTGCCACATCACCCTCGGTTTGTTTTCGATTAGGGCAGGCAGGCGTCAAGCGGTGACTTCAGCGTCAGCAGCTTCGAACGATGGACGAGGTGAGCGTTCAACTATGGTGTGCGAGCTTCTGCACACGACGACAGCGACGAGCGGCGGTCTTTGACGGCGGCGACAGGCTTTGGGCCGGCGGCGAGCTCTTCTATGGGGCAGCAGCAACGATGACGGTGGTGCTCTGTCTCACGGAGATCTCCGTCGTAGCAGTGGAAGATGGCGATGCTCCGTCTCACAGCGATCTCCGCAGCAGCAAGTGAAGACGGCGGTGGTGGCTTCAAGTTGCAGCAGTTGCGATGATGTATTGGAGGTCGATGACGGCGATAGCTGCTCACGACGGAGGCTTCTTTGAGGAACGGCAACGATGGCGATGCCTCTCCTATGAGCTGTGGCTTCGGTAGCTACAGCAGCTGGGACGAGCGGCGTTCAACAGCTTCAGCGGTGAGATCTCCGGTAGCACCGGTCTTCGGCAGCAGCGTCGTGGAGAGCTCGACTTCTCCGGCAGCTCGATGGTGAGCTCTCCGTATCGACAGTCCTCTGATGTGATCTCCCACTTCAGTAAGACTCGACCCCGACGGCAAGAGCACGGCGCTTGCATGGACGTTCGACTGTGGCGGCGTTTGGTCGAAGTTGAGGGTGAACGTCGCTTGGTCGTTGATGGCACGGTGGCTTGGCAAGGCTATATATGGAGAACTTCTTTCTATGCTAGAGGACAATGATGATGGGCTTCTTAGATCTCTCCTCTCTCGTTCTAGCTTTTTCTTTGGCCGTCTTGTATTCAATATTTGGCCGCAAGCCTTCTTTGATATTTTTGTAATGTCGTGCACTTTGTTCAACCCTAGAAGGAACCCTAGAAGGAGTGTATATAAAGGACTAGGGTTATTTGTGCGGCCAAGGAAGTTGTTGGCAAGGGATGGGATCAAGAAATTAGAAGTTTTGGAATTGATTGGAAATTTGTATTTTTGGAAATGTGTATTTTACTAGGAATTGGTATTGGCTAGAGAGTTTGAATCCCAATAGGATTTGATCCAATCTCCAAATAAGATTTGGCTCCATCTCTCCATATTGGACCTAGTCCTCATTGCTTTGCGCACAATACTTCATCCTCTCTCTAGTTGCTATATGATTAGCAATTTCCCCAAATGTTGAAAGAATTTTCGCCATTCCTAAAACACACTAAGCACACACGTCAAATATAACAACACGTTTGTCATCATCAAACCAAGATCCTAGATCGTTGCTTCCAACAGTCTCCCCCTTTTGGTGATGACAAATCCATAAAAGATTTGAGCAATAAGTATGGGTGTGTGAAGTGTGTTGAAGGGTGTAATGCAATACGAATCATGGAATGAGACATTCAAGTATTACAACATAGAATGCACAACATTATAACAAATATAAAAGCATGCTCCCTCTTCTCGCAAGCTCCCCCTTCAACATTATTTTTCATGCTCCCCCTTCAACAAATAATACTGACATCAAGACATCAAGTCTGTCAAATCTAAATCTTTCTTTTCTTTCTCCCCCTTTGTAATCACCAAAAGTGGATTAATGAAGTCACAACAATATTCCATGCAAAAATAAACCATTATTAAATGTAGCGTGCAATTTGCATGAGTTTTCCAAAGAATAGACAATTCAAGCTCATAGAATTTCATAACACGACTTCCCCACCTTTGTGCAAGTGTAGTGATATAGACAATAAAGTACAAGAGGATATTCACTTTCAGAAAATCAACCAAATCAATCCACATTTTCCAATATTCATGAATATCACTAGGATTGATTTTTTCCACCTCATCAAAGATGAGTTCAAGTTACCAAATCCCAAAACATGGCCTAAAAGGACTTTTAAATGTGGGGTGGCATTACTTGACGAGTTATATACACCAACGCTAATGATTACCCATTTAGCACAGGTTGGATACTCGTGGGTTGTGTATTAGCCATGAAGTGTATCCATTTTTCATACGGAGCAATTTTTCATCATTTTTTTATTTGCAATTCTTTTGTGCTCAATTTTAATTCATGGCTAAATACTTCACATCCCTTAGAAAATTCAGAAATTAATCATTCCTACATTCACTTTCCATTATTCTTCAAAAGAATCTCCAAAAATACTAAGAAGTCAAATATCGTGAAAGTGCAAATGTAGGTGTAGAAGTCAAATTTAAAATTTTTGAGACATGTCATGGCTACTAAAAAGATAACAACATGTTCATGTAGCTACAACAATAATGAATTTACTTCTACAAGGGATAGATTTGATCATTCATACAATACCACTTAAGATAAATCATAAAGGCTATTCTTTTAAGCTCATTTTTTTTGTTTTTTGTTTTTTTTGTTTTTCAATTTTTTTTCAGAAATAAAAACATTAAAAATCATGCGAGCAAACACACATAACAAAATAAAAACAAGCACACAACACAATCTATGAAGGTATGCAATGAAATGCAAAGAGGTATAAAAATTATACCTTCTCGTCGCTATTTGGCTAAGGAGCTAGAAGTAGAATGAGACTTTAAAAATTTGCTCCTCGCCAAACCTCCATCACACCTACATGAAAGGTGTTAAGTGTGACCTTGGAATCCAACAAGGTCCACTAATGTTAGCCATTAGAGATTTAGGAATCCATACTTGTTTAAACTTGATATTTGTGTTCCTAAACTTACAATAATATGATGTGTGGCCTACACTATCACAAGTAAAGCACTTCGCATATATGTTTTTTGCAATAGAGGGTGCATTGTGGAATTTCTTGAATTTTGGCTTTTCAACATTTTTCAAACCAAATCCAAATCCTCTTCTATTATTGCCATATAGTTAATTCTCTAAAATGGTATCCAACGATTGTTTTCCCATAGAGGATTTCTTAATGGCCAATTCAAGATTAGAAACTTTCGATTTTAACAATTTATTTTCTTCCACAAGCAATGTGCATTTACTTATAAAAGCTCTCTTGTTTTCCTCTTCCTTCTTTTCAAATTCAATCATTTTTCTTTTAAAGTCATTATCCAAAATGCAGAATTTATCATTAAGCTCTCTAATCACATAGTCTTTTTCAGTTTCGAGCTTAATCAAATCAAGTTTAAGCATGCTAATATTATTCATCAAGGAAGGACAAGAGAGACAATGTGCTTCATCATTAAAACTGGACTTTTCCTTTTTAAATATGTCAATAGTAGAGTCACGAGCAAAAATTTCAATTTTCAAACTTTCAATCTCCTTAGACATATCATATTCAGATTGTTGCATTTCAAAGTTCTCATTTTGATAATCATCTATAGTGGACTCAAGCTCTACTATTTTATCTTGCATTTCTTTACAAAGAGTAAGGAGTTCAGTTTTACTACCAGAAATTACCTCATCGTGTATTCACATCAATGCCATGCATGAGATGGCTACATGATCATCCTCCTCACTCTCAGCTTCGCTGTCCATATCCCAAGTTAGCACCTTGGATTTTCCTTTTTCCTTAGCAATCTGAGCTGTCTCGTGTGGGCAATCCCTCATTCGATGTCCTCTTTTCTTGCATTTAAAACAAGTCATTCTATTAGTAGCATTCTGATCATAAGTTTGCTTAGAAGACTGAAAAAAGTTAGAGCGATTAAACCTGGGTGACATTTCTGTTCTTCCTTGCTTGGTCTGGACATACTTTCTGAAATTTCTGACCATTAGCGCTATGTCCTCATCATCATCTTCACTTTCGCCAGCTTTCAGAGCAAGTGGCTTTGTAGCTTTCTCCTTTTCCTTAGGTTTCTCCCTTTCATCAATATTTTGCAATTCAAGCTCGTGGGACATTAGATTACCTATCAAGTCCTCCACCCTCATTTGTGATAGATCCTTCTCTTCTTGGATGGCAGTGACTTTAGGTCTGAAAGAGCTTGGCAGCGCTCTTAATAATTTCCTCACCTGTTTAAGACTAGAATATGGCTTTCCGAGCGAGCTAGACTTGTAGACGATGTTGGTGAATCTCGCAAACATCTCTGATATGGTCTCTGATGGTTGCATGAGAAATCCCTCGTACTCCGTGCTCAGAAGTGCAAGTCTAGACTCCTTCACCTGTGACGTTCCCTCGTGTGTCACCTCCAAAGTATGCCATATTTCCTGCGCAGTTAAACAATGTGAGATTCTATTATATTCAGATTTATCAAGTGCACAAATGAGAGCATTCATAGCTTTAGCATTTAGAGAATAGGATTTCCAATCATTATCATCTCATTTGTCATTTGGTTTTTCAATCTCAACACTGTCTACTTTAATAACAGGCAGTTTATATCCTTTTTCAAATATTTGCCAAGCTTTATAATCAACAGAAATAAGGTAGATTTTCATTCGATTTTTCCATTAAGCATAATCACCTCCATTAAACCTAGGGGACGGGAAACAGACTGACCCTCGGCAAAAGCACTATCCATTTGGTTATTCATGGTCAAATCTAGGCTAGATCCTAAAAGCTGCTCTGATACCAATTGTTGGATCTGGATCCTAGCCTAAGGGGGGTGAATAGGCTTATTAAAATAATTCGTGCAACCCACGAATAAGCACACGCAGTTATAGCAACAACAGTGTAAATAAAAAGCAGACAGAGAGTACACAGCAGATTTACCCTGGTTCGGTCGACCCTTCGACCTACTCCAGCCCCCAAAGTAGATACTAGTATTGAATAGCGTAATAGGTACAAAACCACAAGTTAGAGCATGCTCAGAGCACCCCAGGCTCTCAGTACCCCACACACAGTGTTTTCTCTCACTATCAATTCTAGTACCGCTTTCTACCAGCTAGTCCCAAACTAGCTGGGTCCCACTTGTCTAGCCCCAACCAGACAAGTCCCAAAATAGTCACAAAAAATAGGTAAAGTTTCCCCTACAGAGAACGTTACACTAAGACACGAATAAAAGAGTTAAGGATTTAGGAATGCTCAGTTTGTGTCTGTGTAGGCGTCTCTATCAATCAGCACGTCGACAGCTCCAATCTGACGCAAACGGTGTCTCGATCCGACTCCTGGATCGCAAATAGCACACTGGTCTGTGTGTAAAGCAGCTGCAGTTCAAACTTAATTAAGCTCGATCGGTGCGCTCAGCAACTCCTTTAAAATTTCAATGCCACGTCAGCTTGCGGATGCTTTCTCTTCCGTTCGATTTCTTTCGCATGTGTAAATCTCAGTCGTTGATTTTGCTTTTCGATTCACGCGATTTCGCTTCTCTCCGCCTTCGATCTCACAGGGCTCCGGTTGCCACGTCACCCTCGGTTTGTTTTTGATTAGGGCATGCAGGCGTCAAGCGGCGACTTCAGCGTCAGCAGCTTCGAACGACGGACGAGGTGAGCATTCGACTGCGGTGTGCAAGCTTCTGCAGACGACGACAACGACGAGCGACGGTCTTCGACGGCGGCGACAGGCTCTGGGTCAGCGGCGAGCTCTTCTATGGGGCAGCAGCAACGACGACGGAGATGCTCCGTCTCACAACGATCTCTATCACAGCAGTCGAAGACGGCAGTGCTCCATCTCACGACGATCTCCGCAGCAGCAAGTGAAGATGGCGGCGGTGGCTTCAAGTTGTAGCCGGTAAATAATTCGAAAAGCCCGCCCACCGTTTCGCTGAAATCATTTTGATTTGATGGCGGGAGAATATCGAAGCATCCCAGTCATCCAGAGGGCGACGTGTGGTGGACGTGATTACAGGTGGCAGTCGTGGCGTCAGAGGAGATCGGATCCTCGCCATATGGTAGATCTTCGACTGCGGAGATCGGTCGACGCTTCCTATAAATAGGGGAGGAGAGATCGAGCAAGAGTATTCCCACTTCTGATTTCCTTCGAGCTCTCACCTTCTTCTGAGTTTCCTATCGCTGTTGTCATCGCTACCATCATCGGAGTTCGTGCTACTGTTCCGACAGCTCCCTCGGACCGTCTGCTTCTACTAGGTAGTCTTCTTGCTCAACATGGTTTCTCGTAGTTCTTCTCGCTCCCCCGCCTCGAGAGAGATAGAGGAATGGGTTAGGGGTGGCGGAGCAACAGACAACTCCGTCGCGGACACGGTGGAGGGGGTGGAGGAGACTTCTCCGATCAGTCTGGGCCGCACTGAAGGTAGGCTGGCGACCGATCTTGCTATGGGTTCGTCATCAGCAGACCCTATGGATCCAAGGAAAGGGAAATGGCCGGCCATACCGAAGGCCTGGTTGTCCGCTAGGGTCGTCGTGACCATGGCCGAGGCTGGGAATGTCCCTGCTGAGATCTCAAGCATAGAATCAGTAGCGCTGACCTCCTTCATACCTCAAGCCCATGCAAAGTACATCAGGCCACCCTACACAGTCCGCCTACCGACTGCCACTGAACGGGTGTGCTTCCCCAAAGATTACGAGGTTGGGGTATACGTCGCCTGCTTCCACCAAGGACTTCGCTTCCCCTTTCCTCTTTTGCTTCTCCACATCCTGAACTTCCTCGAACTCCCCACATTTCAACTGATGCCGAACTCCATCAATGCAATCGTCAACTTCCTCGTCCTTTGTGCGGGGAGAGATATCAGTCCGACCCTCCCCTTATTCTGGTACTTCTTCGTGATCAGGAAGCTGGGGGTGCACTATTATATATCAGCGAGGAGAAAGCAGCCTCTAGTCTTGGGCGTGCCGGGCAAGATTAAAGGTTGGAAGGAGCGGTTTGTGTTCATCTCGATGCCCAAGGATCTGGCGTTGAGGTTGAACTATGGTGTGCTGAATCCGGAGGCAAACAGAGAGGTTCGCCTTGACGCTGAGCGGGCTAGGATCTTGTAGGAGATCCTCGATGCGGACATGCAATATGAGAAGCTTGCCAAGGATGAGATGATAGTCCGGCACATCTGGCCAAAAGGTAATCCGAGCTTTGTAGTTGTCGCTCCTAATTTGCTCACCCTGATATACTTCCTTCTAGCATGTCAGACGATGAGTTTGCCAATGGAGGAGCTGATGAGGCTGGCCTAGGAGCAAGCAGCCAAGCAATCAGTGAAGGGCAGCCTAAAGAGAGGTTGGGAAGGATCGTCGACGGTGAAGGTTGAGAAGCTTATTCGGTCGAAGAAGATGAAGGTGGCGGAGGCCACGGCTGCCTCGGACCCTCTGATGATCGTGGCTGACCCCAGCCGTTCTACTGAGGGTGCTACGGCCAGAGGTGATCATATGCCCATTGACCTTGATGCCTAGGAGAACGTGCGGGTCAAGCTGAAGGCCTAAGGATCTTAGAGCGGGCGACCACCTCCGATCCCCGTAGTTTCGATCCAGACCGTAGCACCCCCGGAATCTCCTGTCGGGATAGCTCTAGCAGGAGAACGACGGCTGGAGACTGATAGCCCTACAGGTGCCAACCGTCCGGGCTCGGGAAGCCCGCTCACCCGAGCTGCGAGGCGGTGCTCGCGATATTTAAGTCCAAGAGGGACGAGCTTGTGAAGATATCGACAGAGGACTCTCTGGCAGCATCTTTCCCGGGTGGCTCCGCAGAGTCGGTCTTCGACGAATTCAGAGTGGCGACAAGGCTAGCCGAGAACAGCCTGCTGCCCGGGATAAGGAGTCTTTTTTGAATGTGGACGCGGAGAGGTTGTGTGCCTCGACCGTGTAGCATAGTATGCATGTAGGTCAGTCGTCTCCACTAAAGATACTTGTCTTTGTTCATGTGTGAGTTCAAACCTCTCTTGCTTTGTTGTGCAGGCGAACACCATGATGGTCGCCCTTAGGCGCCATACCCCTGCTATAAACAAGGCTGAGGCCGCGCTCAGGAAGAAAGAGGCTGAACTTGCCACTTTTAAGAAGGATGCTGAGGAGTGGGCGGCGAGGCACAGGACCAAGTATGCCAAGTTGCAGGTATCATTTGCCAAATAGAAGGCGACGATCTGAAAGCAGGAGGTATGCTTGGAGGAGTTTGAGGCAAAGGTCCAAGCAGAAGAAATCCGCAAGGCTGAGTTGGAGGCTACCCTTGAGCAAGAAAAGAAGAGAGCGGCGGATCTGGAGCAGCAAGTAGCGGTGGGGAAGACCGAGCTAGAGGCGAAGCAGGCCGAATCGGTCCGACGCTACCAGCTGGCAGAGCTCGTCCCTGCAATGGTAGTGATGAAAGAGAAGGGCTGGGAGGAGTGCCTCCAGAGAATCAAGGAGAGGATGGGGATCCTATATCCTTTGGTCGAGGTGGACTTTGCGAAGCTGGCGGCCTCAGACGACGAGGAAGAGGAGGAAGAAGTTACACCATCTGGTGAAGAGGCATCGATAGCCGAACAACAAGTGGGGAGCTGCACTTCAGAAGGTGGTGAAAGTTCGGTCGGAGGCGACCAAGTGGGGGGTGACCGTGGCAAGAGTGGCCAGGGCACCATGTAAAAGCTGGGGTGGGGGTTTTAGGGGCCGATCTAGGGGTCTGGGTGTAGGACTTGTCTTTTTTCTTGTTTTGGAAGTTTTGGGGTTTTGGTGGTGTCGACCGAGTTGCGAACATTTTTTGTAAGGTCGGCACCCTAGAAATACTTGTAAAAAATTTTTGTCAATGAAATTTATGGTCAGGCTTAATTTTCCCGACTATTGGCTTGGTTCCCCATCTCGGATTGTGACTTAGCGTTGCCCTGATGTGTAATGACACTGACACTCAGGCAGGCGAGAGCTAGAGAGAGGTCGTACCAGATGTCGAGAGTATAGACCGACGCTTGTCTTTTGGAGTTTGGGGGAGGGCAGGGTACGAGCCTGTAGCTTGGCCCTAGCCCTCTGGAGCCTACCGGGGGCTGACGCTCTGTAAGCTCACCCCGGAGTTTGAGGGAGGGGAGGGAACGAGCCCGTAGCTCGGCCCTAGCCCTTCTTCAGTTTGGGTAGCGAGGCCTGACCTACTATGGGTAGCCATGACACGACCTGCCCTGGGGTCTACGTGGGAGGGGTGGGTGCAAGCCTGTAGAGCAGCCCTAGCCCTCCGGAGCCTATCGAGGACGAAGCTCCATAAGCTTGCCCCGAAGTTTGAGGGAGGGGAGGGTACGAGCCTGTAGCTCAGCCATATCCCTTCTCCGGTTTGGGTAGCGAGGCCCGTCTTACTATGGGTAGTTAGGACGTGACCTGCTCTGGAGTCTTCCTGGGAGGGGAGGGTGCGAGCCCGTAGCTCGGCCCTAGCCCTCCGGAGTCTATCGAGGGCGAAGCTCCGTAAGCTTGCCCTGGAATTTAAGGGAGGGAAGGGTACGAGCCCGTAGATCGGTCCTAGCCCTTCTCTGGTTTGGGTAGCGAGGCCCGTCCTGCTATGGGTAGTCAGGACATGACCTGCCTCAGAGTCTTTGTGGGAGGGGAGGGTGTGAGCCCGTAGCTCGGCCCTATCCCTCCGGAGCCTATCGAGGGCGAATCTCCGTAAGCTTGCCCTGAAATTCGACATTGTTTGAGGAGAACTGAAATTTCCAAATGGAGACAGCAAAATTTTGAGAATTTACAGGAAAACAAGATAATTTCAATAAAATTTACGAAGTTACTGATAGTATTTGAGCAAGTGTTCTGCATTCCATGGGTGGTCCAGCTCGTCACCGGCCATGGTTGCCAGGAGGTAAGTTGCCAGCCCGATGGTGTCAATGATTTCATAGGGGCCCTCCCATTTTGCTGCGAGATTCCCTCAGCGAGCGATCTCCAGCTTGAAGATCGTGTCCCTAAGGACTAGGTAGCCGATTCTGAAGCTCCTTTTCTTCACTCGGGAGTTGTAGTGCCGAGCCATCCTCTGGCTGTGCTTGACAAGGTTTGTCAAAGATCGGTCTCTCACTTCTTCGATGAGCTCAAGGTTGAGGTCGAGGCCTTCCATGTTGACATCTTCATCGAAGTATTTGTGCCGAAGTGTCTCTTCTCCCACTTGTACAGGGACGACTGCCTCTGCCCCGAACACGAGCATAAACGGACTCTCCCCGGTCGATGCTTTGTGAGTTGTTCGGTACGACCATAGGATGCTCGGTAGCTCGTCTGGCCAGGACCCAAGTGCGTTGTCGACCTTCTTCTTCAAGGGACCCAGTAAGCATTTGTTCCCTGCCTCCGCCATTCCATTCCATTGCGGGTGAGCCACGGAAGCGAAGTGCAGCTTGAAGCCCCATTCTGAACAGAGGCACCTCGATCCACTTAGTGAAGTATTCGATCGCGACGACAAGGTACTTCCTCCCTCTAGACGCCTTCTGGAAAGGTCTGAGGATGTCGAGTCCCTACTTGACGAACGGGATCGGGCTGAGAATGTGAACTAGGTCGGCCGGTGGTGCAATGGTGTGCTTGCAGAACTTCTGGCATTCTTCGCACTTCTTGACATATTGGAGTGCGTCATGGAGCATGGTCGGCCAGTAGTATCCCTGACACACTACTTTTTGGATGATGGTACGCCCGCTGTAGTGGTTGCCACAGAATCCTTCATGCACCTCTCAGACGGCCTGTTCAGCTTGGTCCGGCCCCAGACACTTTAGGTAAGGTAAGATGTCGTATCTGGCACGGCGCTTCCGATAGAGAACACCATCGAAGATTACGAACAACAGGGCTCACCTCTCGACCTTCTTTGCTTCGAGCCGATCTTCGAGTAGGACTCTGGTCTCGAGGTAGTTCGTGATTGGGCTCATCCAGGTCGTCGTTTGGCTAACACACATTAGCTCGCCCTCGTCGATGGTAGGTGTCAGCAAGTTCTTGACGTAGATGGCCTTCCCAATTTTGGCCGGGGAAGAGAAGGCTAGCTTTGAGAGAGCGTCGGCCCGGAGGTTGTTCGATCGAGGCAGATGCTGAACCTCCGCCTTCTTGAACTTCTGGAGTTCGACATGGGTGCACTTTAAGTAGAGCTTCATCAGCTCCTCCCTTGCTTCAAAGCTCCCTTGAATCTGTTATACGACGAGCCTCGAGTCACTTAGCAGCAGCATGTTCGTCGCCCCCATCGTCCGACATAGCTTCAACCCATTGACCGTGGCTTCGTACTCGGCCACGTTGTTTATCGCTGAGAAGTTGAAGCGGAGTGCATACTCCAACAAGCACCCATCAGTAGTTTTGATAACGATGCCTGCTCCACTTCCAGACCCTGCAGCCGACCCATCGATGTGGATGACCCATAGCTTGTCGTCGCCTCCTTGGGCAGACGTCGATGGTTCGTCTGCCACCATTGGTTTCTGCAAGGCCATGGCCGATCAAGCGCCCGACGGATCTTCGAAAAGTTCTTCAATGGTGCATTCCACCACGAAGTCCACCAGCGCTTGGCCTTTGATTTCCATACAGGCTTTGTAGATGATGTCGAACTCACTGAGTTCGACGCTTTAATTCAGCATTCTGTCTGATCGCTCCAATCTCTTCAAGTTCTTCTCGAGGGGCAGATTGGTGTAGACGATGATGGTGTGAGCTTGGAAGTATGGCCGGAGCTTTCTCGCTGTTGTGACAATGCAGTAATCGACCTTATCTATGGGGCTATAAGGGGTCTCTGCGTCTCGGAGCACCCGGCTCGGAGAGCCCGTCGCAAGATTCTGAAGAATGGGAGCGATCTCTCGACGGACTTTGATAGGAACCTCCCAAGTAAGGTGATCCTCCCGTTCAACCTTTGCAAGTCTCTAATTGTTCGAGGCTCCATCATGTTGACGAGGGAAGATATCTTGTCCGAGTTCGTCTCGATTCCTCGCTTCGTAATCATGAAGCCGAGGAACTTCCCTGATTGTATGCCAAAGATGCACTTCGCCGGGTTGAGCCTTAGGTTGTAGCGGCACACCTTGTGGAAGGTCTCCTATAAGTCGACGAGGTGGTTAGGGGCCTCCTTGCTCTTGACCAACATTTTGTCGATGTAGATTTCAAGATTTTGACCAACCTGAGAGCTGAAGATTTTGTCCACCATCCGTTGATAGGTCACCCCAGCATTCTTCAACCCGAACGGCATCTTTGTGTAGCAGAAGTCCCCTTGTTGGTGATAAATGATGTCTTCTCCTCATTGACCTTTGCCATTAGAATTTGATTGTTGTCCGAGAAGGCATCCATGAAGCTTAGTAGTTCGTAGCCCGATGCATGGTCGACCAAGTGGTCGATCCTCGGCAAGGGAAAGCTATCCTTCAGGCACACCTTATTGAGATCAGTGAAATCGACGCACATGTGCCACTTTCCACTGGCCTTCTTTACCATGACGACGTTGGCAAGCCACTCTGGCTAGCTTACTGGCCTGATAAATTTGGCCTCGAGGAGCCGCTCTACCTCCTCGCCTGCCGCCCGCATCTTCTCTTCTCCGGAGCTTCTCTTCTTCTGCCTGACTGGCTGAGCTTTCGGGTCTGCATTCAACTTGTGGGCGATCATTGCAGGATCGACTCCGGGCATATCTGAGGATGACCACGTGAAGATATCTGCATTCTCTCTCAGGAGATTGATGAGTCTCGTCCTTAGAGCAGCTGGGAGATTTGTACCTATGGAGACGGTTGTGCCCTCCTCCGCGGATATGGGCACCTCTTCCACCTCTTCCACCAAAGTTTGTCGATGCTCACAGAAGTCCTCCTGATCATCGAGGAGTTCGACCGACAATGCCTGCTCGGTCGCCTTGTGTTTGGTGGAGCCGACGTAGCAACTCCGGGACAGCTTTTGGCTCCCCCGTACTCGCCCCACCCCCTGTGGAGTCTGAAATTTGACCATTTGATGCAACAGGCTGGGGAGAGCTTCAATGGCGGTCATGTATGGCCGCCCTATGATGTCGTTGTATATCGACGTGATGTCAATGACAACTAATTGTGTCATGCGGGTGACGACCCTTGGCTCCTCCCCCAGAGATACGGGCAGGGTGATCACTCCGGCAATGGGGACCGAGTGGCTGGTGAATCCGACGATCGGGCCTGTACAAGGCCTCAGGTCCGCCTGTTTCATCCTCATCTTCTCGAACGTCGACATAAACAAGATGTCGCAGGAGCTCCCAGTATCAATCAGGAGGTGGCTAATGATGGCCGTCCCGATCTGAGCTTCCATGATGATGGCGTCGTCATGCGATAACTCAACCCCCTCCAAGTCATCATCAGAGAAAGAGATGGGTAGTTGAGCTACTCTTCTTCTATTCACCCCTACGCCAAGGTTTGCTGCCATTACTTGTCGAACGTACGCGTTCTTGGCTGATGACGACGTGTCACCCGAGGATGGCCCACCGCATATCACATCTATGCGCATGACCGGCCTTGATGGGCGAGGTGCTTCTTGTTCGACTTTTGGGGGTGGGTCTGGCCTCCGTGCTCCCTGTGGAGCTCTCTCTTCTCGAGCTGGTCTTCTCTTATGAACGAAGCCTCGAAGATGGCCCACTTGAATCAACCGCGCTATCTCCCTCTTTAATGTGAAGCAATTGTCGGTATCGTGACCATGATCACAGTGATACTGACAATACTTCTGCAGATCCCTAGTAGCAGGGTTCGACCTCATCCCCCGAGGTGGGTCTTGGAGTAGTCCGGCCCTCGTCGTGGCGGCCAACATCTCGATCAGGGGGCGTTGAACTGCGCGTACTGGGCCTGCTCCGGTCTCTCCGGCCTCTGGACCGCCCTCGGGGGCTCTTTAGCAACGGTGAACCTTAGCACTGGGCCAGGCTGATCTTACAACCGATGACCTTCTAGATCATGCCTCTGCTGTCCCAAATGATCACGACCCATGGATCGGTCCTTTTGCCTCGGCCGAAGGCTAGGCAGATGCTTATCGCGGGGCGCCCCTGATCGGGTGACCTCTCTCCCCGTTCCCAGGGCTTCCTCGCTTAGCATGTACTTGTCACGCCCCGCTTCCCAAAAGATTTGGGAAGCGAGACATGGCCAGCCCGCATGGACTCGAGCCGTTGAGGCTCAGGGTCCAATAAGCGTCTAGGCAAGTTATGATGCGGAGGAGAAAGTCCGATCGAATGGTTTAGCATGAAACAATAGTCAAACAGTAATATAAAATACTATTCAAAGCAGAAGGTAACCAACAAAGAGTTTAACATAGAAGCTAGAACTGCACGTACCAGGGACAACTAAAAAGTGAAGAGTCTGCTGGGATCCTCAGGAGATGCCAGCTCAGTCAAGTCTGTGACATGTGCAAAACACATGTCAGCAACGAACTAATGAGACCATAATTAAAGCAGTTATACAATTCTAGCAGTTCTATATGGAATTTAAATGACAAGCTACACAGGAGTTCTAGAAAACAGGAAATAAGTAAGGGTTGTTCTAATCGATCTGCTAGGGGTGTCCATCTAGTCAGATCGTCTAAGAGTTGTTCATGTAGTTCTATCAATCTGCCAGGGGTGTCCATCTGGTCAGATTGTCCAAGTCTAGAAAAGGTCAAACGACCGAAATGCATCCCTGCGAAGCAGGAAGGAGTGCACCAACTGCGATACAAAGATAAAGCCTAAGGACTCAAGCTGTGTAGGCGGAGGGGAGCTACCCCCCAGGCCCAGCTAGACTCTTTTGTCCTACCCCACCCGCGAGTCGTTTGTGTTATGGACACGAGCCAACAAACGCTCCATCTAGACACGAGACAAGACAAGGATCACGAATGATACAGCGTATCCTACCGGAGCGCACCAGTCACGGGTGAGCCAAATCTGGGGAGCACCAGTTCTCAATGGTCACCCCCGTCGTCGATCCGAAACAAATCATTAATCATGAATGATACTACGTATCATACCGGAGTGCACCAGTCACGGGTGAGCCAAAGCTGGGGAGCACCAGTTCTCAATGGTCACCCCCGTCATCGATTAACTATCCGTAAGCGAGCCGTCTCTGGGCTAGCCAGCAGACGCTCCACAAGAGTAGTGCCAACCTCTGTATAGGAGAGGCCCACGCTTGTGATCTTCTACAGAGATCCACACAATTATAATGTCTGGCTTATTAATTAGCATGGGAGGTTCAAGTTGCATCTTAAAAGTGGGTTCGAGCAGAAAGTAACATGTGATTATTTTCAAGTATTTTGCGGAAATAAAACTAGCAGTTCTAACATCATTTCTAGAAAAGTATAAAAGCAGTAACTAAAGTCTCATTCCTTGCCTGAAAGATTCCGGGAAGTATGTAATCCAGCAGGGTCTGGGTCAACCAACGGATCTACGGAACCTGTACGATAATCCTATCATCACAATCATACACTCTAACATCCACAGGCAACAACATAAGATAAGCTAGATTAACGGGGCCCGCTTTGGGTCACCAGACCTATGGGATGCTGCTTAATTCGATCGATCATTCTATCTATCCTATGTGCACATCAGAGTAAGTCCATTGATCGATCGAGGCGATACTTTAATGAGTTCGTTCTAGGTGAGTTACCTCATGCAAGTTGGCCCTAATTACTAGAGCAACAAAGGCTTTGAGAATCGTTACCTAGCCAGATGCGAAAGCTCCACGTAGATGACGATTCTGACACAACGCCGCGTCACCCGACGGTAGGTCAAGGGTGAAGGCCTGGAGCACAGATTCCTATTAGCGATCCGATTCCAAACAGCGGGTAGCGTGCCGATAGGCGTTCCTACAGCTTCCGGAAAGCCGTATCAACAAACCGGGACGATCGGTTTGACGCGCGCAAGGTCTACGATGTTGAGAGTCGTAAGGGATGTTTACGACGTTGGAATACACCCTCAGGAATAGCAGGGGGCTGTCGGAAGACCCCGACAGCGAGAGTGTACGGTGAGATCTCCGTGACACGTCGAAACGTCGAAAACAACGTAAAACAGCGAGATATATCGCCGTTTCACGCAACAGGGCCCTGAGGTTGCAGTCAACGGCGGAGGGGAGCTCAAGAGGGTCGACGGCAGCAGAGGGAGGCGGCGGCGGCGGTGGTCGCTGCCGATGCTGCTGCGAAAACTGAGAAGATCCGCGGCCTTTTGCGGCGGTCTGGCGGCGGGTTCCGGCGACGCAGAGGTGGGTGAGGGTCAGGGATGATCGGGGATGAGGAGAGGCTCGTCGGCGTCGGGTTTCAGGTCGGAGAAGCCCGGGTCGGGGTGATTTGCGTGAGTGGGGGAGGAAATTAGGGCCGGCTACGGAAACCCCTGTGTTGTGAAGAGGGTACAAGGCCCTAGGTCTTTATTAAGTAGCTTAGGGGGGTCACGTGATAGTGAACGTGGGCTTAGCTGCTGCTGAACGTGGGCTTGGCTTAGGTTTGCATGTGATTTGCCAGTTGGGTAGGTGAAAAGAACAGACTTAAGGTTCTTTAGTAATATTAGTATCAATGGTTTTAAAGTTGAGTGTGTGAGGAGCAACCTGTGAATATATAGGGACCTAGGCCTTATGTTTTAATTATAGAAGTGTGTGTGGTTCAACAAACTGGTTCGGCCAAGGTTAAACAAGCTATGGCTAGGGTTTAAACTAATAAGTAGGATTATAAAGGGAGTTAGAAATATTGAGGGGAAAAAATATAGATTGTGCAAAATAGTGAAAGTGGGTCAAACAGGGCTCTAAAATTATGAAATAAATACTGGGGTGACCGGGACGACGAGAGAAGAAAGGCGGAGAAGACGGATCACAATTTCGATGACGAGAAACGAAATTAAAAATAAAAACGTCTCTCGTCAAAAGTGAGAATCGCGACGTCTCTCCAAACAAGGTCAATTCGTGGGAGGACGACCCGTGAAATGACGTTGCGAATCAACACCAAAATTCTAATACTCTCAGAGAGGGTCACAATGGCATATCACACTATAAGGGTCGGATACAGACAATGTCTAAAATAAATACGTGTACGAACAAGGCTACGTGCACGAAGGCGACGGTAATTCTAAGTTGGGCACACGTCGGGGTTGGCTTGGGTTGACACGTGTTCCCAAGTCAGACACGAGTCACGGAGGCTATCTATAGGTTCAAGCAAGGTTCTAGGGTCTTACTGCGTGCACAGACGACATCTGCTATGTACACAGACCAAATCACTTTACGCACAGACCCAATTGTTGTGCACACACAAAATTCAAATCGGCCCGAAAACAGGCCGTTACATTCTCTCCAACTTAAAATAAAGTCCGCCCTCGGACTTCCTTAATTTCAGGCATGGCTAGACTCTTCCAGTTAACTATAGTAACTACCCCGATCATTCCTAGCACAGTACCCCAACCAACGTATAACCTAATACATCTATCTATATACATGCTCAGTAATAATACACATCAATTATTTCCCAACCATTATATCTTGTACTTATAACTAGGTTAACATCATTCACGCATACATTTCTAACTCATGGAAGTGCCTCCTCACATCCATACCTACGCACAATCATATTCCAACATTCAAAATCATCCCATCATGTACAACCATGGTATTATACATATAGTACACATATACTAACCAGGGTATTTAAATTCATCACGAATTTAAAACCGAAAATACATATATCTACTCAATATAGCCTACAAAAGGTATAACCCCTAGTATACATTCAACACACCAATCATCACAATAATACTTTGCTATATTATAACTATTCGCCACAACACCAAATGACAAACAATTTCTTATTACAAGCAATACATAATCACACTATCATATTAATCTATTCCTACAAACACAATGCATCCAGCCTAGTAACTATACATATAGCACATTTCACACCTACTCATTCAAACTTGTAAACCCTTCAGTCATAAATATAGAATAACCCTGTATCTACATATGGTGTAGCTACGCACGTCCAGGTGCGTAGCGTAACCCAGCACAAACACCTATATAACTACATTCATCGAATCCTATCATGCACGGATATATATATATATATAACACTATACTCACATCCGTAAACACAACCACATTATAAAATACTTACTGAGCATACTCACTCGCTCTCGAGTGAGACTCCAAGATACATACCAAACAATATACAATCTATGTACTTATACACACACTCCTATATATCTATATGACATGACTCATCATATGTAGCCTTAGTAAATAGTTAGACAATCATGCACACATCAGAACATGTAATTCATACTCATCCCATATATACGTATATACACCCACGCAACACATTCTTATCCTAGTATCTATAAGCATGTCCACTCATACTCGAGGGAACACTAAGACTTATATGTATTCACATGCATTATATTCACACCTATTATTCTACATAGGTATCTATACTTATTCATGTACTACATACACATAACCATTACATTCATCGCAATACACATATTCCATCATTCATCCGTAAGCCCACATATACCTAAGTAATAATACTAAGCATGCCTGACAATGATATATATATATAATCACACGAGCCGGGTAATCCTCCTCATGGATCTACGGGGAAGGCAGAACAAACACAAGGCTCTAATGTGCAGACCCTTCCAATATTTGACATCTAGGGTGGTTACACAACCTCCAACTAACCATCCCTAATTGGCTAGTCCCAATCATTTTAAACACCAGTAAAATTTCCAACTCAAAAGCTCGTTCATGAGAACCTGCTATAATGATCCTGTTGTTCTCCGCTTCAATTGGTTCTTGGCTCATCTGCCTCTAGGAATCTCTAAAGTGAAACTACCAACCAATCCTAGATTTTCGGGCGTCAGACTTACTTACGATTTCCTTTTCAATCCAAACAACCAAGGTAATCTACCAACTCTTTTCCCATATTTCCTGATCATTGAGCACTCGTAAAACCAAACATGCTCACTTGACTAGATCCAGAATTTCCATTGACACTTAAACTGCTAGTCACTGGTGACTATAAACCATCCACATGATCTGGAGAAGTCATCGCCTTTCACCATTTCGTAAACTGTAACTGAAATCCAGTGATCAATACGCACTCGATACGTATTCGAACGGTCGACTTTGAAACTCCTATGACATTCCCAAGATTCTTATTTCCTTTAAATCACTGTGTCCGAAACAGATCATGTTGTCGATCTTATACAATCCATCATAAGATCAATCTCGTCATCACATTATCACTCTGAATCTCTTCTGTTCATCTCTAATGATCATATTATTTACTTCAACCACAATACCTCAAAACTCGGGTTATACTGTTGCTACTCGGCTCATATATAAATATGCTCATAATATCTGTTGCATAACATTTCACTTGACCGATGTAGGGCTACGCATTTAGTCGTTAAGACAAGACTTCTAATCACCACACTTCTATCACGAGCAGCATACTAAGAGTCGATCTCATTCCCTCGATTCAATGTTCTCACTTCCATGGTTCCTTGTCAAGTCGAGAATCCAACCTTATAACTACCCAATGTGTTAGAAATACATCACTTTAAACTTCATCTTTTTCCTATATTCTCACTCAAATCCAAACTAGAGGGGGGCAAGAGACTAGTCTTAACCTAACTAACTTATGTTAGACTCGAATATTGTTGGTTGTTTGAATAGTTACTGCAACACTATTGTTTCGATAAATCATTCGATCAAGACCTGCATGGGCCACCACAAAAACTGTCACGCCCCGCTTCCCAAAAGATTTGGGAAGCGAGACATGGCCAGCCCGCATGGACTCGAGCCATTGAGGCTCAGGGTCCAATAAGCGTCTAGGCAAGTTATGATGCGGAGGAGAAAGTCCGATCGAATGGTTTAGCATGAAACAATAGTCAAACAGTAATATAAAATACTATTCAAAGCAGAAGGTAACCAACAAAGAGTTTAACATAGAAGCTAGAACTGCACGTACCAGGGACAACTAAAAAGTGAAGAGTCTGCTGGGATCCTCAGGAGATGCCAGCTCAGTCAAGTCTGTGACATGTGCAAAACACATGTCAGCAACAAACTAATGAGACCATAATTAAAGCAGTTATACAATTCTAGCAGTTCTATATGGAATTTAAATGACAAGCTACACAGGAGTTCTAGAAAACAGGAAATAAGTAAGTGTTGTTCTAATCGATCTGCTAGGGGTGTCCATCTAGTCAGATCGTCTAAGAGTTGTTCATGTAGTTCTATCAATCTGCCAGGGGTGTCCATCTGGTCAGATTGTCCAAGTCTAGAAAAGGTCAAACGACCGGAATGCATTCTTGCGAAGCAGGCAGGAGTGCACCAACTGCGATACAAATATGAAGCCTAAGGACTCAAGCTGCGTAGGCGGAGGGGAGCTACCCCCCAGGCCCAGCTAGACTCTTTTGTCCTACCCCACCCGCGAGTCGTTTGTGTTATGGACACGAGCCAACAAACGCTCCATCTAGACACAAGACAAGACAAGGATCACGAATGATACGGCGTATCATACCGGAGCGCACCAGTCACGGGTGAGCCAAAGCTGGGGAGCACCAGTTCTCAATGGTCACCCCCGTCGTCGATCCGAAACAAATCATTAATCATGAATGATACTACGTATCATACCGGAGTGCACCAGTCACGGGTGAGCCAAAGCTGGGGAGCACCAGTTCTCAATGGTCACCCCCGTCATCGATTAACTATCCGTAAGCGAGCCGTCTCTGGGCTAGCCAGCAGACATTCCACAAGAGTAGTGCCAACCTCCGTATAGGAGAGGCCCACGCCTGTGATCTTCTACAGAAATCCACACAATTATAATGTCTGGCTTATTAATTAGCATGGGAGGTTCAAGTTGCATCTTAAAAGTGGGTTCGAGCAGAAAGTAACATGTGATTATTTTCAAGTATTTTGCGGAAATAAAACTAGCAGTTCTAACATCATTTCTAGAAAAGTATAAAAGCAGTAACTAAAGTCTCATTCCTTGCCTGAAAGATTCCGGGAAGTATGTAATCCAGCAGGGTCTGGGTCAACCAACGGATCTACGGAACCTGTACGATAATCCTATCATCACAATCATACACTCTAACATCCACAGGCAACAACATAAGATAAGCTAGATTAACGGGGCCCGCTTTGGGTCACCAGACCTATGGGATGCTGCTTAATTCGATCGATCATTCTATCTATCCTATGTGCACATCAGAGTAAGTCCATTGATCGATCGAGGCGATACTTTAATGAGTTCGTTCTAGGTGAGTTACCTCATGCAAGTTGGCCCTAATTACTAGAGCAACAAAGGCTTTGAGAATCGTTACCTAGCCAGATGCGAAAGCTCCACGTAGATGACGATTCTGACACAACGCCGCGTCACCCGACGGTAGGTCAAGGGTGGAAGGCCTGGAGCATAGATTCCTATTAGCGATCCGATTCCAAACAGCGGGTAGCGTGCCGATAGGCGTTCCTACGGCTTCCGGAAAGCCGTATCAACAAACCGGGACGATCGGTTTGACGCGCGCAAGGTCTACGATGTTGAGAGTCGTAAGGGATGTTTACGACGTTGGAATACACCCTCAGGAATAGCAGGGGGCTGTCAGAAGACCCCGACAGCGAGAGTGTACGGTGAGATCTCCGCGACACGTCGAAACGTCAAAAACAACGTAAAACAGCGAGATATATCGCCGTTTCACGCAACAGGGCCCTGAGGTTGCAGTCAACGGCAGAGGGGAGCTCAAGAGGGTCGACGGCAGCAGAGGGAGGCCGCGGCGGCGGCGGCGGTCGCTGCCGCTGCTGCTGTGAAAACTGAGAAGATCCGTGGCCTTTTGCGGCGGTCTGGCGGTGGGTTCCGGCGACGCAGAGGTGGGTGAGGGTTGGGGATGATCGGGGATGAGGAGAGGCTCGTCGGCGTCGGGTTTCAGGTCGGAGAAGCCCGGGTCGGGGTGATTTGCGTGAGTGGGGGAGGAAATTAGGGCCGGCTGCGGAAACCCCTGTGTTGTGAAGAGGGTACAAGGCCCTAGGTCTTTATTAAGTAGCTTAGGGGGGGTCACGTGATAGTGAACGTGGGCTTAGCTACTGCTTAACGTGGGCTTGGCTTAGGTTTGCATGTGATTTGCCAGTTGGGTAGGTGAAAAGAACAGACTTAAGGTTCTTTAGTAATATTAGTATCAAGTGTTTTAAAGTTGAGTGTGTGAGGAGCAACCTGTGAATATATTGGGACCTAGGCCTTATGTTTTAATTATAGAAGTTTGTGTGGTTCAACAAACTGGTTCGGCCAAGGTTAAACAAGCTATGGCTAGGGTTTAAACTAATAAGTAGGATTATAAAGGGAGTTAGAAATATTGAGGGGAAAAAATATAGATTGTGCAAAATAGTGAAAGTGGGTCAAACAGGGCTCTAAAATTATGAAATAAATACTGGGGTGACCGGGACGACAAGAGAAGAAAGACGGAGAAGACGGATCACAATTTCGATGACGAGAAACGAAATTAAAAATAAAAACGTCTCTCGTCAAAAGTGAGAATCGCGACGTCTCTCCAAACAAGGTCAATTCGTGGGAGGACGACCCGTGAAATGACGTTACGAATCAACACCAAAATTCTAATACTCTCAGAGAGGGTCACAATGGCATATCACACTATAAGGGTCGGATACAGACAATGTCTAAAATAAATACGTGTACGAACAAGGCTACGTGCACGAAGGCGACGGTAATTCTAAGTTGGGCACACGTCGGGGTTGGCTTGGGTTGACACGTGTTCCCAAGTCAGACACGAGTCACGGAGGATATCTATAGGTTCAAGCAAGGTTCTAGGGTCTTACTGCGTGCACAGACGACATCTGCTATGCACACAGACCAAATCACTTTACGCACAGACCCAATTGCTGTGCACACACAAAATTCAAATCGGCCCGAAAACAGGCCGTTACAGTACTTCTCCGTCCGAATGACCAGCGCATCAAAGTCGGTCGGCGGGTCTTGGAGGAGGGATTTGTGGAGACTCCAGCTAGTTAGCCCCTTCTTGAAGGCCTCTATGGTGAGCTCGTCCCTGCAGATCATCACACCGAGCCTCTCATCTAGGAAGTGACGCAAAACTTCCGAATGGTCTCTCCTTCCTTCTGGACAATTGAGAACAGATAGTCTGAGGGCTTCCTCCTTATCCGCCCTGCACGGAATTACTGGCAAAATTTGTGGGATAGTTCGCCAAAGCATTCGATGGTCTTGGTGGGTAGACTGTTGTAGCATTCTAGGGCCAACCTCTGCAAAGTGTTCTGGAAGGCCAGGCATAGGAGCGCGTCATCTGCATCCTAGATCCCCATTTCCCCTGGACCTATGCACATGCTCGAGGGGGTCACCCACACCATCATAGAGCTCTAGTTGGGGAAGCTTGAACCTGAAAGGTATTGGGGAAGAAGTCACCCATCTTTCCAATGGGTTGGCATCCTCGGGGTAAGGGGGACGCTCAGGCGACCTTCGGACGTCACGATGACCGTCTCGGCCTTCACACTGACCTTCGGACCTAGCTGGCAAGCTGCCTCGATGCTCGGGGGCGTGCCCTGATGCACCCGAAACATACACATAGATTCCACCTGGCGGTGTCACGGTTGCCGGGCGTAGTACAGCCCCCAGGTGTCAATCCTGGGCTCTATCTACAAGCGGACGGTGTCAAATTATAGTATAAAGGATGTCGGATCCCACATGGATGGTGACAGTGTATTTGAGTTCTCAGATTATTTCTATATCTTGAAGTGAGATAGCTGTCGGGTTGAGAGGATTAGTTGTGGTATTGTTGTTGATTCAATAATAAAAGAGACTAGTGTATTAGGGATCACCGCTAAGACCGTCGGGGATCGATATTAGATTAGGATCCTTAAGTTGTATTAGGTTTAGGGGATTAATCTCTCAATTCGTACCACTCTCGTGGGTTAGAATATCGAGGTATTTCGGTGGCTCTCATTGACGCAATGACGGTAGCCGTCAATGTAGCGATATAGATCGTCGGTGGATCCCCTCAAGGCACGAGCCGGGCATGGTCACGAGCCTTGGTTGGATCCACCGATTTCCCTATTCGAATCCTAGGATACCCCTTAAGCACATCAATTCCACAGACTGTGGGCATGATCTCAGTATGGGTTATCCTAGGGATTTGGTAGGATCGACCGAAATACTCCCCTTTGTTCCCAATTCAACCTAGAGATCTGGATCTACATCTCCCCCCCAAAGTCTTAGGGCTAACCCATCAACCCTAGAGGAGACTACTCACTCATAGCGATTTCAACGAATAAAAATACGATTTTTGCAAGAGAAGACATCGTAGATAATTAATTGGATAAAGATCGCACAGCTTACGTTCCGAAGACGAAGAAAAACAGCGAGCAATAATTCAAAAGAAAGCCTAAGATTCTAGAACGCAAGAATAGCAATAGAACTCCAAAAATTATCTGATTATCTCCAAGTAATTAGGTTTAGATCTAACCAATATTTTTTGATCTCCTTTCTTCTCTCAAAATAGTTCCAAAATTACAAAATGAATCGAACCCCCCCAAACGCAGCAGCCAGATCCACTCTTCACTCCCCAAGCCCACAACAGATGGCCACACGCAATTTCCAAAATTAGCCTTCAGCGTCATCGACCGAGTCAGTGACTCGGTCGAGCAGGAGATAGCTCGGTCGGCTGCTCGGTCGAGCAGCCCTTCTGCTCGGTCGAGCAGCCCTTCTGCTCGAGCCCTTCTGCTCGGTCGAGTACATCAAGGAGTCACGCTTCTCCAAAAATTGCCACTCTGTCTGCTCGGCCCGAGTCAGCTCTGCTCAGTCGAGCAGCCAGCTGACTCGGTTGCTAAAATATCTGCCCGGGCAGTGTAGGAGGTTGGCTAAGCGTTGGACTTAGGGGCTGCTCGATCGAGTCATTGTACTGCTCGGTCCGAGCAGCATGCATATCTGCCGTCTTCCTTCATCTTGCATCTGCCCGACCGAGCAGCTGCTCTGCTCGGTCGAGTCACCTGGGAAAATGATTGTTGAAGCTCATGCAGCTTCTCCTCTCTTCTTGCTCTCTCCTCCACTCCTCCCATGGCTCCCAAAACTCGGTAAACTCCTGTAGAGATTCGACAACAGGCTCACGGGCGTGTTAGATGTGTCCATATCCAAACTGGGTCCCAAATCGCTCCAAAATCCCTGAAAACACATTAAACACTACGAAACTCGAATATAACATTAGAACTGTTATATCATAGGAAAATACGGGATTTGAATGCGAAATTGGCGTGAAATACGATGTCATGATGCTATGAAAAGAAGTAAAATATGGACACATCACGCCCTCCCCGTCTCTCAGGGGTTCTACTCCGGTTGCGGCTTCATTGACGACGATCATCATGCCTGGGTGAATGGCGCGGTTGTCAGAGTAGGCTCCTCCTGAGCAGTGGGAACCACGCTGATGACGGACTATGCACATTCCTGTGCCGTAGGCTTGAGGTCGACATCTCCGGGATCTCACTGTTCTCCCTCCGAAGCCTCTCGCGTTCAGCGACGATGAAGCGAAGGTGTCGATGAGCAGCTTCTTCGTCGAGACGGGCTTGTTGGGCAGCATCTGCCTCGTCCTCCAGGCATCTTCTGCTGACAGTAGCTTCTTCGTCATGCTTCCATTGTCGAGCAGCCTCTGCTTCTTCATCGATGTGTTTTTGCAAGGCAGTTATCTCTTCAGCGAGCCTCTTTGCTGAGCGACAGCTTCTTCTTCAAACTGAGAACAAAGGTTTCGCCTCAAGTTTGGGGGCTCAGAAGGGCCTAGGGGTGCCTCGGCTCTGGCCGTCTCAAAGCCTTTCATCATCTTAGCGAAGGCTTCGTAGCTTTGTTGGAGACACGGGCTGAGGCCTGAATGCTCTCAGCCATCCCCTCAGGGGGTAAGTCCGTCGAGGGAGTCCTATGATGAGAGTGTGACTCCTCATACATGTGGGCTTTGCCACGGGTGGGACTGTGGTTGATAGGTATGGAGTTTGACGTGGGTGTGACCCTTTGTTCTACAGACGACGCCAATTATTACGGGGTAAGATCCGCGTACAATGAATTTATATAGAGGGGAAACCAAGGGCACAGTGGTTACAAGTTGAGGGATGATTGGATAGGATGTTCACAAGTGTTTGGCGGTGTAGAGGCTAGGCGCACTTCAGAGGTCAATCTCTGGATCAATCCTACAAGTCCGTCGCTTATTCGCCACTCTTCTCGAGTTGGTCGTCGGTTGCTCGTTGCTTGGACGAGCTCACTTGCACAAAGGGCAACTCGTCAGAAAGGCCGGGCTGGGTTCCAACCTGCAGCCTCTCTGATGCCTAAGTCAGAATTAGGGCTTAGGAATGTGGATCAGACACGTAAGCCGAGCTAGATGTAGGTCGACCTTACGTGGCGAGCTTGGGTGGAAGAACAAATATGTGGACGATATTTGCTCTTGTATGTGTGAGAGAGTGAGAATTAATTAGCCAACCTCCCTCTCGATGAAAGTGGATGTGTATTTATAGCTGAAGGAGGAGGTTAGGTCGGGTTGACCTGGCGTGCTAAGCTGGCGTGTCAGACTGCGGAAGGTTCGCCCGAAGATGTCAAAGCTGTGCGTGTCAGCCATGCTTTTGTCAGACGGCGCAACGGCTAGAGGTGCTTTGTCAGAGTGTCAGAGCCGAAAGCACCAAGCGGTCAGACGACGCAGCGGTGATGTGTCCATATTTTCTATCTTTTCATAGCATCATTCCATTGCATTTCATGTCATATTCGCATCCAAATCCCGCATTTTCTTACGATACTGCAATTCTAACGCCATATTCAAGTTTCGTAGAGTTTTGTATATTTTCAAGGATTTTGGAGTGATTAATAACTGCTTTTGGACATGGACACATCCAGCACGCCCGTGAGTCCGTTGGCGAGGCTCCACAGGAGTTCGTCGAGGTTCGAGAGCCTATGGGAGGAGTAGAGGAGAATCTGACAAGAGAAATGAATGATTAGGGCTGTTTCCCAGGCGACTCGACTAAGTAGCACAAGCTGCTCGGTCGAGCTGACACAAGCCCAGCAGAGTGCACATTTTACTCGACTGAGCAGAATGGCGACTCGGTCCGAGTCGACCCATTTTCGAGCTGCATCTCACCAATGTCCTACTCGACCTTGCAGGACATACTCGACCGAGCCATCGGACTACTTAACCGAGCAAGGCCTACTCGGTCCGAGTAGGCAGAGCGACATTTTTGGAGGGAGGCCCGAGCTACTAACAGCTCGGCCGAGTAGGCGGGCTGCTCGACCGAGCAGCCCGGACCCTTCACCGAAGCCAAAGAGCAGTGCTTGACCGAGCAAGCTTCTGCTCGACTGGGTCGCTGACTCGGTCGACGACATGCAGGCTAATTTCGAAATGTTTTTCATGGGCCCCACACTTACGCATTGAAGCGATGTTTAGACTAAGCATAGGGCAGGGCTTTGAAGGGGAGGATATTCTGTTTTTGAATTGAGCTAGAGAGAGGAGATTAAAAACGATTGTAGATCTAGATCTAGGATTTGGGGGATGATCACTCCATATTTTACACCTTTTTTCTGCATGTTTTCATGATGTTTTGGTCGACCATATTGCGTTTTTCACGATTATCCGACGATATTGCGATGCTTTTCACTATTTCTTGTTTTTGTCGTATTTCAGGAAATATGGAGCGATTTGGAGCGAAATTGAGATCAGAAGATTTTCACGCACTTCGGAGTGTCACCCACGGCTTATTGGAGGACTTATCAGCGATGGAGGATGAGCAGAAGAAGAAGAAATTCCATAGGAGCGATGAGGGAGCGGAAAGAAGAAGAAATGAGCTCAGAAGCACATCACTCGGCCGAGCAAGACTGCTCATTCGGCCGAGTGAAGGATCACCCTCGCCCGAGTGAAACGGATACGCACTGCGAATTTCAGACGTTTCCTCGGCCGAGCAAGGGAGTCTACTCGGCCAAGTGAGAAATCTCACTCGCCCAAGTCAGTCAGAGAAATCAGACAGAAAAGAGCCCAAGTTACTGGAAAAATCTGAGAAAGCTCACTCGGCCGAACAAGAAGACTACTCAGCCGAACGAAGAAGACTACTCGGCCGAGCCACCCCGAGAGACGGACCCCTGAGAACCCCAAAGTTTCTGTTATTTTACAGGGTTTGTCACTCGGGCGAGTGACAAGGGTCACTCGGCCGAGTGACCCTCTCCGACTGCTGCTAGGAATGCGAATTCTAGGCTGCGCAGGGGCAGTTTTGTCATGATTTTTTGGACGATTTTGGCTTGTATTTAAACCTAGTTTTTACCCTAGTTTTAGGAGAGACTTGAATTACTTTTTAGGGATTTCTATTAGGTTTTAGACGGCTATTCTTTGGAGAAATCTCAGCTGGAGATCATTGGCTACAACATTGGTTTGTTCTTTCTTGTTAAAAAAACTCATTTTTATGAATTGTTTCTTATTTGCAATGAATTGTGCCATGATTATTATTGTTATTTCTGAGATTTTCATGATGATTAGTGAGTAGTTCCGTCGTTCTAGGGCATGGGGATGAACCCTATGGACCCGATCTTTGAATTGTGATGAATTTATAGATTTGTTGCTAGAATTGATAATGGTTAGGTTGTGGTTGATTTATTACGAGTAGCTAGGAATTCATATTGATTGGGATTTGCAAGAGATTGGATCCCAATTGATAGGAAGGCCTAGATATTCGATTTAGATTGATAATTGAATTTCTCTAGATTTGGTTTGCAAGAGATTGAGCCAAAGCTAGGATTTTTAATTATAAATCTATATTAATATTCGTTTGCAAGAGATTGGACGAATACGAACTATCATAACCTAGGTCGTAGCTCGAGTTTGTACGAGAGTGGGCTCGAGATGCGATTGGACAATGATGTCGATCTTCACGCTAGCGGCTTAAGGTAGGGTTTGCACGAGAGTGGGCTCTATTCTAGGTTTGCTATAGACCGGCAATAGCGCGAGGGTGTGAGCTTGGTTCTACATTAAGTTGCGACTAGTTCACCTATATTCAAGCTTAGCAACAATGAAATTTATGATTCACAAGGATGAGAGACGGTCCGTAGTGGGGATTTCCTATACCAAGACGTTTTATTATATTGATATTTCTTGCTATTGAATGATTGTGACTATTACATCAAAACATTCTTATTCTCTTGATAGCTAGGTAATCAAAGTGAGATACTATCATTTGTCCTCCATGTGTTCGATACCCGCTCGCCATTACACCGTGCGCTTGCGGTAAGACTACAAGTCATTTTTCGGGTGTATATCCGGACGCGATCAAGTCATTGTCGTCGTTGTCAGGGAGGCGACGATATTTTATTTTTTTACTTAGTTATTTCTTTTTGTTTATTTATTTTTATCTTTTTATTCCTCTATCGTACTAACAATTCCATCGAAGCTCTATTTTTCTGTGCATGTACACGAGATCGACGGAGCATCAAGAAGATCTATTATTTGACCCGGAGATCGAACGAACGGTAAGGAGGCTTAAAGCGGAGAGAAGACTTGATATAGAGGACGATTGTATGAACCGACGGGAGACACCGGAGGAGTTAGCGGAATGCATGGCTAGATTAATATCTATCAGAGATAGGCTTCGGCCTAAGACTACTTCTACTACTTCATCCATTGTGATGCCGGAGTTGGCGGCGGACAAGAATTTCGAGCTCAAAACGGGACTAGTGGTTCTAATGCAACAAGACCCATTTCATGGGAACGCCCACAAGAATCCACACTACCATCTTCAATTATTCTTGTCCAAGTGTGCCACCTTTCAGATGCCCAGTGTACCGGTCGATGCTATCCGACTGCGCCTCTTTCCATTCACTCTCAGAGACAAAGCATTATATTGGTTGAGGACGCAAGCGGAGGGGATCTTTACTACATGGGATGAGTTGGCAAGTGCTTTTGTGAACAAATTCTACCCACCATTAAGACCGTCAAGATAAGGAGCACACTTATGTCCTTCAAGCAAGGACCTCAGGAGACTCTATTTGAGGCATGGGAGCACTTTAAAGATCTCCAACATCAATGCCCACATCACAGCATTGAAGCATGGGAGCTAGTACATAGCTTTTATAATGGACTCCAACCGGGCACTAAGCAAATCATAGATGCAACCACCAACGGAGCCATTCTATCTAAGACACCGGAAGAAGCTACGGCCCTACTAGAGGAGATGGCCTCTAACAACCAACAATGGGGCGACAAGAGAGGACATTCTTCATCCTCCTTGAAGCCAACAAGCATATACGAAGCCAAGGCTGTAGCGGAGCTTTCTACGAAGTTTGACTCTCTCCACAAGGTCGTGGAGAGATTGGAGAAGTTGATCACCGAGCCGCATGGAACTCCCGCCACATCTACCCCGGGAGGCAATATGAGCGATTGGCAAGACCAATCTCAAGCTATATTCGTTAGAAGAGAGCAATGAGAGGGTGCCATTGAACAAGTCCAATATATTGCGGGGAACACCGGTTATTGGGCCAACCCGACCGCGAGAAATCATCCGGGCTTCTCATATGCGAATAATGATGGAGCTTTGAACCCACCACCGTCACAACAACCTCAAGCTCGGCCTCCACCTCCACAACCTCAATATCAACCGAGAGGGCCACCACAACAAAGCTACCCGCCTAGGCAACAAGCGGGACCATATAGGCCACCGGGCTACAATCAAGGGTGGAGAGCTCCCAACCCACTGTTGGATCCTGTGGATCACAAACAACACTAGAAGGGGAGTTGAATAGTGTTGTATAGAGATAAAAATTTTTCATTGTTTACAAATTAACACAAAGCAAATCCTTCTAATGTTGCCTAAGAAACCAAGTAGAGTGATCTACGCTTGGTTCTTAATCAACAAAGTAATCTTATAATCACAAAGTAATTTCACAGCAGGTAGTCGACTCCCTATGAACAGTAGTCGACTCCCAGAGAATTTATAATCACAGTTAAGATAGATAAGATTACAAGTAATACAAATATTATATCTTTATTCACAGCGGATAAAAGAAAGTTAATCTTTGCAATAGATGTACAACAATTAGCAAATAATAAAGTAAGAGCAAAGATGAACAAACACAGATAAGCAATCGCAGACACAAGGATTTTTATCCTGGTTCCCCACAACTTTTGGGTACGTCCAGTCCCCGACCAATCCGGTACAAGATTTCCACTATCTGCCTTGGCAAATACAAATACCTAACTCCACTCGTTAGGATTTCCAACGACCTAGTCTTGACCAGGATTTCTAACCGTAACACCTAGACTTGTCTAGGGTTTCCAACAACAACACCCCTACACCAAAGGGTAATCTCAAAATAAAATCAATATCCAATTCACCACAATAGTTTGGTGGAGATCGGATTTACACCCAGATTCTATAGCCAAATAGTAATAGACAATTACGTGTAGTGGCTTGATAGAATAAGATTCTAAATCACACAAAGATACGAATTGAAGTCTTTGTGATCTAGATCTAATGTTTTTCAAAAATCCTTTAAATAAAAATTCGAGAACAAATAATACGGATTTGAAAAACAGTTAGCCAAATAATAAGATTATGATCTTCAGAAAATAATAACAAACAAAATTACAAGATCAAGAGTAAAACAGATTTAGCTAAGAGAGAATGAGAGCTGAGAACTTTAGAGCGTTTTGAACAAGAGAATTTGAATTCGATAGTTGTTGTATTTTTCTCAATGAAAATGATCCTCTATTTATAGGAGAAATCTGAGAATTCAAAATTCAAATTCCTTTGACTTTTGTTCCGGAAATCATGGGAGAAAATCAATCAAAGATATTTCAAAAATTAAGTCAAAACGTCAAACTTTGACAGCTGGTAGTCGACTCCCTAAGAGTGGTAGTCGACTCCCAGTGTGTTTCAGGAGAAATTGATTCTCAGCTGGTAGTCGACTCCTTACCTTTGGTAGTCGACTCCCAGAGGAGTTTCTACTGAACCACAGCTAGTCAGTCAAGTAGTTAACTCCAGGGTGTAGTGGAGTTTCACTACGGAAATATAAAACGACTAGAGAAAGCTCTCAATATATTTTGAAAATGATTTAAAAGATATTTAAAACGTTTTTGAAATCATTTGTGTGTGTGATTGTCTATACAATTTGGCTTTAACAATACCTTAAGAAAGACACAACACACTCACTATAGACTAGGACACGTCTTCGGAAGCTTGATCAACTGATGGAGTGGATGTGAGCTTCACTTAAGCTTCTTGTTCTATATGAGCTTTGAGCTTCATCATTTATATTAGCAATGTTCGTCCTTGTCTTTGAGCGTAGATTGTGCTTCTTTGAGTATGTATAAAGCTTTTCATTTGTTGCACATCCTGCACACTTCATTGTAGTGTAGTTAGTACACTAAGCTTCATTTGGTGTGCTCATCATCAAAATTACTTGGGGTGGAATTCAATTTCCATCACCCACCACAAGCACAACCGAGATCGGATCATGAAGCTAGGGTGGAAGAATTCATGGTGGAGCAAAAGAAGATAAATGCTAGGTTGACGGCTCAACAAGATTCTCTTAATACCGTCGTGGCACAACTAGCAGAGCAACTTGCGTTGCTTAACAAAAACACTCAACAATTGCCGGCCCAATCGGAGCCAAACCCACGGGGAAATACCGGCTACATCAATGCAGTGGTTGCGGTTACTACTAGGGGCGGGAAGGACACTACCCCGACATGGTTCAAACCAAGGAGCCCGTGGAAGAAATTGTGGATGACAAAGAGCCGGCAATTGAGGAGGAGTGCCCAAAAGAGCCGCAAGAAGGTGGAAATTCTAAAATTGTGAAGCCACGCGAGGAGCGCACCTATATACCATCGGTGCCCTTCCCACAAAGGTTGGCGAGAGCAAAGATTAAGAAGCGTCTAGCTAAATTCCTTGAGTACTTGCAAGGAGTAAGCCTCAATATACCTTTCTTGGACGCTATTGTAGAGATCCCGTCATATGCCAAGTTCTTGAAAGACTTGATTTCGGGAAAGAAGAAAAAGGAGGAGATAATGCTCGTCGAGCAAGGCACATGGTTCACCCAGCAGGAGAAGGAGCCGACAAAATTCAAAGATCCCGAAAGCTTTTGCATTCCATGCACACTTGGAGGAGTCCCACTACAAAAGGCTTTCGTAGATTTGGGAGCAAGTGTGAGCCTAATGCCCTTAAGTATGTTTGAGAAATTGAATACGGGAACCGACTTGAAGCCTATAGATATGAGAATACAACTAGCGAATGGTCGGGTTACTAGGCCGGTGGGAATTCCGGAGAACATACCGCTCTAAGTGCCGGGAGAAATTTTCTTGCCGTGCGATTTCGCAATTATGGACATCAAGGAGGAGGGCGATACTTTGCTAATCCTTGGACGCCCCTTCTTAGCCACCGCTGGCGTGATAGTTGACGTGAGGGAGGACACCTTGTCTTTAAATGTCGGAAACATCGAGGTAGAGCTCCATATCCCTAAAGCAATGAAGCATATGCCCTGCCAAGAGGGAGTGGATTATGTGGACCTCCTCGATGAGGTGATCAATGAAGCTATACTGCATTCCATTGGCGCCTTGCACGATAACGGCTTTGAAGAAGGCCAATTTTCTAGCAATGGAGAAAAGTTGGAAGACCCTCTGGATGACTCTAAGGGTGATGACAAAGAAGACGACGCTGAAGTCGCGAGAATTAGGGACTATGCAAGCTCTCCACGGCCAACAAATTGAAGAAAGCTCCGCCAGATAAGAAAGCATCATCACCGGTGAAGAAAAAGAATGGTACAAGCTCTAGCTTGGGGGACTTATCCCCCAACACCACCCATGATGAGGGGAAGCTGAGAAAAGCCCACGAGCATCAACAATTGAATCCAAGTGGCCTTCCCGGTAAATTTGACGGGCGCATCTCACATGCGTCGAATATCACGCACTAAACGAATATCTTAAGGGGTCGAGCTCAAGACCTTAAACGAGCGCTTGTCGGGAGGCAACCCGACGGTTTTTATAGTATTTTTAGTTGGATTTTATTTTTGTTTTAGATTTTTCTTAGTGTTTAGAGTCTAGAGTCAATAAAAATCGTGACAACGGGCTCTATTTTTCATGACAGGAGATGGAGAACGAGAAATCATTCATATGGAGGATGACTATGGCAAGGGAGAGCGCTCCAGGAATACGCTCAGGCCACAGGAGAAGGAAGAAACTGACGGGGCCGAGAAAAACAGAGAATGGAGCGAAAACAGAGAGCCGAGGCAGAAAACATCAAGCCACTCGGTCGAATGAACTTTCCATTCGGCCGAGTGAAGACTCTACTCGGCCGAGTAGAGTACTGATCAGGGAAGATCCTACATGCCCACTCTCTGTTATTTTCTGTGATTTATAGTGTTTATTGCCACTCGGTCGATTGATTATGTTACTCGGCTGAGTGAATCTGATACCCTGCACGCTTCATTATCGCTGAGTGGCCTTGCTACTCGGTCGAGTGGAACTTGACCATTCGGCCGAATGGGAAAAGCTGCTCGGCCGAGTCGTAAGTATAGGCTGAAATTCGAAAAAAATTTAACGCCGAGCCATTCGGCCGAGTGAACGCGTCACTCGGCTGAGTGACCCAGCTATATATAACCGGCAGGCGCTGCACGAATTTCGAAAACCCCAAAATCCACAATTCTTTCTCTGCAGCGCCCGAGCCGTTTCGTATTCCCCTCGCTTCGCCCAAATCATCCCTCTCCTCGCCCGGGCCGCTCCCCACCGCCGTCGCCGACCACCACGCCGGTCGCCGACGTCGCCCCGCCGCCAGTCACTGCCGGCGCCGTCGCCCCTTCGCCGCACTTCCCCCATTTAGCCCCAAACTCCTATTTCTCGCTCATTTCTCCAATCCATATGCCCCTTAAGCCCAAAATTCAAATTAATTCTTATATATATCTATTATACCACATCCCCCCTATATATATTGATATACATCGCTGATTTGATTGTTTGTTTTTCAGGATAGCTTGGGGGAGCTTGGGGGAGTTTCAGGACGCTTTATAGCTCTGCGGAGGAGGTGATTCTTCGCACACTTCACTTTTTGCTCTCGCGTCGTGCTCAGGTATACTCTTTCCGTTTTATAGCACTTCGCATATCATCTGGGTGGGCACGCCTCACGGGCCACATGCCCCCACGTCTTAGGCCGTGCACTCGGGAGCCCGCTTCCAAGCGTAAGAGGTCAGGCGATCCTGGCTCCTCTTCTGTTAGGGCAAAATCCCCGCCACCTAGCCCGCCACCACTTACACAGCCGCCTCCTGCAGCACCCATTTCACCACAGGCACCGCCCGCCCCCGCTATCGATGCGATGGAGATTACGTTCAGAGATGACGCACACCGTGCCAGATTTGAGCGTATCTCCCATCGCTCGATCGTACCCCCTAGGTTTGTACACCTTGCTGACTTTGAGCGCCTAGGGATACTAGAGGGGCTACTCTAGTTGTATGACAACGTGGGATGGAGTGATTTCTTGTTGGTGTCGGCGGACACTTACATCCGCCCGACACTAGAGGTCCTTAGCTCTATTGACCGGACCCCTGGAGGATGCTCCTTATGTCTGATGGATCGAGAGTGCGAGGTCACTCTCGACATGCTTAGAGCATTCTTCCAGTGGCCCGCTGTCCCTGACCCTGATCGAGCTTACAGTCACACGCACATCCCACCCCCGTCATTCGACACGCACGCTTTTTGGACACGTATCACGGGTTCTCCCCTCGACTTTGACCCTAGTCGGGCCAAGGCCTCCGTGATCCTCCACCCATGCCTCTGCATTGCACAGCGCCTTATGGTGACCACTTTTTTTGCGAGGTATGAGCCGGGGACGATGTCGATGCCAGAGCTCTACATGCTCTACGCGATGACACGATCGCAGGCCTACGAGCGAGGAGGAGATGTTTTGGTCCCCGCCGTCGAGATTGATATCGCCAGTTGGTACATCGACCGCATCATTATTTCTGTCGGCGCTCGGATGCCTATCTGTTGCGGCGGTCTGATTACCCTCTTGGCCCTCTTGTGCGGAGTTGACCTCCCAGCTGGCTTGCTGAGACCACCTGGCCCCACCTCACTTTCCATAGATTTTATGGCCCAGATGAGGATGCTTGGTCCTCATGGTCAGCACCACTGGGTGTGGCTGCACGGTCCCTAAAGTGCCGATTACATGATTCTGCCAAGACCTGCTCGGACGCATATGGCAGACAGTGGATTCCAACGATGGATCTCATCATCCCCGCCGTGTACGTGCTTGAGCATGAGGGTGCTCAGTAGGAGCCCCTCCTTCCACCCGTTGACCCCGTGATACCCCAGCCTGCTCCAGATCTGTCTGCGCCTCCCGACACCTCTGTCCACATGTCTGTTAGTGTCGGGAGCACTTTTGCTGCGTCCACCACCACCACCACCACCACTGTGCCGATTTCCATAGATCCCATTTCTACGGCGAGCCCTGAGCGTCCCCCCACCATAGTTGAGTGTGGCGAGCCTTCTTTTGCCTCCGCGGTGGAGACCCTTTCCTCATTCTTGTTCTCGACCCCTGTGGAGTCATTTCCTTCGCACTTCACGACCTCCCCAGTCGTCGACCCTTCGGTCTCCACTGCCACTATATTCTCTGAGAGTATTGTGACGTCTGTCCATACGCCTGTGTCACTGACCTCTCTGCCTGCCTCGTCGTTTGCCACTACTTCTGCTTCTGCTTTTGCTCCATCCTCTTCGACCTTTCCTGCGTCTCGGCCTCCCACAGAGACTGAGTGTCACTTAGTGAGCACAGCACCACCGCACCACCCCACTGTTGCACATATCCTTTATGGTAGCCACGCGAGACATCCCGCTCTTCACCTGTTCGTCTTGCTCGACCCTCTGCTCCACCTCCCCCGACACCCTAGTTCAGCACCTCCGTGCTCTAGAGGGGACGGTGAGTGGACTTAGAGCAGATTTTCGGGCTCTCTCCGCTACTGTTAGCACTGTACAGACCCGAGTCACTTTACTTCCTGGTATTCAGGCTTGCCTGAACCAGATTCTTGAGCGTCTGCCCCAGCCACCCACCCCCACCCAACAGCATGCACAACCACCACCTCTGCCACAGGACAGTGCTGGTGCCCCACGACCCACCTAGGCACACTCTGGATGCCTTACATATTTTTGATGCTGTTACGCTAGATGTTTTGCGCCTGCTGATATTTTGCACCCCCTCCTCCATACACGTTTTGATCACTTTTTTGTTCATATCTGCCTATATCTTTTTGGGAGAGAGGGAGTACTCTTGGGGACACTCATATTGCACCATTTTGATCTCTACATGCACCATTTGCATACCCATATCATTTTCTGTTATTTGCATTTCCATCATGCATGCATCCTCACCCACCCCATCCATTTTTGTCTCTCAGTGAGCCACACTTTGCACATTGAGGACACTGTGCACTTTAAGCTTGGGGGAGTGAGTTCTCACGCACTTTTTATTTTTGTCGCCTTTTGTTTCCATTTTCCCACTTTTCTTTGTTTTTACACTTATTTTCGCCCACTTTTTCATTTTTTTTTTCATGCATCACGTTTTTCTTACTTTTTGTGTGTGCTGCATATGTACAGTAGTTTTTATTTTTCTTTTATCCTTATTTCTTTTAACCTTTTTGCTAGAGATGAATTTTCTTTGATGACGATGACGTGGTATTAGCTTATCTCTATATGCATATTATCTTGTCATGCCATCGCTTTTATTTCAGATATCATATGCTATGTCTTGTTATGCATTCGAGATAGTAACCCGCCTTTTGTTGTATGAATATGGATGAAATTCTTTATTAGCTGAGTCTGATAACTTTTACTGTATACCCTTCATAGAAAACACACCAAGCTTCACGCATTGATTGCTTATATCTGGAGTACTGCTTTCTTGTCTTATATCACTTCTTATTGCATGAAAATTGTACGCTTCACTTTCAGGTTGATTGAATATATGCTAGGTTGATATAACTGGATTAGTTTACTTTCTGAGATTAAACTGAGTAGATTACATTACTCTGCTGAAAGTTGTCGTGCACATTCTATAGAGTGAACCGAGTGTTACATATATTTCTTTCTCCGCCTATCTTGAGCATTATTTCTATACTTAAAATCATTGGTTAATCTCCCTTTAGATATTCTTATATTGGCATTTCCCCCGCTACAAAAATCCAAGCTCCTATACCCCAAAATCAAAAAGAAACAAAAAATTCTTGTATATCTTTCTATCTTTTGATTTGGGATCACAGTTGTATATTTATGCAAAAAAAGAAAAAGAAAGAAAAGAGAAAAGAAGTTTATACATGATCCCATCTCATACTCTTTCTCTCTTTCTCCCCTCTTTTATTTTTATTTTTATTTTTATTTTTTGGAGCTTCAAAAATGGGGAATGTTCTTATTGCTAGATTTGATGCCACCATGCTTATAGATAAGCTTGGAGGAGAGGATCCAATGATGTGTGAGAGAGTGACTACTTGATTGTGCATGACAACCTAAGCTAGGTAATTTTCTATACTCGGCGAGATTACTAAAAGTTTTGCGAAATCCAGGAATTGAAACTCAGCATGCATTTCATGAAAACCACTCCTTTCTATTCTTATTGCTTCATATTGTGTGATATCACTTATACTCCAAATAGAAAGCATTCAATTGAAAAGGGTGTGGTCTATGATTATGTATACCGCTTTAGATGCTTCAGACAATGTTAATTCTAGAATGATTCCATATTTCATATTGTTTTGCTATTCTTGGGTTTCTATTTTGAATGCATCCTTATATCATGATATCGAGATGAAAATCTTTGGCATGTGTTTTATATTCGTCGTATGCTATAAGAGTAAGCGAAACCCACGTCCTGAGAAAATGATCTAGCACCTCCCTCTTCGTTTTCTTATCTATTTTCTATTTCTTTTTTTTTCCTTTTCCTTATTTTTATCCATCGGGTTCGCCTTTTACTCATCTTCCTCGAGGACGAGTAAGAGGTAAGCTTGGGGGATTTTGATCACTCCATATTTTACACCTTTTTTCTGCATGTTTTCATGACGTTTTGATCGTCCATATTGCGTTTTTCACGATTATCCGACGATATTGCGATGCTTTTCACTATTTCTTGTTTTTGTCGTATTTCAGGAAATATGGAGCGATTTGGAGCGAAATTGAGATCAGAAGATTTTCACGCACTTCGGAGTGTCACCCACGGCTTATTGGAGGACTTATCAGTGATGGAGGATGAGCGAAAGAAGAAGGAATTCCATAGGAGCGACGAGTGAACGAAAAGAAGAAGAAATGAGCTCAGAAGCACATCACTCGGCCGAGCAAGACTGCTCATTCGGCCGAGTGAAGGATCACCCTCGCCCGAGTGAAACGGATACGCACTGCGAATTTCAGACGTTTCCTCGGCCGAGCAAGGAAGTCTACTCGGCCGAGTGAGAAAGCTCACTCGCCCGAGTCAGTCAGAGAAATCAGACAGAAAAGAGCCCAAGTTACTGGAAAATCTGAGAAAGCTCACTCGGCCGAACAAGAAGACTACTCGGCCGAACGAAGAAGACTACTCGGCCGAGCCACCCTGAGAGACGGACCCCTGAGAACCCCGAAGTTACTGTTATTTTACAGGGTTTGTCACTCGGGCGAGTGACAAGGGTCACTCGACCGAGTGACCCTCTCCGACTGCTGCTAGGAATGCGAATTCTAGGCTGCGTAGGGACAGTTTTGTCACGATTTTTTAGACGATTTTGGCTTGTATTTAAACCTAGTTTTTACCCTAGTTTTAGGAGAGACTTGAATTACTTTTTAGGGATTTCTATTAGGTTTTAGACGGCTATTCTTTGGAGAAATCTCAGCTGGAGATCATTGGCTACAACATTGGTTTGTTCTTTCTTGTTAAAAACTCATTTTTATGAATTGTTTCTTATTTGCAATGAATTGTGCCATGATTATTATTGTTATTTCTGAGATTTTCATGATGATTAGTGAGTAGTTACATCGTTCTAGGGCTTAGGGATGAACCCTATGGACCCGATCTTTGAATTGTGATGAATTTATAGATTTGTTGCTAGAATTGATAATGGTTAGGTTGTGATCGATTTATTACGAGTAGCTAAGAATTCATATCGATTGGGATTTGCAAGAGATTGGATCCCAATTGATAGGAAGGCCTAGATATTCGATTTAGATTGATAATTGAATTTCTCTAGATTTGGTTTGCAAGAGATTGGGCCAAAGCTAGGATTTTTAATTATAAATCTATATTAATATTCGTTTGCAAGAGATTGGACGAATACGAACTATCATAACCTAGGTCGTAGCTCGAGTTTGCACGAGAGTGTGCTCGAGATGCGATTGGAAAATGATGTCGATCTTCATGATAGCGGCTTAAGGTAGGGTTTGCACGAGAGTGGGCTCTATTCTAGGTTTGCTATAGACCGGCAATAGCGCGAGAGCGTGAGCTTGGTTCTACATTAAGTTGCGACTAGTTCACCTATATTCAAGCTTAGCAACACTGAAATTTATGATTCACAAGGATGAGAGACGGTCCTTAGTGGAGATTTCCTATCCCTAGACGCTTTATTATATTGATATTTATTGCTATTGGACGATTGTGACTATTACATCAAAACTATTCTTATTCTCTTGATAGCTAGATAATTGACCGGCGCCCCCGTTTACGGTTTGGGCGCGGTGTCGTTTTACCGCAAGTGCACGGTTAGTGTAGGGTGCGGGTATATCGAACACAGGGAGGTGGATGGCTTGAGTGGCTACTAGCCTCGCCTAGGTCGTGTGCTAGCTACGCAGGATGATATGGGTGGAAGTGTAGAAATAAAAGAAAGAAATAAAAATGACACAAAATGAATCCCCGCTAACACGGGCTAGAGCACTCATGACACTTGGCATTTGACTTGATCCAGGGTGAGACATTGCCCCAAAAGGTGGTACCTAGCGTCCATGGCCCGATATTCCGGTCGGTGCCAAGCACGCTAGGCCTACCCGGTTCCGGACGGTGGGCACTCCCGTGTCCATAAACACCTTCCGCAACCGGGAGCATTAAGGCCACAATGATATCTCCCAACACTTCGTCCAAGCCGCTCCCGCGTGCGAGGACTCGATGTCTACGCTGGGGGCGTGAGCTATGTCTAGGGGGTCAACCGCCAATTTTATTCCCCCTTGGCCCGACGGTCAGAGGCGGTCTTTCTCCCGCCAATGACAATGAAACACCCCCGCGTAACCCTAATGGCCAATTAGGTCAAATGTGATTTCTAGCAATACATCGAAGCGGATCTTGACAGGACAAGCACCGGACCCCAATCCCCAACACATCTAGTGTGTCGTCGTACGAATTGGACCCAGATTGCTAGAAATCCCCATTGACACATTTCATCGAACACGTGCCATGCAACCAAGTCTAATGTAAATTTCCAAGCATCAATCTTACCCTAACCCGTATTAGGGTTCATCAATACTAATCCATGATGAAAAACATATAAACAAACAACACAAAAGACATACAAACATTCATCATGAAGCAAAAGAAATACAACACAAAAAATGGAGAACAAGAGAAAGAAATACTTATCTTGAGTTTGAATCTTCAATCCAATACAAGATTTATTAACAAAAAGACCTAATCTAATCTAACCTAAAGCTCACAAGAGAAAGGGGCAAAAGCCCTAAAAACTGAGAAGAGATCTCCCTTCAGTCGGCCAACTTCGAGTATTTATAGCCCCACTTCGAAACCCTAATGGTTCGGGTCCAAACCCGCAGAAAAAAACGTCACCCCGATCGGTTGACAGGTCAACCGATCGGGTGATCCGTTACAAATAGTAAACAGAAAACGGCGGAGCTTCACCCGGTCAGATGAACCGGTCGGTTGAGTTCTTGGGGTGACCGGTTGGATCTTGGAGCCGTCGGGTGAAGCGATCGGTTGGACGCCCGTGTCTTCAGCTCTTCAACATCAGCTACAGATGAACCGATCGGGTGAGAGTCACCCGATCGGTTGGCATTTTGCTCGAAAAAACAGAGAACAGCCCCCCGCTGAACCGGTCTGTGAACCGATCGGGTGACTTCCTTATGAGCTGCGGCAGAGACCGGGTGGGGCACGCGTGCATCACCCGATCGGTTTGGAGATGACCAACCGACCGGGTGAGGGGCTGAAAGATGAATTCTTTGACGTTTGACCCCCTGGATCACGCGCGACTCCTCCCGTTGCTCCGGGGACTTGAGATATCATCGTTAAACGTCCCCTACACGGTCAATCTTCGGCAAACACGGATAAACTAAGAAAAGTGAAAGAAAACGGGAAAATACACGAAAACGGATAAGAGACGGCGGAAAAACACGAAGAAACACAAAAGAAAACGTGCGTGAATATATGAAATATAAATGCACGTCAAAATCCCCCAAGCTGAACTCTTCCTCATCCTCGAGGAAGACGAGTGAGAGTAGGAGCTCGGAGGGGAAAAATAGAAAGAAAGAGAGAAAAAGAAAACTCTATATCCTAGATCCCCCGTAAGGGCAAACAAAATCAAACACGCCACACGAAGCAAGCATACGACAATACATAACACTAAACCAAGGAATGTGAGTCCAAACAAGTGTCATGGGCTCACGCGGTGAAGCGCGAGTGAGCGTGGTCGTGTGCTAGTAAACGGTATCACTATCTACATTGTGCAATAAAGCTTCATATACACATATCCAAGATATGACCCAAATATCGATTCGAATTGAATCAAGCGGTGAATATATGGTTCAAGCATGCATGAGAATAGAGAGAGAATCGAAACATATCATGCGTTAGGGACTCCACAACTAGGGTTAAGGAAATCACCACACTAAAGCCTAGATAATTGCTAAAAAGTTCCTAAGCCAAGTGTTTTCGAAAACGAGGGGGGTTGAGATGATGTGGAGTAGAACACTCGATGCAAATTCTCGCCTTCCCTTTATTCTCGGCAAGTAGGAAAAAATATTCACACTGGAAATTTTTGGGTTTTGGGTATTTGTATTTTTTTTCTTTTCTTTTCATTTTGGGTTTTTCTTTTCTTTTCTCCTTTTTTGGATTTTTGGATATTGGGATATATACATGTGTACTCTCCCAAGTGGGAGAACGGTACACGACGAGGGGATTTGCACCAAGTAAAACAAAAAAGAAATCGGAATCTAAACACTTGGGCAAAGGAAACTATTCTCGCTAATTAGAGCATGGCCTAAATGGGTTATCCTAGTCCTTAATTGTGGAATCCCGACACATGCGAAATGAAGTATACGATATATTATAGCATGCATATAGAAGCAGACATTAGAAGCAAATACCGCATATTCAATATCGAAGCATGATAATCTAGGGGTCAACCAAGGGTAGGTATATAAATCAACATCACAAAGTAGAAGCACACTATAAGCTAGACACGACACACGACTCACATAAAAGCAAAGTGGACCCACGAAGCGTGAAATGCAAGAGGACTCGATAACCTAGGGTTAGTGAGTGTGATTATCGATGCCATGCTAGGTGCGTGTGATTTTGTGGCACTTCATCATATGGGGTCATCTCTAGGGGAGAGAGAGAGAGAACAAAAGATGAGAAGAAAAAAGAAAAACACGATGGAAAACGACTCAAAAACGAAGAAAAACGACACAAATGACGCACGAAGTGCGACTCCCCCAAGCTGAAACTTGCATTGTCCTCAATGCAATAGTAGTGAATACGGGAGGGCAATGAAAATGGGGGGAAGTTACGCACGGACACAAAAAATGAAAAACACGAAAAACACATGAGCGAAACTAAAAAAAATAAAGAAAAAGAAACACTCAAATAAAAGGTATAAAACACGACAAAAGAACACCTAGACACAAACACACAACAACGACACACGAAAACATGCACACAAAAGTCGATTTCCCCCAAGCTGAACATGACAATGCTAGCAAAATGATATGATCAATGTGATGCAGAAATATGCTAGGGGAAAATCGGAAAAGAAATATATCAGAATGCAGGAGAGACAGTCTGATCGTTCTCCTCGGAAGAGGATGTGGGGTGAAATGATAGAAGGGCACGACATGAAGGGTTATTAAGATGCAAAAGCAAATCCTAGATACGCTCCCCCTCGCTAATGAGAGGAGACGAGATTATTCAAATCTAAACTAGAAAGCGGTAAATTTTTACACTACTGGATTAGGATACACCTGAGCATAGGCGGATCCAAGATCTGGAGTGGGGCAGGTAGCTGCTCTAACTGCTCCTTCTGTGGCTCCGCCAGAAGCGCTGTGCCACGTGTGCCAATGGACCCAAGCAATGCACCTCCAAGCGTCCCTCGTAGGTGTCCACCTGCGACCTGCAAAGGACGAGGTGCATTAGTCCATGGCAAAAAAATCTTTCCCCAAAATAAAAGTATCCCAGAGATAATCGTCAAAATAAGATTGAAAAATAGTGAAAGTGTGACGAATACTCCCTGAGAATGGGTCGCTATCCTCTATACTAGCGACGACCAAATCATTGCTCTCCATGAGAAGTGGCTCTCCAGGTGGCGACACACCGCAGCATACCTTAGGGGAAGTAGATCCTGTGTCCTGCGAGAGATATGGTATGTCAAATATATACGAGTCTAAAGAAATAGGAAGTGAAAAGCGAGACTCAAAAGTGGAGTGAGAGTGAGTATGAAAATCTCCCTGAATAGGGGCAATATGCTCAAGTAGATGCTCAGCCGCAGAAGAAGTGGAGCGTGACGGTAGAGGTAGATGTGGCTCGGGCTCCATGAAGTGGATGATCGTATCCAAGCCCTCATGCACATCCTCCTCGATGATATGCTCATGCTCCTCCATCTGCCCGATGTCCTGAATGACATCCTCATGGTTGACCACTGACCAAGGAGGAAGCTGTGACAGAGATGGCTGTGGAGGTGGATGTGGAGCAGACCCCTCGTATGTGGTCGTGGTGTCGTCGTCCTCACGCACATCCTCCTCGCCGGTATGCATAAGCTCTGTGGTCTCCTCGGTGCTCTCATAGGACTCATATGGGGTATCCAAATAGAGATGACAAGTCTCTCCCACAGATCCTAGAGAAATCTCCCCATCCTCACTATCATCATCAAAAAATGCTTCGTCATCCAAGTGGTAGTGTGGGAAAATTGGGGCATCGGTATGAGATGTGTCTATGGTGGCCGATGAGATGGTGGTCTCAACCATGAAAGTGGGTATATCCTCTCCTTCATCCTCTCTCCTCGGTGTAGGCTCGGTGATTGGTACCATCAAGTTTTGTAACATTTGGCCTTGGTTAAAAATGGCACTTTTCAAGGAGAGACACGAGGCTTGATTCTTCTTGTGTTGGTGGAGGGATATAAGGTTGAGGAAATGGATGGGAGGTGTTCGGGCAATGGTTGTGGGAAAATGTATGGCCTTGGTGTAGGGGGAGGCTCTCAAGCATATATGGGCAATCATAATACACGTGCCCCGCCATCCCACAAGTCTCACAAACCAAAAATGAATAGGGATTGTAGCCTCTCATCTGAGCATCGAAATCTGATCTCCACATGGCAATATCAAAGATACCTGGACAACAAAAATAAGAAAACTAGAGAGGAGCGTCAATAGTATAAGAGAATAACAAAAAGATAATATAATGGTGGGGGAAAAATTTCTTGGTTATTGAATATTTATTTTTTTTAAAAAAAAAAGAAGAAAAAGAAATTTTTTGTGTTTTTATGCGTAGTCTAACGAACCCAAGCTAAGCTAATATCAAACCGAACGCCTCCCCGGCAACGGCGCCAAAAACTTGACCGGCGCCCCGTTTACGGTTTGGGCGCGGTGTCGTTTTAAACCGCAAGTGCACGGTTAGTGTAGGGTGCGGGTATATCGAACACAGGGAGGTGGATGGCTTGAGTGGCTACTAGCCTCGCCTAGGTCGTGTGCTAGCTACGCGGATGATATGGGTGGAAGTGTAGAAATAAAAGAAAGAAATAAAAATGACACAAAATGAATCCCCGCTAACACGGGCTAGAGCACTCATGACACTTGGCATTTGACTTGATCCAGGGTGAGACATTGCCCCAAAAGGTGGTACCTAGCGTCCATGGCCCGATATTCCGGTCGGTGCCAAGCACGCTAGGCCTACCCGGTTCCGGACGGTGGGCACTCCCGTGTCCATAAACACCTTCCGCAACCGGGAGCATTAAGGCCACAATGATATCTCCCAACACTTCGTCCAAGCCGCTCCCGCGTGCGAGGACTCGATGTCTACGCTGGGGGCGTGAGCTATGTCTAGGGGGTCAACCGCCAATTTTATTCCCCCTTGGCCCGACGGTCAGAGGCGGTCTTTCTCCCGCCAATGACAATGAAACACCCCCGCGTAACCCTAATGGCCAATTAGGTCAAATGTGATTTCTAGCAATACATCGAAGCGGATCTTGACAGGACAAGCACCGGACCCCAATCCCCAACACATCTAGTGTGTCGTCGTACGAATTGGACCCAGATTGCTAGAAATCCCCATTGACACATTTCATCGAACACGTGCCATGCAACCAAGTCTAATGTAAATTTCCAAGCATCAATCTTACCCTAACCCGTATTAGGGTTCATCAATACTAATCCATGATGAAAAACATATAAACAAACAACACAAAAGACATACAAACATTCATCATGAAGCAAAAGAAATACAACACAAAAAATGGAGAACAAGAGAAAGAAATACTTATCTTGAGTTTGAATCTTCAATCCAATACAAGATTTATTAACAAAAAGACCTAATCTAATCTAACCTAAAGCTCACAAGAAGAAAGGGGCAAAAGCCCTAAAAACTGAGAAGAGATCTCCCTTCAGTCGGCCAACTTCGAGTATTTATTTCCTATCCCTAGACGCTTTATTATATTGATATTTATTGCTATTGAACGATTGTGACTATTACATCAAAACTATTCTTATTCTCTTGATAGCTAGGTAATCAAAGTGAGATACTGTCATTTGTCCTCCCTGTGTTCGATACCCGCTCACCACTACACCGTGCGCTTGCGGTAAGACTACAAGTCGTTTTTCGGATGTATATCCGGACGCGATCAGGGGAGAATTGAATTATTTTCTGGAGAAATTAAGTTTTTGGCTATTTTCTTTTGTCTTGGAATCTACTGGAATTCCTGGATCCCTATTGGCTATCATTCTTCCTTGTTTTCGGTACGTAAGTTATTTATTTCTCCTCGATTCAATTGCTACGATGTTTTATTCAATAAAAATTGCGTTTTTGTTCTTCGTTATCGATATTTGTGAGTAGTCTCCCCTAGGGTTGATGGGTTAGCCCTAATACTCTAGGAAAGAGATGTAGACCTGGATCTCTAGGTTGTATTGGGAATAAAGGGGAGTATTTCGGTCGATCCATCCGAATCCCTAGGAGAACTCGTAATGAGATCATGCCCACGGTCGATGGAATTGATGAGCTTAAGGAGTATCTTTGGGATTTAAATAGGGAATTAATGGATCCTACCAAGGCTCGTGACCATGCCCGGCTCGTGCCTTGAGGGGATCCACCGACGAACAATACCGCCTCATTAACGGCTACTACCATTGCGTCAATGAGAGCCACCGAGATTCCTCGAAATTCTAACCTACGAGAGTGGTATGAGTTGAGAGATCAATCCCCTAAATCTAATTCAACGTAAAGATCTCATTCTAACATCAACCTCCGACGGTCATAGCAGTGATCCCTAAGGCCCTAGCTTCTTTTATTATGGAACCAACAATACCATCACAACTAATCTTCTTAAACCGACTGCTATCTCACTCTGAGATCTAAGAATAATCTGAGACCCCAATACAATGTCACCGTCCCTGTGGGATTCGACAATCTTATATACTATAATTTGACACCGTCCGCTTGTGGATAGAGCCCAGAGCTGACACCTAGGAACCATACTACGCATAGCAACTGTAACACCGCTAAGTGGAATTTAGGTGTAAGTTCGGGGTGCGTCAAGCGGCTAGGGGGTGCTTTGTCAGGCTGTCGAGCAGCGGAAGTATCGGTGGCTTTCTCGTACAAGGGCGTTTGTCATGTTTGTTTGGATGCGGGGTCGTCAAGGTGCGTCCAATGAGCGGGGCTGCACATGGGTCGTTTGGTCGCACCCGGAGGATGACGGGAGAGCTGGTTGATCGCCCGGCGAGCTCAGAAGGAAGCTTGCGACCAATGGGTGAGGTTCGGAGCAAATTTTGCCCTTCCCACTAGTCGAAGCGGACTTCGTGGGTGGCGGAGGGCAAAGGGGGGAGTAGGCGACCAACCGGCGAGGTTGAGATGAAGTGCGTCCTTCCGCTAATCGAGGCAGACTTTGTGGATGATGGACGAGCTTGCCGTGTGTCGAGCGAACTTGGAGGGAATATCGAGGTACCACGATCTTTAGGTCGTAACAACTACCTTTATGTTCCATCTCTTTCTCGTAATACTACTTTTATGTTCTAAAATAATAAAATGATATGCTATTTTAGGCTAACTTGTAGTTTTGTGACAAGATAGCTTACATTTCATTGTTTTTAGGATATCATTTTCTTATTTTAGAACTTAAAAGGTAACATTGGGTAAAAAGCTAAAACATAAAGGTAGTTTTTAAATATACTTCGTTATACGTTTAATATAATTTTAAAATGTTATACTTTGTTCCTATTGGAAAATCAAAGTAATCAGTAACCATGGCACAAAGCCATTTTCCCTATTTATTCCTAGTATAAGATTATGAAAGGACATAGGAACCCAAAGGTCCCCATTAGTAAGCTTGATGGGGATTAATGGGGGGATAAAGATGAGGGGAGGCCAAATGCCGCTCTCATTCATAACACTCCCCCTTATCCATCCATTACTTTGGTCTTAGCGTATAATGCTAAAGGGGTGGATACTTCTGGATCCAGAGTAATCGTGTTTGCCTCGTTAAAACCTTAGCTGTGAAAAACCCAGTGGGAAAAACCAACAGCTTAAGGAAAATGAGTGCAACCCACATGTTACTCCCCCTGATCCGTACAAGCTTCAGGCTTGGATGTCTTTCAGCTTTCATTAGGGGTGGACACTTCAGGGTCGTGAGTTAAATGAGGTTGCCTCATTAAAACCTTTGGCTATAGAAAACCCAGTGGGAAAACCCATAGCTAAGGGAAAAGAGTACAACTCTAATATCAACTCCCCCAGATATATACAAGCTTCAGGCTTGCAGATCTCCTATGTATCTATACAATCATTTCCTATTCGTCTATACATCCATCATGTTCTGAAAGCAAATAAAATCATCATTCATCTTTACAAGTTTCACTCATCTCTAGCGATTACTGGAAGATAGTGGTGCTCTAGAGTGGTACGCTCTTCGTAGTCGGTAGATTACTCCACGAATGAATTCTTTTACTCAGTCTTCACTGTGTCTGCAAGGTACTGCTGGACCTGGCTAAGCGTATTCTAGACTTGCTTCTTGGATGATGAGCTTCTCAGAAGATGTAGACTTTGGAGAATGATGTGAAGATCTTTAGGAGGTGGCCGACCATTTGTGCTTAGTCATCGCGATGATCTGTAAACCTGCATATGCGATATATATTCATTGACCCCTTGGAAGTTGCGCAGGAGCAGCTTATCCTTGGTCCAGTGGTGCTCTCCAGGGCAGCACTGTACCTGGCTAACAGCTTTACTACAGACGTTCTAATAGAGACACGTGCAGTTGGCCAGATAAAGGAGTGTATCTAGTACACTAAAGCTAGGCTCTTAAGGACCTAGGATGTCATTCCCCTCTTCCAGCGACTGGAAGGGGTCATAAATAAGCATCCATTTTTAATAGATTGTAATTGGGCATCTTTCTTCATAAACTCCTGGTGTATGAAGAATATAAAAGGATTCCACCGCAAAAGATGTTTTAATCTGTAAGCCGAGACAATACCCTGTTTTGACTAGGTATCTGATATCTCAGTGGTCTCTGCAGGAGAACCTATTAGAATCATATACTGATCTTTGAAGCCTTTATAGAGAAGACGTTCATACGTCTCTCTTTCATCTCTGGGGGTAGAGTATACCCTTCTGGAAGTTTCATATAGATCTCTATATCTATATTGCCGTATAGATATGCAGTCACAACGTCCATGAGCTGCATTTCTTGGCTTTTCCAGAGACGTTAGGCTTAGTATGAAATAGGAAAATGATCACATTTTCTTCATTTATTTATGAAAACCCAACTTATATTCCACAGGTTTTACACATTCAGGTGTATGGACTACTGGTCCAAAGACTTTGCTTTTCAAGAGTGAGTCCAGCTCTACTCTTACTGCCTCATCCCACTTTGGCCAATCTATGCATTTACGCTATAGAAAAGTGGGTTGAACGTCATCGTCGTATTCAGCGGCGTGAACGGCAATAGCAAAAGCAAAATCATCGTCGACGATTGTGCTATATCTGTCCAGTACCTCTCCAGTACGTACTTAATAAAATGATGTTTATCCTATTGTTTCCTCTGTAGGGGAAATTAGGAGGGGAGAGTCGCTGGTCTGAGCTCAACATCCTGTGGTGGGATCATTTTAATATATCCAGGAATCTTCCTCTTTCGAGGAACTTTATATTCTGAACCTGGCAGGCGTCCTCTTTTCAATTGAGGTATAGCCAGTTCAGCTGCCGGTGGATTGCATCCATCTTTGGGGATGTCAAACCTAGCTGGCATGTTGGCAGCAGGGACGTGTGAACGAACGATCTTATGGTTGTCCGTGCATTTATCCGCCAATTGATGTACTTTAGTCTGAAATGTGAAGGATCTTCTGGATCTCATTTTCACACAGAAATAGTATGTGGATCATAACGAGATTAGGACTTTTGTGTCCCATGATGTGGTCTCAGAAGCTTCAGGCTTCTTTAGACTGCATGCCTATTTTAATGAGACTGTACTCATCTAATTCACAGTTATCAAGACGTGGTGATATGTTGACATATATTAGCACATCCAAACACTCTCAAATGAGATATGTTTGATGGTGAACCATAAGCAAGCGGCATCAGCTATAAGATCTGGCCACAAGAGGGCCGTATCGTGATAAGCGATGCAGAATGCAATATGGCGTATCCCTGATCATCCACAGGCAACTGGGATGTAATAATGGACGTGAAATCCATTAGAGTCTCTTTATCAGAGACTCTGAAAAACCCATTCTGAGTATGAACATGCTACATGTGTTCAATTTCAATGCCAGTTGCTTGGCAGTAGTCTTGAAAGACATGTGTAGTGAATTCACCCACATTATCAGCTTTTGAGAAAGCTAGATTGCGGGTGGACAAAAAGGCACACATAAGACCATCTAGTAGATGCATCTATTAGTACAATGAGGCACCGAAATTGGTCGCTTGCTGGGTGAATAGGCCCGCAAAGGTCACAATGTTTTCTCTCAATGAAGCCAGGAGACTCTAATCCCACTTTCAGGAGGGAAGGTCTCTCTATAAGTTTTCCCTTTTGACAAAGGAGGACAAGAAAACTCAACCTTTTGAAGAATCTTCAGGTTCTCCAAGGGATTCATTTGATGATGCGTCCATCATCGTTGATCCAGGATGACCAAGTCTATTGTGCCAGAGTTGCAAACTCTGACAATGAAAGGCACTTCTGGTGCACAGTCAAGTTGGCTTTATATAGGATGAATATCTATAATGATAGGGACCCGACGGGGGTCCAACGAATCGTATGCAGATGGTCTTCTGGCCATCCGTTTGACGAGTTATATAAAGATATTCACTATTATTATCCATAGTTTCCAAGGTACGTTCGTTTTAAACGAAATATCCTTGAAACTTGGGAGATTCCTATATGATTAAGGAGAGAAATTTGCATCTTATAGTCTCGTTTTATGTGGGAGCAATTTTAATGCTTCATCAGTGCATCGAGGCACTGCCCACAATATATCAAACTTCATATATATATTTGAATGACTAGACTTTATAAAATAAAGCTAAATATGCATTCATAAAGTTTTTTTGTTTAAAAAGAAAATACAGATGAAGTAAACTAGTATTTAAAATGCATCTATAAAAGCAAACTAAGATAAGACTCAGTCGAGCAAGTCGTCGTGATCGAAGTCTTTTGCGGTCAGCTTGGTTGAAGGATGATATTCAACCAGATTTGTTTCAGGACGAGACTGCAGGCTCGCCTGATAATGATACTTGAGGTTACGTGGAGTGCGGCAGTTCCTGGACCAATGTCCAGCCATGCCACATCTATGGCACTTGTCCACCCAGTTCTTCTTGGGAATAGACGGTTGGCCATTGTTGTTACTTGTCCACATCTTCTTTTTCTTCCACTTGTTGTACTTATTGTTCTGTGGAGGTCCTCTAGCCGGTTTCGTCACAGCTTTACCCTTTTAATCTCTGGCCTTCTTCTTGTTCTTCGTCTTCTGGAAAAAAACTAGATGGGCTTCAGGGAAAGAAGCAATCCCAACAGGGCGAAAGTTGTGAGTGGACAGTAACAAGACTCTGTTCTCAGGAAAGTAAGTCAAAGAATTTCGTGAAATGTCTTTCACGGTACTGTTGCATGAGGATTGAATCCTTTTTATGGAAAAACGTGAAAGTCTTTTCCAACATGCGTTGCCCCAAAACTTCTTCACCGCACAGCTTCAGGCGTGAGGTGATATTATGGAGTGCTGAGTTATACTCAGACACGGACTTGAAGTCCTGAAGTCAGAGGTCTTCCCAATCATAACTAGCACGGGTCAGTATAACATCAATCTGATGTTTATAATGTGCCTCCAGTGCCGTCCACAACTCAAGTGGATCATATACTGTCAGATATTCGGCTTTTAAGGTCCGATTTATGTGTTTCCTAATGTAGATAATGGCTTTCGCCTTATCTATATTAGAGACAGATGACTGCGCCACTTCAGGGGTCGCGGTTGAAGTAGCTTGGGCCACTGCTGGGGCCGTAGGCACAGGAGTAGGAACCAGAATCGTACTCATAATAGCCATTGAGCGCATGTGTAACTTCAGGTCAACCCAACAGGTCAGATAGTTCTTTATTGCCTCATCCAGTACATTAAAATCACGCTCGCCAATATTGCCATATATTTATGCAATTAAATACACATGAATTAATATTTGTGAAAAATAAATTCAAGAAAAAATTAAATAAAAATCAGTCAAGTGGGGATCGGCCAGATACCCTTAGAAATAAAATGTCCAAAAGTGTCCGAATACAGTCCAAAAATGAAATACAAAAAGAAATGAAAAATACAAATTGGAAACCCATTTTGGGTCCCAGCATAAAGCAGATTTCATCTCCGTCTTCAATTTGGCTGAGCTCCGGTTTTTGGCATTTTACATTTATAACCTCACTACAAAATCTCTCAAAACAGAAAAAGAAAGCGAGGAATATAAATAGGTGTATCTCAAAATGGCCGATCCCAAACCACACGACTGAATTATTTACAACATCCACGCAGTTTATATATGCTATAGGCAATATAAAAATCAACCACGCAAACATACATGCTTAATCAATAAAATTATTCGACATCGCATGCAATTTTATTGGATAAATATATTAAATTTACGTTAAAAAATTACTTGGACCACGGGGAAACGTCAGTACCCGTTAGGTTAGATAACTAACCTAACGACGGAGCGGTCTCAGGATCCATGTAATGATTTAAACGTAAAATACTATTTATTTTTATCCAATTAAAAAATAAAGCAATAATGAATGAATTAAACATAAAATTCATTAAATAAAATTTTAATGTGTGCCAAAAAATATATAAAGAGTTAATCAAGCACAATAACATCAGCCTGATATCCTATGATTTTTCTGGATTTTTCCAGAATTTTCAGGGTTTAATTGGATTTTATTTGAATTTAAAATAAAATTTGGCCTGCGGGCCAGAGGCTCGCGGGCTGGCTTCGGGCTGCAGGCCCTTTAGCCAAAGGAATTCCCATCTGTTTTATTATTTATTTAATTACTGGGCTTCTGGCCCATCAGGGGAGGCCCAAACCTCTTCTCTCCCCTAACCATAATTAGAGTTTTAAAGGGGTAAAACAACCGCTAGTGGAGTCAAAAAGACTCCCCCTTTCCACCTTCATAACCTAACGTTACAGGGGGCTTTTTCCCTTCCCAATCGATTTCAGCGGGGGAGGGGGGGCCGGAACAATGCCCCCCCCATCTGAGATTGCCACGGGGCAGATCCCCCCGACAGGAGGGGTGGCGATTTGAACAGCCTCCGACAGATTCAGCGGCGGCTCCCCTCCGACAGGGAGAGGGGCGGATCGAGCAGCGCGGCCCGGGGGGGAAGCATCGCCCCCCTTCATCCGATGATCGTGGCCTGGGGGAGCGGAGCAGCCCCCCATCATCTGTCGATCGCGGGCGAAGAGCCCCCCTCCCCGACAGGGGGGGAGTCGGGGAAGAGCCCTCCCCCTGACAGGGGGGGAGGCGGCGTCGGGGAAGAGCCCTCCCCCCGACAGGGGGCATGCTGCGAGACGGGCCCCCCTCCGACTGGGAGGGGGGCGGCGCTCCGTTGCTCCAGCGCATAGGCGCTCCGGCGATCCGATTCGCAAAGGGCCTCCTCGACAGGAGGGGGCGTCGCTTAGGCGTGGCAGGCCCCCCATGTCAGGGCGGGATCGAACGGCCCCTCACCAGGGGGCGGCGTGCATAGCCCGGCTGTGTAGACAAATCATCCCGAGCTAGATGTTGTGGTTGCCGAGATCTGATTATGATGCCTATATTTTCAGTTTCTTTGGCAGTCACATTGCTAAAGCCATTCACATGGCCGCAAGACTCCTTAATGCTGCTAAACAATTCTTTCAATTAGTCGGTGCCTGAATCCACTGAATACACATCAGGTCCAATGCTATCATATGGAAGCAATCTTGTGTTCTCATAGACAACACTGTTTATTTCAAGAAAATCATTCAAAGCATTGAAAGACGATCATTTCAATTTCAATTTTACCCAATTTCATTTTTGATTCGAATGGGTAGTGGATGCAAATGATATCAATTTTTTTTAAAATCCACTAGATCAATTGCAATTTCGTATTTAGCATGCTAAAATGATGATATTAGGGAAAAATAATTTTACCTCTAGATCCGATAGATCTAGCGACGATCGTCGATAAAATATTAGATCCGTAGAATGAATCCCTGCTTCCGATGCCCCGTGGAAAACGCCGCAACGAATCGCTGCAACAAAAGATTCCAAGGGATCGAGCTTCAACGCGCAGAAATCGCCGCAACGTATCACACCAACAATAGATTCCTCAACGCGGTGAGGATAATTTGAGTGGATTATTAGGAGAAGCTCAAGGAAATTGAGAGCTAACATGCTGACAACGTGTTGGAAAATCAAAGTAATCAGTAACCATGACACAAAGCCATGGTTCCCTATTTATTCATAGTATAAGAATATGAAAGGACATAGGAACCCAAATGTCCCATTAGTAAGCTTGATGGGAATTAATGAGGGGATAAAGATGAGGGAAGGCCAAAGGCCTCCTTCATTCATAACATTCCTTCTTTGATGCACCAGATGCAAGAATAATTTTCGCAAGTTTAATAAAAACTCCAAATGACCCCATAAATTTTATTACAAAAATCATATGATTTCCCTATTTCTCCTAAACTCGATTAAAAGGGTCATATTGAAGCCCATATTCATGTAGGCCCGTTAGGCCAGCACATACTCTTTGGTTCGAGCTCGTGACGTAGGGATGGGCCGGGTCGGTACATGGACACGACAGGACGGGCTAAACCCGAACTCGACTTCTGTTTAAATCGTAAGCGAGAACCCGACCCGAACCCGACCCGAACAACTGCGCTCTCATGATTCGCCGTCCTTGGAGGCCGCCGTGCGTTCTACGGTCAATTGATATCCCTGCGTTTATTGATAAACGCTAGCGGGCGGAACGCTGTAATCACAGCGGAGATCGCCGGAGAAAAGATCGGAGCTTCGCTGAGGTCGGCTGAGTTGGCTATGGATCCCACCGCCTTTTTCCAGCTTTACGAATTCCTGGCCGCGATCCTTTTCTTCCACGGATCCGAGTACGCCCTCGCCGTCTTCTTTCACGGCCGACCTAACGTTTCCGTTGGCTGTAAGTTCGAATCGATCTCACTCGAGGGTTGTTTTAATATCTATTTGAAAGTATAATTGCTTATGTAGCATACGCTGGAGTTAATTTCCATTTTGGGCGGAAATTGGAGTTAAATTCTTTTTCTTTGAACGGAATTCTGATTGACATTAACCGAAAAATTTCTGTTTGTTACAAAAGAATTTTTTTAGTATAATCACATTACACATTTGTTCCTCATATCATAGTGCGCAGCTGGACCTAAGTGAAACCTCCCCGGCATGTTGGTGGATAATCACGTGCTGCAACAATTAAGAGCATTAACTACTCGAACCCAGATGAGGTACCGACTTCTGATACTCTCGCTCAATGAGAACCTAATAGAGGATATACTAAATATGCTAGTAAAAGGAAGAATTTTGAGAATGAGAATGAGCTTACCTTCTCAAAAATGAGAGAGAGAGATATATATATATAATAATGGGTATCATATGCCATATGAGAGAGCACCTCATATGCCTCTCACATAAAGCAATCAAGTACAACCAAGTACAATCCCTCTCTCATGTGGGTTTGTACTTGGTTGCTTCATGTGAGAGGGCATATGCGGTCCTCTCTCATATGTCGTATGATATCCATTATCCACACAACACACACATGAAAAGTAAGTGAATAATATTCATAAGAGAACCAGGGGAATGTCGGGATAAACAACCAAGAGCACAGACTTGGGAGAGGCCAGGAAGCAATCACCAAGCACCAGCACATATAGTCGAGGTATCCCAACCCCCAAACACTACAATGCCCACACTCGCACAAAACTTGCCAACACACTCACAATAGCATGGTGCCAACCTCGGCCACACAACAACAACACATTAGCCACTACCACACTACACAATAAGGGACAAAGCAAGCAAGCCAGGGTCAAGAGCAGCACAACCTGCTCGGCACGCTCAAAGTTTCAGGCTGCTAAGGCCGGCGAAAGTGTCCCCAGCCACGGATCCGCCCCTCGAGCGTGTATTCACCTGATGAGCCACATGCTCAGACTTCTTCTTTGACTTTGACTTAACACTCACTTCAGCCAACATCATCGCCCATTCCGGGTTATCTATAACCATCGAAAAGGGAGGGCAAACATCATGAGACCCAGGCCTAGTGTTAAAGGCAGGAGAGCAAGACACAATGGGGGCCTTGCCATGGTTTCTAGTTATCGCCGACGGAATGGGGCGACGCACGTCCCTGGGCCCCGGGAAGGATCAGGGCTAGCGGTGGTAGGCCTGACGTCCAAGGACGGGCTCGAGGGAGCAGGCCGTAGCGGAGAGGGGTACGTAGCCGCCCCAGCAGGCTGCAAATGAGGCCAGTCATCCAAATCCTCCACGACGATTTCCTCATTAACCTCAGACATATCTTCTGAATCCTCCCTAAGAATGACGCCTCCACCCATATCAGAGGGACTATGGGGGCCATAATAAGATTCAGTTAGAGAAGAGGAAACACACACATCGGCATCGACATCAGTAGCAACTGAAGGCCCAGGCCCCCCGACGCCATACCACTCTGTAACATCTGGCTAGCAGCACCAAGGAGAATACCCTTAGAAGCCGACAGGCCATGCCCAGCGACACCCCCAACATGGAGCTCTCCCTCCACGAGGAGGCCGCAGGTAGGGTGTGTGTGTGTGTATATATATACTAGTCATAACCCGTGCCCGCGGGCACGGTTCATTTAAGATTTTCATCGCGAAATCTTTGTTCATCAAATAATTATTTCCACAGCCAAAATTGCGCAGAACATCAAATTAGCGTAAAAATATTTAGCGGCACGGATGCCTTCGACGCAGAACAACAAATTCAGCGCATGCGCTTTCGATACGGAACAACAAATTCGACGCAGGCGCATTCGGTGTGAAACAACAAAGTCGACACGGAACACCAAATTCGGCACGGGCACCTTCGACGCGGAACAACAAATTCGGCGTGGAACAGCAAATTCGTCGCGGACGCCTTCGGCGTAGAACAACAAATTCGTCGCAGGCGCCTTCGGTACGAAACAACAAATTAGCGTAAAAAATTTAGCGGGCGCCGACAGTATGGAAAATTATTTTGATCTTGTTGCCCCATGCGTCGAAGAGACGGTGGACACTGCATTTAGGGAGAGAACATTCGATCTGCAGCATTAAGTGCAAGTTAATGTTTTTCCCAAATGCATTAGTTACGTGCACTGTGCTATTCCCCAGAAACTTTCATTTTCCAAAAATTTTCATTTCCCCAGAAACTTTCATTTCCCCCAGAAATATTTTCCCTCCAAAACTTTCCACAAAATCTCATCTCAACCAATCATTTCTCAAGAGTAAATCTCAGCTGTTCTTCTATCAACCCTTTTGTCCTAGTCAGCTTGTCTTAGTTAGTCCTAGAATTCAAAAACAATCATCAAATGTAATATCGATTACCCGTGCATAGGGCACGGTTCATTTACGATTTTCCCTTGCGAAATCTTTGTTCCCCAAATAATTATTTTCACAGCCAAAATTGCGCGGAACAACAAATTAGCGTAAAAATATTTAGCGGCACGGGCGCCTTCGGTGCGGAACAACAAATTCGGCACGGGTGCCTTCGGCGCAGAACAACAAATTAGCGTAAAAAATTTAGCGGACGTCGACGACGCGGGAAATTATTCTGTTCTTATTGTCCCATGCGTCGAAGAGACGGTGAGCCCCGCATTGAGGGAGAGAACATTCGATCTGCAGCAGCATTCAATCTGCATCATTAAGTGCAAGTTAAAGTTTTTTCTAAATGCATTAATTGTGTGCACTATGCTATTCCCTAGAAACTTTCATTCCCCAAAATTTTTCATTTCCCCAGAAACTTTCATTTCCCCTAGAAATATTTTTCCCTCCAAAACTTTCCATAAAATCTCTTCTCAACCATTCATTCCTCAAGAGTAGATCTCAGACATTTTTCTATCAACCCTTTTGTCCTAGTCAGCTTGTCCTAGTCAGCCATAGAATTCAAAAACAGTCATTAAATGTAATATTACTAGTTATAACCCGTGCCCGCGGGCACGGTTCATTTAAGATTTTCCCTCACGAAATCTTTGTTCCCAAAAAATTATTTCCATAACCAAAATTTAAAAGAACAAGCGTAAAAATATTTAGCAGCACGGGCGCCTTCGGCACAAAACAACAAATTCGGCAGGAACAACAAGTTCAGCGCAAGACAACAATTTTGGTGTGGGCGCAGAACAAAAAATTAGCGGAAAAAATTTCTCCCGCGTCGGAGGCGCGCCTCAGGCGTGGAACAAAAATTTAGCGGGCGCCATCGACGCAGAACAACAAATTCGGTGCAGAACAACAATTTCGACGTGGGCGGCTTTGGCGCGAAAAAACAAATTAGCGTAAAAAAAATTTCGCGGGCACATTCGGTGCTGTAGCAATATATTTAACCGATCTAAAATTATTATCTAAATCAAATATGTTTTTAAATAATTTCGGCATCCCAAATCTAAATTATATTTAGATAATGCATTTGGCATCCCAATTTTTATTAAAAAATTCAAGTACAGTTTAAATACATGTTTATTCCATGGGCACCCACGATTTACAGAGCAAGTTGAGAGCAAGTGGGCCCCATGATTTTGCTCTCTCACGCAATTTGTGAGCAAATCCCATAGTACACGGTGACCATTTGTCAAAATCCCACATCAAGCAAATTACGAACTGTCCGTCCTCGCGGGCTCTTTCAAAACAAAAGGAGGGATATGATTTATGTCATTAGCATAAGTGTTACCCATCATCGCTAACATGTGTAAAAAGAGGGATATGTTTAAATTTTTGAAAATTATGTTGAACACAACGTGATGGTTGTCCTTTGGCAAAACAAACTTGCTAACTTCTTTCAAGTAGTTACATTTCCAATAACAAACCTTTTAATTAATATTAATATGATATTTGACGTAGCTAGTCCACACCGACTACTTTCTTTATTATAGTTTTTTCCTACTCTTGTTGCTAGCATATTTACGTATCTGATTTTTACTTGCGATAACATCCATCCTATTAATCCCAATAAAACATCCAAGTTTCATTAAAAATACTATTTTTAATGCCATTGGATGCCGTGGTTTTCCATAATTACAAATGCCATTGGATAATAAGTGAGGTGCCATTGGATGTTACATTTTTCAAAAAATTTCAAAAATTTGAGTTTTCCAACCAAATTGATTCCTCCAAAATTTTTCTCAAAACTCATCTCAACCTTCCATTCTTCAAGAACAAATCCTAACCACTCTTTATCTTTTCTTAGTCAGCCCTAGAATTCAAAAACAGTTGTGTTTTAATATATATACTAGTCATAATCCGTGCCTGCCGACACGGTTCATTTAAGATTTTCCCCTGCGAAATCTTTGTTCCGCAAAAAATTATTTCCACCGCCAAAATTTAAAAGAACAACAAATTAGCGTAAAAATATTTAGCGGCACGGGTACCTTTGGCGTGGGCGCCTTCGACGCGGAACAACAAATACGGGGCGGGCGCCGTTGTCGTGGAACAACAAATTCGGCGCGGGCGCCTTCCGCGCGGAACAACGCGCGAGCGCCTTTGGCGTGGAATAACAAATTCGGCGCATGCGCATTCGACACGGTACAACAAATTCGGCGCAGAACAACGCGAGCACGCATTCGCCACGAAACAACAAATTCGGCGTGGACGCCTTTGGCGTGGAACAACAAACTAGCGTAAAAATTGCGTGAGTGCCTTCGGCGCGGGCGCGATTGGTACGGGCGCCGTTTGTTGGCGAGGAACAACGTGCGAGCGCATTCGGCGCGGAACAACAAATTTAGCGTAGAACAACAAATTAGCGTAAAAATGTTTAGCGGGCACCTTCCGTGCGGAACAACAAATTAGCGTAAAAATATTTTGGAGGCGCCTTCGGCACGGAACAATAAAGTATCATAAAAATATTTAGCAGTAAGGACACCTTCGGCGTGGGTGCCTTCGGCGCGGAACAACAAATACGGCGTGGGCGCCTTCGGCGTGGAACAACAAATTCGGTGCGAAACAATGCACAAGCGCATTCGGCGCGGAACAACAAATTAGGCGCGAGCGTCTTTGCACGGAACAACAAATTGGCGTAAAAAAATTGCGCGGGTGCTGTTTGTTGGCGCGGAACAACGCGCAAGCACATTCGACGTGGAACAACAAATTTGGCGCAAGCGCCTTTGGCGCGGAACGACGCGCGAGCGCATTCGGCGTGGAACAACCAATTTGACGCGGGCGCTTTTAGCGCGGAACAACAAATTAGCGTAAGAAAATTTGCACGGGCGCCTTTGGCGCCGGCGCCTTCGGCGCGGAATAACATACAGTATTAACTTAAATTTTTTACGCTAGTTTGTTGTTTCGCTAAATTTTTTACGCTAATTTTGTAACTTTGTTTAATTTAATGGATACTGTTTTTCCACAATCTTTCCCAAGACACTTTTAATTTCAAAGTTTTGGTTTCCAAGCCACTTTTCCACCGAAAATTTAATCTCCATAATCTTTCCCAAGACACTTTTCATTTCAAAGTTTTGGTTCCCAAGACACTTTTCCACCCAAAATTTAATTTCCACAATCTTTCTTAAGACACTTTTAATTTCAAATTTTTGGTACCCAAGACACTTTCCCCCCAAAATTTAAGTTTTCCCATTGAAATTTTCACAAAATCCAATCTCAACCATCGATTTACCAAGATCAAATCTCAGCCACTTTTTATCTTGTCCTAGTTAGCACTAGAATTCAAAAAGATTTTCAAATGTATAATAGACTAGTCATAACTCGTGCCCGCGGGCACGGTTCATTTAAGATTTTCCCTCGCGAAATCTGTGTGCCCCAAAAAATTATTTCTACGGCCAAAATTTAAAAAAAAACAACAAATTAGCGTATAAATATTTAGCGGCATGGGCACCTTCAGCGCGGCGCCTTCTTCGCGGAACAACAACGAAGGCTTGGAACAACAAATTCGGCACGTCTTCGGCGTGAAACAACAAATTCGGTGCGAAACAACAAATTCGGCGCGAAACAACAATTCGGCACAGGCGCCTTCGACGCGGAACAACGCGCGAGCGCCTTCAGTGCGGAACACCAAATTCGGCGTGTGCACCTTCGACGCGGAACAACAAATTCGGCACGGGTGCCTTTGGCGCGGAACAACAAATTAACGTAAGAAATTTAGCAGAACAACAAATTCGGCGTGGAACAACATGCGAGCGCATTCGACGCAGAACAACAAATTCGGCACGGACGTCTTTGGCGCGGAACAACAAATTAGCGTAAAAAATTAGCGGTATTGGTGCCTTCGGCGCGGAACAACATACCTCAGGGTATTTTTCGGTGACGGTATTAACTTAAATTTTTTACGATAGTTTGTTCTGCTGAATTTTTTACGCTGATTTTTTCTACTTTGTTTAATTTAATGGATCATGTTTTTCCACAATCTTTCCCAAAATACTTTTAATTTCAAAGTTTGGTTCCCAATACACTTTTCCCCTAAAATTTAATCTTCACAATCTTTCCCAATACACTTTTAATTTCAAAGTTTTAGTTTCCAAGACACTTTTTCCCGCAAAATTTAAGTTTTCCCACTAAATTGTTTACAAAATCCAATCTTAACCATTGATGTACCAAAATCAAATCTCAACCCTTCTTTATCTTGTCCTAGTCAGCCTTAGAATTCAAAAAAGGTTGTCAAATGTATACTAGATATATGAGAATAATAGCTATCATACGCCATATGAGAGCATCTCTCATACGCCCTCTCACATAAAGCACCCAAGTACAAGCCCACATGCGCTTGTACTTGGTTGTACTTGGGTGCTTTATGTGAGAGGACGTATGAGAGAGGCTCTCATATGACGTATGATAGCCATTATATATATATAGATAGACTAGGATCCATTCGGATGGATCAAACATGCGGATCCATCCAAGTGGAATTTAACATTGGCCAACCTAAATAGATAATCCGCTCCGTTGGATGTGATCTAACATGTCTAAACTACATACAAACAAAATTTCGAGTGATTTGGATATGTTTTGCTCATCCATTAAGTGGTTGCAAAATCAATGTTTTGAATAGTCATAAAATCGACAAACTTTGCAACCACTTGATGGATGGGCAAAACATGTCCAAATCACTTGAAATTTTGTTTGTAGGTAGTTTAGACATTGAAATTTTGGTTGCAAAATCAATGTTTTTGAATAGTGATGTCCCTTAATTTTGAAGCATAAGAGTGCAATTGGATTGGGAATACCAGATTTACATATTTATACCGTAAGCGCACGGTGTTGTAGTGTGGCTTGGGGGTCGAACACAGGAAGGCGTGGTTGTGCTTGTATCTAAGAGGAACCGGTTCACCCTACGGGTGAGCTAGCCCGAACGACATATGGTTTGTCACGGAATGTAAATACGGAGGATAAACAATATAAAAGGAAACCTAGGACTTCGGTTTTCACCTTATCATGTGTTCTCGCTATTACGACTTACGGATAGGAAAACGATCGGAATTAGGGTTTAGTGGTGAGACGTTGCCTCTAAGAGTGATACCAGCGTCCGATGGGCCCGATATTCCGGTCGATGCCCAGGATGATACGCCGGACTACCCGGGTTCGGTCGGTGGACATTCCCATGTCCATTAACACCGACCGACTCCGGGAGCACTAAGCTCGCAACGATAACTCCCAACATCTCATCCCGTCGTTCTCACGCGCTAGGATTCAATGTCTACGCTAAGGGCATGAGCTGTGGCTAGGGAGTCAACCGCCAAGTTTATTCCCCCTCGGCCCTATGGTCAAAGACGGTCTTTTTCCCGCCGATGACAATGAAACACTCCGCGTAACCATCTAAATTCCTAATCCCTATCGAAATCCTAGTCCTATGTACGCATTAGGGAGAATCCACGAAGGGGTTACACCAAAATCCCAGATTTGGCAACTACTCACAAATCATAGCTAAAAAGCGATCTAAACAAAAACCAACCGTAAAAATCATGATCAGACGATTCAAATGAAGTAGTAGCAATGCTATTAAGATAATATCAAAGTTTGAAAGCAATCAGAAGGCTTACAAAAACGATAAAATTCCAGCCGTCACCGTATAAGAAAAAAGACAGAAAAATAACAGCTCTCGTTTTCAGAAACCTAGGGCAACTATATATACAGATCGACGTCATCCGATCGGTTGAAGAATCAACCGATCGGGTGAGCTGCTACGGCGCTTCAGCATCGACGTTCAAAATTTCTCCCGCTCGCTGGGTCCGACCGGTTGGCAGCTCCGGGTGGTCGTTTGGATCTTGCGGCATCAGGTGAACCGATCGGTTGAACATTCAACCGATCGGTTGGAATTGTTCTCAAAATAGACAGAGAGTTCCGTCGATTTGGCACGGTCAGCGGACGTCGGTTGAGCTCTCTGGGTCGTCTTTTGGAAGAATCGGCTATAGATGAACCGATCGGGTGAGATGTCACCTGATCGGTTGGAATTCAGCTCCAAATTGGCCGAGAGCTCTGTTGGATTGAACCGGTCAACGAACCGGTCGGTTGATTTTCTTCTCACTCCAGCCTCCGTCCGGGTCGGACACGCGTGCACCAACCGATCGGTTGGCTGTGTCCAACCGATCGGTTGAGGGCTGAAAATAGCGATCTTCATCGTTTGACCCCTGGATCACGTGTGACTCCTCCCGTTACTCCGGGGACTCATGATATCTTCGTTGTATGTCCCCTACACTGACGATCTCTTGCAAATACACAAAAACACAAGAAAGTGAAAGAAAATTAAAAATCCCAAGAAAATGGGCACGGGACGACGGAAAACAACGGAAAATCACGAAGAAGACGTGCGTGAATATATAAAATATAAACACACGTCAAAATCCCCCAAGCTGAATCCTTCATCGTCCTCGAGGAAGACGAGTGAGAGTAGGAGCTCGGAGGGAGAAAATAGAGAGAGAGAAGTCAAAATCCCAAATCGCCTGTCAGGGCCAACAAAATCTGACACGCCACACTAAACAAGCATACGACAAAACACATCACTAAACCAAGGAAATATGAGTCCAAACAAGTGTCGTGGGCCCACGCGGTGAAGCGCGAGTGAGTGTGGTCGCGTGCTAGCAGACGGTGTTACTATCTACAATGTGCAATAAAGCTCCATATACACATATCCAAGAAAAGACCCCAATATCGATTCGATTTGAAATAAGCGGTGAATATATAGCTCAAGCATGCATGAGAACAAAGTAAGAATCGAATCGTATCATGCGTCAGGGACTCCACTGCTAGGGATTAGGAAATCACCACACTATCGCCTAGATAATAGCTAGAAAGTTCCTATTCCAAGTGTTTTCGAAAACGATGGAGGTTGAGAAGATGTGGAGTAGAACACTCGGTGCAAATTCTCGCCTTCCTTTTATTCTCGGTAGGTAGGAAAATACATACAATAATTTTTTTTTGGGTTTTGGATATATGTATTTTTTTGGATTTTTGGCTATACACACACATATATATATATTTCTCTTTTCCTTTCTTTTTGGGTTTTTCTTCTCTTTTTTTGGATTTTTTTGGATTTTTGGGTATATACATGTGTACTCTCCCAAGTGGGAGAACGGTACACGACGAGGGGATTTGCACCAAGTAAAATAAAAAAGAAATCGGATTCTAAACACTTGGGCAACTGAGATTTTCTTCACTAATCAGAGCATAGGCTAAATGGGTTATCCTAGTCCTAACTGTGGAATCCCGACACATGCGAATTGAAGTATACGATATAAATAAAGGGTAAATGACACTAAAATACCCCAACGTTTGGGGCTTTGTCAAGTATATACCTTATCGTTCACTTTGGTAAATTTTGATACCCAAACGTTTGATGAAGTGTAAAACGTGATACCCTTTTCAGGTTTTCCGTCAAATAAGTGGATCACGTGATATCACGTGAAAGAAGGTGGACAAATATGCCCCTCAGCAGCAAATAAATTTATAACGGGGAGGAAGGAAATTTGTTGGCGACGGTTGCTGGGTCTTCATCAACTAGGGCACGGAGCTGCTGCAAGGAGATAGCTGCGGCAAGGAAGACAGCATACGGGTAAGTAAGGAAATTTTGTAAGTTAGAACAAGTAATTGCCCCAGAAATTGTACTAATTATATGTTTTGATGTTATTTGAAGCAAGAAAATGAGTGTTGGGGATAACAATAGTGGGAGATCAAGGCAGGGTTTTGGAGATTTTGAAACAAATCATGAAGATTGCAAGTACTGCTACTGTGGGTTGCGGACGCCAAGCAAAATGTCATGGACAAGAGCAAACACAGGAAGACGATTTTGGTCGTGTCCAAGTAGGGATAAGGAGAAGAACTGCAAATTCTTCTTGTGGAAGGATCAACCACATTCTGAGTGGTCAAGAATGGTGATACTAAACTTAATGGATGCAAATGAGAGAAGGTTCAAGGTTGACAATTCTGCACATGTATTTACAGATAGAAGGATGATAGATAGAGAGAACAAATTGGATAAGGCAATAGGAATGTGGGAGGAAAGCAATGTACAACTTCAGATGTTCATAAATGAGTGTAGATCAATTAAGCTATATGTGAGCTCACTAATTGGTCTTATAATTATGGTTGTAGTGATGATGTATATGTTACATTAAACAATGTTAAAATGTTTTATCTGTGATGCAACATGTAGCTTTTTTGTGTATCCATATCTATGATTCTGAGAGAAAATGATATAACCTTTCAGCAACAAAATACTGGAGCACAAGCTGGCACAAAATACTGGAGCACAAGCTGGCAATTAAATGATATAACCTAGGGTATCCAAAATGATATCAGTTGTGGATTAGTGAATATGTGTTGGCAACATATAATAAAGGAGCACATGCTGGCAATTATACAGGAGAACAAGCAGTTCAACAAAAAATACAGGAGTAAACACTGTATACACTGTTAATTCTGGAGCACATGCTGGCAATAGCTCAGTTGCATTAAACACATTACACATATCAACATATAAGACTGGAGCACAAGATTGCAATTATAAATGAGAACAAGCTAATACACATTCCAGGTCAGTTGATACACATTCCAGGACCAAAATACTGGAGCAATATAATGGAACAGAAAATGCTAAGCAAATTTTGAAAGCTCAGCAAATTTTGAAAGCTCAGCAAATTTTGAAAGCTCAGCAAATGTTGATGCACATTTCACATACCAAGAACAGATTCAGTATAACAAGCTGGGGAGGATTAGCTCAGTTCATAACAACACAGTACACATAACACAGTATGCACAGTACACAGTAAAAAGCTGGGGAGGAATAGCCATAAACCATGATATATTACATCTAAGTAACATATATTACATCACATAACTCAGTTCATACACCACATTGTAGCCATAAAACAATACAATGACCCACACAGTTTGCATACACCAAAGTAGACAATAACCTCACACATTGTACCCATATTACATCCAAGTAACACCATGTCAACACATTATCATACACTAAAAACTCCATTGTGCCACACATGTTCAGAATAACACATCAGCTTCTGGAGGCTGCACTGCGTTCTCCAATTTCTTCACTCCCAATTGATTTTGATTTCTTCCTACCTCCTCTATGCATCTGGCCTTGTTGTGGTGGAAGTGTCTGTAATGAAGATTGCACCTTGAATATTGCAGTTAAATATGCCTAAACTAAACAAGTTGGATAGGATAAAATTGAAATTACAACTTGCTATACCTGAATCTGAGGCACACTACAACCATCCCCAGTAGAAATATTGCTTGGATCATTTTTTCTTCCTCTCATGTGCCTCTGGCCCTGATGCTGGGGAGGAAGCACTTGTTGCTGAGGCACACTACAGCCATCCCCAGTAGAAATATTGCTTGGAGCATTTTTTCTTCCTCTCATGTGCCTCTGGCCCTGATGCTGGGGAGGAAGCACTTGTTGCTGAGGCACACTACAGCCATCCCCAGTTGAAATATTGCTTGGAGCATTTTTTCTTGCACTGGTGTGCCTCTGGCTTTGCTGCTGGGGAGGAAGAAAATGTTGCTGAGGCACACTACAGCAAACACCAAAAGAAATATTTCTACTTACATTTTTTCTTGCACTGCTGTGCCTCTGGTTTTGCTGATGAGGAGGAATAAATTGTTGTTGTGGCACACTACAGCCATCCCCAACAGAAATATTGCTAGGAACCTTTTTTCTTGCACCTATGTGCCTCTTGCATTGCTGCTTTGGAGGAACCTGATGGACAGATATATTCAAACATGTATCAATATATGTACTGCATGATGAAACATGCAATTAATTATGACTCATGTAAAAAAAATGTAACTCACAGCTGGAGGAATCTGATGGACAATTGGGCTTGGCCTTATACCCATGACATTGATCCCAGCACCCATCAACAATGACACAAAATCTGGCTGACCCTCTTTGCTAAGCTCCTTAGTATGAGCTGATGGTCTGCCTCTATGTAGACCAGTTCTTGTAGAGGGCTTAGGTACCATTGCATTCTTACAGCTCCTCTTGTTGTGCCCTACTTCTTGGCACTTTTGACATGTTTGGGTCTGACCCTTTCTAGAAAGTTGGCTTGAGCTAGACCAAGTTTCAAACTGACCTCTTTTCCTCTTCTTGGCAGGCCTCCCAGGCTGCTTGGTAAAAGCTGGGGGCACTAACTCTGAGTAAGTAGTCTTAGGCCAAAATCTTGAATGTAAAGTCATAGCCATTTCTAATGGCATGCTCCCTCAACAACTCCCTAAATTCATTTGGTGTGGCAAACTTCATGCCCACTTCCAATTGAGGGTTATCCAAATCAACCTTCTGAACAACATGCCCCCCTCTGCTGTGCATCTCATCTTCACTCCCTTGCATGCTCCTAATCACATCAGAGTCATCTGAATCTGTTGCCCATTCATTTTGTGGTTCACATTCAGGGCCTCCATATACATGCATTCCATCAGTTTTCCTTTGTCTGGGATGCACAGTTAATTCAGCATCCTCTTCAGACATTATTTCATCCACCAATCCTACCTCATCTTCACTGCTTCCACCTTCATCATCTGCATCATCCTCATCTGTAGGTTCATATTCAGAATCAGTCTCTGACTCATTGTTGTGTTCTCCATGTATTCCATCATTTGGTGATGTCCCCTCTGTTGCATTGGCCCTTGACTCATCATTATACTCATCATCTGCATCATCCTCATCTGTAGGATCATATTCAGATTCAGTCCCTGACTCATTGTTGTGTTCTCCATGTATTCCATCCATTGGTGATGTCCCCTCTGTTGCAGTGGCCCTTGGCTCATCATTATCTTCTTGTGGTGGCTCCAGCAGTGAACTCTTCCTGTAACATTGTGCTTCCTCTTCTGTTGGCTCATCTAATGCTTCAGCTAATTGCTCTTGTTCTTTATGTAATGTTCCCTCCTCCAACTCCTCATCTACCTGCTCTGTTACTGCCTCTTCTGTTTGCTCATCTAATGCTTCAGCTAACAGCTCTTGTTCTTTATGTAATGTTGCATCCTGCAGTTCCTCCAACTGCTCTATTACTGTTTGTACTGTTGCCTCAGCCAGTCCCTCATCTACCTGCTCTTGTTCATTATGTCCTGTTTGCACTGTTGCCTCAGCCAGTCCCTCATCCAACTGCTCTTGTTTTATATGTCATGTTGCCTCATCCAATGCCTCATCAAAATCAGTTTGCAGTGAGTATGGACAGCTGGGGTTAACTTCAATTTCCTCACACATTTCAGCATAATATGTGTCTGCAGTTTGCATCATACTTGGCCAAGTTTCAGCCTCCTTTCCCTTAACAGTTTCATCTGTGCTTCCCTCCTCATTTGGTAATGAAGATGGACCTACATTATCATGTTCAAAATATATCTCTGCTTCCCTCCTCCTTTCCCTTCCAGCCTTATTCCCACCATCTGTGTCCTCCCCTTCTGACTCACTCAAGTCAACAATGCCATATTTTGCAGTTTGACTATCTTCTATTTGCTGCCCTTCAAGTTCATGTGCAACATACAAGTCAACAGTTCTACTCCCCTGCAAGTTCAATATTGTTGATGCCTTCTCATCATCGTCTATTCTCATGCACCAACTAAAATCCTTTCTCCAAGGCTTGTAGTATATGAAGCACCTTCCTTTATGTCCCAACTCCTTTATCAACATTTTTATATTGTCCAATGACAACAATCCAACAATACAGTCTGGGTAAACTACCTCATGCCCACCTTCATAACCCCCTTGATAACCAAGTCTCAGCATTCCACCATGATGTATCTTCAAAGTAACTTTGCGGCTCTGCAAAAAAACATTTACCAAGGTGTATAATAGGCATAATTTAGCATAAGAAATTATTTTGCACATATAGGAAATTATTGTGCCCATATATAATTGCTTCTGTTGAATGTTGCCAATTAGCATGGTACCCATTGTGTCACATATACCATGTTGCATGTTGCATGTTGCATATTCCATAATTAGCATAATTAACTTATCTAATTATTGAAAAATATTACTACTTAGCTCACTACTAACCCAACTTTTAACAACTTACCTTACCTAGCTAATTCCTTTAAGTCTTGGCAAATTCTACTACTTAGCTAACTACTTACATCATCTGTGCTTTAATTAACATACTTCCCATGCATCTGAAAATTTCCAATTTAGCTAACCTACAAATTTCCAATTTACTCTATTTCATCTAGCTCCGACCAATCAACAGCATAATCTTCCAAGCATCTGAAATTTTAACATAATCCATACAGATAAATCATTTCCCGTTTTAAATTTACACATATTTCCAAAAAAAAAGAAAAATTACTCACCATCGTGCGCTTTATCACAATCTTCTTCACCTCTCTTCAAGCTTCTTCTAGCCACGCCCACCAGCAGCCCCTCTTCCGGCCCTCTTGCTTCTGATGACCTTCAAGCCCGCGATTTCTCTTCAATTTCATGGATTCCTGATCTTTCCCCCAATTTTCCCCTAGCATTTGCCGCGGCTTCCTTCGTTGCACGGTTAAGCATCGACATCAAATCAGTTACCCTTTTATTTAGTTCAGGGGCATAACGGTCCAACGTTACAAAAAAAGTCCACCGTTAGCAAAAATGAGTTTTGGGTATCAAAATTTACCAAAGTGAACGATAAGGTATATACTTGACAAAGCCCCAACGTTGGGGTATTTTAGTGTCATTTACCCATAAATATATTCATGCATATAGAAGCAGACAGGATAAGCAAATACCGCATATTCAAATCGAAGCATGATAATCTAGGGGTCATCCCAGGACAGGTATATAAATCAAGATCACAAAGTAGAAGCACACTATAAGCTAGACACGACACACGACTCACAAAAAAGTAAAGTGAACACACGATGCATGAAACGCAAGAGGACTCAGTTTCCTAGGGTTAGTGAATGTGATTATCGAAGCCATGCTAGGTATGTGTGATTCTGTGGCAATTCATCATTTGGGGCCATCTCTAGGAGAGATAGGAGAAAAAGGAAAGAAAGAAAAAGAAAAGCACGGTGAAAACGACTCAAAAACGAAGAAAAAGACACAAACGACGCACGAAGTGCGACTCCCCCAAACTGAAACTTGCATTGCCCTCAATGCAATAAAAGTAAATACAGGAGGGCAATGAAAATGGGGGGGGGAATACGCATCGACACAAAGAAAATGAAAAACGAGAAAAACACACATACGAAACTGAAAAATAAAGGAGGAAAAAGAAATACAGAAAATAAAGGAGGAAAAAGAAATACAGAAAATAAACGATAGAAAAGCACATCACACGACATATATAAACAAACACACCACAACGAAAAGCACGACAAAACACACAAAAAATCAACTTCCCCAAGCTGGACATGGCAATGCTAGCAATAAGATATGATCATGAAGATGCAGAAATATGCTAGGGGAAAGATCGAAGAAGAAAAAGAAATCAAAAAGCAGGAGAGGGACTGTCGTCGTCCTCCTCGGCAGAAGATGGAGGGGTGTGGAGGGGAGATGTGGGGGTGTGCGGAGAAGTGGGGAGAGGGGTGGAGGATGTATGTGGATGGGTGCGGAGGTGTGAACAATGGGTGGTGTGGTGGTGATGTTGGTGAGTGGTAGGGAAATGACGACCAATACGGTGGTAGATGTGGTAGATACGGCGACGGGAGAGGATGGCGTGGGAAGTGATCGCGAACGCACCTGTAATTTCTTGCGGCGCACGTATGGGGTGATGGAAGTGGAGGGTGGTGGATCTGTGTGATCGACGGAAGTGGTCGTGAGTGGAGGTGATAAGAATTCTAGTGCGAGTGCGGGGTAGGACGCCGCGTGGGCGTCCAAGAAAGCTAACCAACCTAAGTTAGCGAAGAGGGTCTCGACTTCGGAGAAAACTCCGAGATCGATAAGCGTTTGGGCGTGTGCAAACTTGGTGGAAAGGTGTGAGCGTGCGTCGAGTCTATTGTAAAAATCTTTTTGTTCAAGACTCAGAAGACGGTAACCACGTGGGCCCAACATTGGGTCCTCAGGAGGGATGATAGGTTGGGGTGGGGGCTGTGTGGGCAGTGTAGGAGGAGGACGTGAGAAAGGTGGACGCGTGGACTTCCGTCTCTTGCGAGACGGCTCCTCCTCATGCATGATACCCTTACCCTTATCTTTTTCCCCAGCCATGATAGTGTGTGATGCAAGTGAATGCAAGATATGACAAATGCACACAATCAATAGCAATTGAGCAAATAATAGTAATATGGCAATATTAAAAATTGAGCTAAGGAGCGAAGTTACACAGAAGCGAAGTTAATCCTTGCTTGCAAATCACCCAACGATGTGCAATTGATGGGAGTGTGAAGCCGCGGCACGTCTCTTCAACAAATTTTCGAAATGGGGGAAGGAGCTAGGGTTAGGGTTTAGAGTCGGGTTGAATGATAGAGGGAGAGAGAAATTGATGGAGAGAAGGAAGGAGGAGGTGATGAGGTCGGTTGAGAGGGAGTGGAGGTCGGTTTGGTGGAGGATGATGGCCGATTGATGGTTGGAGAAGTCGAAACGACGGAGGAGTTCGAAATCGGGTGAGGAGAAATGAACGGGTGAAATGAGGAGTATTTATAGGGTTTTAGGCCAACCGATCAGGTGAGATTTCACCCGATCGGTTGGGCAAGTTCTCGAAAAATTTGTTGAAAAGTTGCTACAGGCGAACCGATCGGTTGAGTTTTCAACCAATCGGTTGGCCACTTCACGATTTTCCCGAGAGTTCTGTGCACTTCACCCGGACGTCGACACGACCATTGCTTCATATCAACCGATCGGTTGATTAAATCCCCAAATTTCCCGAGAGTTCTGCTCTTCTCACACGATCAGCCGCCCTGTCTCAACTTGTTTCACCCGAGCGGTTCGCTGAAGAACAGATATATGCTACTTTCTGATACGTCCCACCCGATCGGTTGAGGGATCAACCGATCGGTTGGGGGCTTGTTTCCTGCACAATTTCGAAAATAGTTTAAGTCTTTTGACGAAAGCTCCCGATGCTGAATTTATTAACCAAAATAAGAAAAATAAACCTACAAATAATCCTAAAAACAAAGACGAGGGTTTAGAACATGGGGTGCCTCCTATGAAGCGCTGTTGTTTAACGTCGTTTGCTCGACATCCGGTAGATGATTTTCAAGGAGGACGGGAGTGATGCCCAATGTTTGGCATTCCTTCAGATGTTAGAGCGGTGGCCTTTGGTGTCGTCGGCGGTGATAAATAGACTTGCTCGACGATCCTCCCTCCGTTGATGGTATCCGGGGGCTTCTCCCTCGCATTGGCGTCGACCGCCACTTTTCTTAGGATCCGGATCTCATCAGCGGTAAGCCCCATGAGCTCTTTCCCCTTTCTCCTTGTCGGAGCAACTTTTTGGAATCTGGGAGGGATCGTATGCGAGACACCCGCTTCCCGAGCAACTTCTTCCTTCTTCAAGCCGACATGCTCTTCAGGGTCCCCCAAGCTGTCGGGGGTTACTTGAGAGAATTTCCCAGGCCCCAGCTTCCACAGCTCTTTCTTCTTCAATGTCCAGCATATTGCAACCAGGTTCATCCGGAGGGTGCTTCATAGACAACCCCAAGTAAAAGTCGACCGTCTGGTCGCCAACATTAAGGGATAACTTCCCTTTCTTCACATCTATCAGCACGCCAGTGGTGGCCATGAAGGGTCGTCCACGGATGATGGGTGCATGAGTGTCTTCGGGCATGTCCATCACCACGAAGTCTACCGGCACAATTCCCACCGGATATTTGACCGATCTATCAGCTAGTTGAAGGGTCATACCCGTGGGCTCCAGGTCTCCCATCCCTATCCTCATGTATAGTGACAGTGGCATTAGACTGACGCTCGCTCCCAAATCCACGAGCGCCCGATGGATCTTCATTTTCCCAATCAAACAAGGAATGGAGAAATTTCCCGGGTCTTTTAGCTTGGGCGGATTCGCTCGCTAGATGAGAGCGCTACATTCCGCCGTGAGAACGACCTTTTCCTTTCTAAAACCCCTCGTCACCAAATCCTTTAAAAATTTCGCACAGGAGGGAATTGTCTCTATGGCTTCGAGGAAAGGGATCTGCAAGCTCAAATCCTTGACCATAGCTTGCCATATTTTTCATCAATTTTAGCTTTGGCAAGTCGTGGAAAAGGCACAACTGGCTTAAATACTCTCAGGTTCCCCTCCTCGTCATTCTTCTTCTCTTCTTCAGGGACTCCCTCCAGAGTCGTAGTCTTTGGTGACGAAGCTCCGTCGTCATTTGATTTTTCAATTGGTCGCCCACCGACCAACGAAGCTTCCGGTTCCTTAGCGGGCACTCTTGTAGGAATTTGTGTCCCGCTTCTCAAGACGATAGCGGACACATTCACATGATCATGCGTTAGTGCCAATGTCTGATTTGCCCCTCTTGGATTCACTTCCGGTTGACCCGGCAATTGGTTTTGCGCCCTTTGATGGTTCGCCACCTGCAACCTCAGCTGGGTTACTTAGTCAGTGAGGGCCCTCTGCCCCATCTCCAGCTTCAAGTTGATCCTCTCCTGATTCGTAATGTAATGGATTAAGAGGGTCTCGACCGGGGAGATAACTCGCTGCTGGCCATATGGCTGCTGCTGCTGCTGCATATGCTGTTGGTTCCTGGTGGATACTGCTGATATACTTGATGTGGCTGCTGCTGTTGCTGAAACTGCTGTTGCTGTTGCCGAGGCGGCTGATATACTTGTTGCTGCGGCTGCTGATACGGCGTCCTATAGCTCAAATTGGGGTGGTTCCGGTTATTGGGAGAATAAACCGGATTCGAGCTAGTCCTGGTGGATACGGTGCATTACCCGTCGGGTTGAAGAAAAGTACGCTAGCTTGATCCACCGGTGGTGAAATATCACCACCCTCGAAGTCTCCCAGGACTTCCGCTTCCACCACTGCTACCTGTTGGGTGCTGGCACCTCCAGCTCCTACCATAAGCGCTGAGATCTGGGTCGATAGCAAATCGAATTTGCTAGACAACTTGTCGACGTCCTCGACTCTATGAATGCCTCCAGATCTGGGTGTTGCACGCTCATCGCACCACCGCTCATTGTTTGATGCCATGTTTTCTAAAATGTTGCCGTCATCTTCTTCACTTCTAGACATAAAGGACCCCCCAGCCGCGGTGTCCATCGAAGATTTTAGGTCATCCTTCAACCCATTATAGAACAGATTTATAATCTGCCATTTTGGAAGCTCGTGATGAGAGCATCTCCGCTGCATCTTTTTGAATCTCGTCCAAGCTGCAGGGACTCGTGGCTGGCTTGGGAGAAGGAGGAGATCTCACTCCTCAGCTTCATTGTCTTTCTCGGGGGAAAGAACTTAACCAAGAAAGCGTTCGAGAGCTTCTCCCAAGAATTGAAGGTGTTCGGGTCCTTTCCTCTAAGCCATTGCTTGGCTTTATCCCGCAGTGAGAAGGGGAATAGCTTCAGACAGATTGCTTCAGTTGTGACACCATTAATCCTGAATGTGTCACACTTCTCGAGGAAGGAGTCCAGATGTTCAATAGGGCTCTCCATGGATGCCCCAGAGAATTGATCCTGCTGGATCCACGTCACTAGCGACGGCTTAAGCTCGAAACTTTGGGCTACAATAGCCGGAGGTTGAATGGAGGAGGTGGACCCGATGGAGGGCATCGAGTACTCCAGCAGAGATTTCTGGGGAGGAGTGTTCTCTTCCATGGCTTCAGCTTCTTCCCTTCTTCTTCTTTCTGCGTTTAGACGTCTCACGGTGGCGTTGATCTCTGGGTCTAGTGGAATCAAGTCGTCTAGACTCCTTGTATTCCTGCGCATGTAAAACAAGAAATACCCGTGAAGCAAGTATGAGATAGAAACAGATAAAAACAGAAAATAAAAATAGAATATGAAAAATCAAAATGAAGAATGCGAAAATTATCGCCAGGTGAGGATATGAACTAGACTCAAGGGTTCGATTGGTCCTAAAATTAACAAGCACGTTGCCTCCCCGGCAACGGTGCCATAAAGCTTGACGTCCCCCTAGTTTTGAAGCATAAGAGTGCAATTGGATTGGGGATACCCGATTTAAATATTTATACCGCAAGCGCACGGTGTTGTAGTGTGGCTTTGGGGTCGAACACAGGGAGGCGTGGTTGTGCTTGTATCTAAGAGGAACCGGTTCACCCTACGGGTGAGCTAGCCCGAACGATCGATGGTTTGTCACGGAATGTAAATACGGAGGATAAACAATATAAAAGGAAACCTAGGACTTCGGTTTCCACCCTATCATGTGTTCTCGCTATTATGACCTACGGATAGGAAAACGATCGGAATTCGGGTTTAGTGGTGAGACGTTGTCTTTAAGAAGGATACCAGCGTCCCATAGGCCCGATATTCCGGTCGATGCCCATGATGATACGCCGGACTACCCGGGTTCGGTCGGTGGGCATTCCCATGTCCATTAACACCGACCGACTCCGGGAGCACTAAGCTCGCAACGATAACTCCCAACATCTCATCCCGTCGTTCTCACGCGCTAGGATTCAATGTCTACGCTAAGGGCGTGATGTGGCTAGGGAGTCAACCGCCAAGTTTATTCTCCCTTGGCCCTATGGTCAAAGACGGTCGTTTTCCCGCCGATGACAATGCAACACCCCGCGTAACCATCTAAATTCCTAATCCCTATCGAAATCCTAGTCCTATGGACGCATTAGGGAGAACCCACGAAGGGGTTTCCACCAAACTCCCAGATTTGGGAACTACTCACAAATCATAGCTAAAAAGCGATCTAAACAAAAATCAACCGTAAAAATCATGATCAGACGATTCAAATGAAGTAGTAGCAATGCTATTAAGATAATATCAAAGTTTGAAAGCAATCAGAAGGCTTACAAAAACGATAAAATTCCAGCCGTCACCGTACAAGAAAAAAGACAGAAAGATAACAGCTCTCGTTTTCAGAAACCTAGGGCAACTATATATACAGATCGACGTCACCCGATCGATTGAAGAATCAACCGATCGAGTGAGTTGCTATGGCGCTTCAACATCGATGTTCAAAATTTCACCCGCTCGCTTGGTCCGACCGGTTGGCAGCTCCGGGTCGTCGTTTGGATCTTGCGGCATCAGGTGAACCGATCGGTTGAACATTCAACAGATCGGTTGTAATTGTTCTCAAAATAGACAGAGAGTTCCGTCGATTTGGCACGGTCAGCGGACGTCGGTTGAGCTCTCCGAGTCGTCTTTTGGAAGAATTGGCTACAGATGAACCGATCGGGTGAGATGTCAACCCGATCGGTTGGAATTCAGCTCCAAATTGGCCGAGAGCTTTGTTGGATTGAACAGGTCGACGAACCGGTCGGTTGATTTTCTTCTCACTCCAGCCTCCGTCCGGGTCGGACACGCGTGCACCACCCGATCGGTTGGCTGTGTCCAACCGATCGGTTGAGGGCTGAAAAATAGCGATCTTCGTTGTTTGACCCCCTGGATCACGCGTGATTCCTCCCGTTGCTCCCGAGACTCATGATATCTTCGTTGTATGTCTTCTACACTGGTGATCTCCTGCAAGTACACAAAAACACAAGAAAGTGGAAGAAAACTAAAAATCCCAAGAAAATGGGCACGTGACGACGGAAAACAACGGAAAATCACGAAGAAGACGTGCGTGAATATATAAAATATAAACACACGTCAAATAGTCATAAAATCGACGAATTTTGCAACCACTTGATAGATGGGCAAAACATGTCCAACTCACTTGAAACTTTATTTGTAGGTAGTTTAGACATATTAGATCACATCCAACGGAGCGGATTATCCATTTAGGTTGTCGAATGTTAAATTCTACTTGGATGGATCCGCATGTTTGATCCATCCGAATGGATCATAGTCAACATATATATATATATATATATGGATTAATGTAGAGCAGGTGGCACCTGATCCAATTCCATTGGATCAGGTGCAAGATACAAAAAGGTGGGGCCCCACGAGTACAAGCTCGGGGGCTTGTACTTCCCACCTTTTTTGTGTCTAAGCACCTGATCCAATGGATCAGGTGCCACCTTTTCTACATTAAATCCATATATATATAGGGATTAATAGTTATCATATGCCATATGAGTGGGTGTCTCCTATGCCCTCTCACATAAAGGGGGTCAAGTACAACAAGTACATGCCCATGTGGGCTTGTACTTGCCACTTTTATGTGAGAGGGCATATGAGACACCCTCTCATATGGCGTATGATACCCATTATTCTCATATATATATATATATGAGAATAATGGGTATCATACGCCATATGAGACACCCCCTCATATTCCCTCTCACATAAAGGGGTCAAGTACAAGCCCACATGGGCTTGTACTTGGTTGTACTTGCCCCCTTTATGTGAGAGGGAATATGAGGGGGTGTCTCATATGGCGTATGGTACCCATTATATATATATATATATATATATATCTATATTACAATTGAGGGCAGATTTTGAATTTGTCCTATGTGACAATGTCACATCAAGTTTTGGAGGGAAATTTTTGGGTTGAAGAGAAATTTGTTGGGAATACACAAAAACATTGAAATTATGAATAGCCTTTTAATATTAGTTATGAAAAAAAATGTTGTGCACACACACAATCTCATCTTGGGAATAGATGCGAGCTGTGGAAGAATGAACACGTGTGATGCTGCCAACTCATTGATCCGCGTTGCAAAACCCTGTAAAATTTCGATCTCATCTCCTGATATTTCAGGGTAAACTAATAATTATTGATGTTTGTTTAAAATTAGTGGGTCCAAGATTTTTAAATGAACAGTGTCCCACGGGCACGGGTTATATGTATACGAAGGCGCCCGCGCCGAAGGCGCCCGCGCCGAATTTGGTGTCCTGTGTCGAAGGTGCATGCGCTGAATTTGTTATTCCGCGCCGAAGGCGCCCGCGCCATTTTTTAACGCTGATTTGTTGTTCCACACCTAAGGCACATGCGTCGAAATTGTTGTTTTACGTCGAATTTGTTAAATGAACAGTGTCCCACGGGCACGGGTTGCGCCTTCGACGCTAAATTTTTTAACGCTGATTTGTTGTTCCGCGCCTAAGGCACCCGCTCCGAAATTGTTGTTTTACGTCGAGTTTGTTGTTCTGCGCCGAAGGCACCCACGTCGAATTTGGTGTTCTGTGTCGAAGGCGCATGCGCTGAATTTGTTATTCCGCGCCGAAGGCGCTCGCGCCATTTTTAACGCTGATTTGTTGTTCCGCACCTAAGGCACATGCGTCGAAATTGTTGTTTTACGTCGAATTTGTTGTTCTGCGCCGAAGGCACCCACGTCGAATTTGGTGTTCTGTGTCGAAGGCGCATGCGCTGAATCTGTTGTTCCGCACCGAAGGCACCCACGCCGAAGGCGCCTGTGCTGCTAAATATTGTTAGTAAATTTGTTTTTCTTTTAAATTTTGGTTTTGAAAAAAAAAATTCGGGGAACAAAGATTTCGCAAGGGAAGATCTTAAATGAACCGTGCCCGCGGGCACGGGTTATGACTAGTATATATATATATATATAAGATTTTGATGGGATATTTTAGCAATTCAACTTCGTAGATGGGTCCTTCATCTTCGATGTAGGCTCTCTTGTGTTTGCAATGCTTCTTGGGTCTTTAGGTCCTTACTAGTTGTGGTTCCTAGTTGTGTGATATATCAACACTAGCCCCCCCTCGCTTCAATCCTAATTAATTTAGTATTGGATCATTCGAAGATTTCATATTCAACTAGGACCCTTACATTCTTTTTGACCTTTTTGTGATAGAAAAGAAATTCTATACCGTCATGCTTCCCACAAGAAGTCTTATTGGCATCTTTGTATTTGAGTAGGAATTCTTCTCCTTCATGACTTCATAGGAAAGTAATCATTTTGCATGCAACAAATATGGATCTAATCTTTAACCATGGTATATTTGGAAACTCTTTCCAATCTCTTGCCATTTGATTAGAAACCAAATATTTGACTATGCTTTTATTAGGAAACTTCTAACATCTTGGCATTTGATTAAGAATCAAATATTCTTAGGAAACTTCTCATATATTTCGAAACACGAGTATTCTTGTTGCCAATGATACTTTCCCTCTATAAATAAGTCCTCATTCCTCATATTCTTCTTGCATCATTTAGAGTTTTCTCCACTTGAAGTCAAGATGACTGATGGTATAGGCAAACAGTGTGCGACAAATAATGACAGCCATTCGATTCATCACGATCATCACGAAAGCTATTCTCATGGATCAAATGGTGTGGGTCTCCACCCACAGGTGGTAATTTAAAGAGGTGAGGTGATCATATTTCCTCGAAACTAAGTGGGCAAGGTCATAAGGAGAAACATCGATGCCTAATCCGTGATAAAAAGAAGGCAGCATGGAAGCTTCATTACGACGCATGATGGGGAGCATAACCATCATCGAACTTCTCAGTATGGTGCTATACATCTCACGAGTCCATTTTCACTGAGGAGGCACATGGACGATGGGAGACGATGTCTCACACCTCTAAAGGGGTGAGATGGGCCGGTCTCTTCCCTCCAGGTGTGTGCATGGGTAGCATGCCTACCCACTTGGTGGGAGGGGGAAGGGCAACTTGCCACTCCGTGCAGGGGCACGTGTGACATGTATGGATGAGGTTAGGAAAAATGCATTTTATTTAATCGGGTTATCATACGATGATAGGATGTTGGTACTTGTCGGCCATCCACATGTATTTGTAACGTCCATCGCCATGGATGTGAATATCATGTCTCCTTTAAATGCATTGTCGAATGTTGATGGGATGTTCGCGTTTAGCACTTGTTCACTTGCATTTGTGACCATCCATCATGATAGACGAGTGGTCAGGTTTGAGTAGAGTTAGCAAGTATCACCTCTTCTTTAAGTACCTTATTGCATGTCAATTGGATGTCAACATCCAACGTCTATCTAACCATAATTACAACTGACCATTGAACTAATGTGTTGGTGAGTTGAATGGGAGTTATCATATTTAGCTTCCCCATTCCTTCTAGATGTATTGATATTCTTGAGCTGTCGGTGGTGGTGGTATATCTCATTTATATTAACCGGTGCAAATTAGGAGTTTGTCTTTTCATCTTCTTTTTATTGTTTTAAAATAAGCATACATGACGTCATAATCATAGGATAAAAATATTACCATGGTAACTGAAAGATTATTGTATTCAACTAATGGAAGAATTGTTACATATAGACTGATATATAGAGCGAATTTCACTTTACTAATGTTTATAGTGCATAATGTGGATTAATGGAATTATGTTTTCAAATGGAGGATGTTCCATACACGAGGATTTCCTTGCCTTTCATCGTCTTTAGCTAGTAAGTCTCATGCCTAAAGATAGTTTTGATATGATAATGAGCTTCCCAGTTAGGGCAAGCTTGTCTTCATTCAAAGCATCCTTCCCATTAGAATTAGCTCTTCTGAGAACCAGATCTCTTACAGTGAATCCCTTTATGTGGACTTTAGTATTATAATATTATGACATGCACTATTGAAAAGGGTCATTCTTTGATATGCATTCTCATGTTCTTTACAGAGATGATCAAGATGACAAAGCAACACTTTATAATTTGCTTCTGAGTTAAACTCAGATAACCGGATAGTGGGAATGACAAAATCTATTGTGACAAGAGCATCAAACATATACATACAAGTGATTTCACCAGTTGGGGTTTTATAACTGGTACGATAGGATCACAGAATAACCAAAAGTTCATCCACCCAAGTACCAATCTTCTCATCCATCTTTTTCATTAGACCATTGAGTGTGGACTTGTTGGTTTACTTGGCTTCACCATTGCACTAGTGGTATCCAATGACTGAGAAGCAAAGGTCAATGTGTAAATTATCGTAAAACTGATGGAAAACTTGGTGGTCAAATTGTTTGCATTATCGGTTATGATGATCCTGGATATTCCAAAGCAACAAATTATGTTCTTCTAAACAAAATCTTCAGTACTTCTTTCTCGAATTTCATTAAGTGGTCGCATTATATACACTTAGTAAAATAATCTATCATGACAACTATGTACTTCCTTTGCACTAAGGCTGGTGGGAAAGATCTTAGGAGATCCATCCCTTATTAGGCAAATGGTATGTGATTATTGATGGTATTTATCTCCACTGCTAGTTGTCTCATTAGGTTAGCGTGCTTTTGACATGTATCACATTTATTTATGTGATTCTTCGTATCTAACATGATTGTTGGCCAGTAGTATCCTTGCATACAGCTTTCGAGGCGATTGTCTGGGTAGCTTGATTGGTGCCGCATCTCCCACCATTTGTGTGTGTGTGCGTGTGTGTGTGAAGGAAGAAAAAAAGGGAGGGAAAAGACTTAGCAACAACTTTTTTAATACAATCCAGTTGTCTGTTGATTGAAAATTGGTTTGACCTGACCAGTAGGTTTGGACAGCCAAGCCTATTTTATTAAGTTTTGGGTGATGAGTTGTTTTGTATTCAAGTTACTTCTCTTTTTATTTGACAATTTGTGATTGGTTTCACAACATATCTTCATGCTGTGGAAAATTTGAATTATAACATTCTATGTGGCTTGGTGCCTAGTGTTGTCTATTTCTCGTGGCTGCATCACACCAAATGTCTTCTATAAAAAGAGACTGATGGGTTGTCTACCTTTCTCCACACATGCACGCACACGCACATAAAAGGAAAGGAAAAAAGAACAAATGAAGGAAACAAATGCGAATGGTTTGATATCTATTTTCTTCTAGAGAACCTTTATGCTTTAGTAATTAGTATCTAAGAGAACAAATCTGTATAGGAATCAAAAGTTTGATATCCTACAGACTAGGAATCAGTTGATTAAAAAAAGACATGAAACTTGGAACTATAGTTGATACTTCATCATCAAGACTGTAATGGTGAAAAATAGTTAGATGTTGACCTTGTATGTGGAACTTGCCATGCAGCCTAGACGATTATATGTGTCTTGTTATTGCAAAATTGAATCAAGATCATCATATCAATTATCAAAAAATATCCATGTATATCAAAGAAGAAAGTAAAGAAGGCTGCCTGTCTTTTTATGCCTAGATTCACTTAAATACTTTTTTAAGTCATTAATGTGTATTTTAAGTCCTTGCGAAGTTTTTGGCTTTTTCTGATTTGAATTTCGAATTTTGGGCATCTTGCAGCATTTTTGCTGAGCAAGCAGTACATCATTGCAATGGCATCTGCTGTGCTAGAATACTTGATAGAGATTTTGTTCTTCCCAGAACTGAAAGAGCATTGGTGGGTCAGCAACTTTGGCCTCATGATGGTTCTGTTGGGGGAGGTTATTCGGAAAGCTGCTATCATAACAGCCCGTCGCTCTTTCACACACAACATTAGAGTATATTTTGATGAAGGGCATGAATTGATTACCCATGGAATTTATAGGTAACTTGCATTTACAAATTATGAAGAAATCCAGAAGTTCTGATACTGATAAAGGGTTTGATGTGTTGTAATATAATCTGCAGTCATCTTTGGAGATGCAATCATACTCATATATGTTGGACCTCACTAGCTCATGAAGTCCTAGGTTCAAGTCCCAGCTATGGCGTTGATGACCAAAGGAGAAACACACGAGTCCTGCATTCTTCTTGATGTGTCTTGGCATTTCACCAATACCATAATTTGAACAAGTCCTTGTACAGTTTTCTTTTTTCCCCCTTATTTGACATTTTAGTTAATTGTGCTTGATGTTGATAATTTTCAGCCCTTAATAGCCTTAGTTATCTCATGCATCACATTGTTCTAGTTTTTAACCAGTCATCCCCCAATCATGATATTTTCATAGTTGCAAGTGAATGGGGGGAGTTTGGGGGAAAAAGATGCCCAGCAGATAATTACTAATGAATTATACTACCTTTTCTTTTTAACATGGATGCTACCTCTGTTGTTGATGTCAATGGTCAATCAAAACTACAACCTACGAAGTTCAATAGTCTTCTGCAAACTGTGGGGACTGATCTAAATTACTTTGATGTTAAGGTTTATGGTTAGTCAAAATCACAAACTATGGAGGTTACTGCTGTAATGACACAGATCTTGTTGGAAGATAAAACATTGAAGGTACTTGCCAGGGGTTCTTGTTTAAGCATATTTGCCCATAGAACCTCCAATTTCTTGGATTCTTAAACGGCGTGTGGGTTTTGAATGTGCATGTCACAAAAACAAAGCTAATTTCCCCAACTGGAATTGATACCAAGGGAACTTTTATTTTCCCTAATTCAAAATGCTACTAAAACCAACTTGAAATACCTAGGGCCTCAGTTAAATTTCAAATTGATCATACCTTTTTAAGAGAACTCATGCTGCTGTGTCAAAAGAGGATAATGTTGATGCATATCTTAATTTTTAATTCGCATGATAGACATAAGTTTTGGTGTACTGGCAGATGAGAAGAAATATATTGCCTAATGTGATGTAATTCTGCACAGAAATATTCTTTATTCTCTTCATTACATTCAAAATTATATTAGCTACTAATAAAAGGGGTCTAACATTTATTATTTTTTATTTACATAATCAAACAGATTCATGCGTCATCCAAGTTATTGTGGCTTTTTCATTTGGGCAACTGGAACCCAGGTTATGCTCGGCAACCCTATCTGCTTTGTTGCATTTGCTGTAGTCACCTGGCGATTTTTCTCCGACCGCATACCGTATCCTTTCTTCAAGTGCAATGCATGAAGTTTTTTTAATGTATTTTATTGCACATGCTCTTCATTTTTATATTTGAACACACGCTGTAGCCCGAGACTTCACCTGCTTCCTCATCTTCACCACTGAAGCATGCATCAAGTGGCATTGTAGGGCACACTATCTGTTTTTGTTTCAAAACATCAAGTTACCAGCTTCCGGGCTTCATAGGATGTAACCAGCTCACAGCTTACTAGTACTGACGAATGGTTTATGGCTAATATTCATCCAGAGGCTGAGCTACATTGGGGCAACGAGGGGAAGTTGCCCCCACTGACTTGGAAAATTTCCTTCTACGTGTGTATCATTTGTCCAGTCAAATTTAATTTTCCCCCATATTAATGTTCTTTAAAAGGCAAATAACAGTTCATACAATGTCAAAAAATCAATAGGATGATAGAACCTCAATACTTCTGCAATTCTTTACAGCAATCACTTGGTCGAGGTCATATTAATATTCAAATCAAATTAAGATCTTGTAATCCAGTGGATCAAATTAAAGATAAATTAAGGTCTTAAATCTGAGTCATCTTAGTCTTTTCAGGCAACGGTTTTCTTTTTATTACTTCAAATAATTCCTTATCTTTTCTTTATTTTCTTTTCTACAAATTTAGGAAAAGGAGTTTCTCAGGTGATGAAGAATGAATAAATTGAAAGAGAACTTCATATAATTTACGTCAACGAAGCTGTGATTTTGCCATTTTTTTTGGGGGCAGCTGTGATTTATGTCTAATATTCATCATATCTTCAGAATTGCTAATCCTTCATGTGAAAATAGATATGAGGAATTTTTCTTGAGGCAGTTCTTTGGGTGCCAGTACATGGAATATGCGCAGAAAGTTCATTCTGGCGTTCCTTTCATTAAATGAATGCCCGTGAAGTAGTAAGAACACATTGGCACTCCTTATTAAGCTTTTCTCATTTCGTTCTTAACCACAATTTTCCTCCGGTTTCTATTTTTGTCTGCCAATTCTCCATGTTTTTAATAAATAAAAGATAGTCGTCGTTTCTAAACTTGCCTGACTTGACGAGTACTCCAAAACTGCAGGGTTCTATTTTGAAATGTTGAGGCTTCTTCTTGTTCTTCGCCAAATTTATGAGATCTGGCTGTCCATGGGACGGTGTAGCGCCCAAAAGGTTTACTCTGGATGGAGTCACGATGGAATAACGAATACACACTGAAGAACTTTGCAATCATCCAAAGCATCTAGCCTCACTCTATTTTGGCGAACTTGAGAATGGTAAGCGAGACTTGCAGACTTTATAGTGGCATCTACAATTGGCGTGCACCCCTTTTGTTTCCCTTCATTGTCCGAGGCTGTTCCAGCATGGTGATGGAATTGCTGATGTGCTCGGTTGCCAGGTCTACTCCTAGTTCTGCTTCCAGTGAGAATGTATCAGTTCTTCTGAGTTTGATAACATGTTGAAATTTTGTATCTCGAGGTTGGCCATCTCCGTTTGTTAAGGTCATTGAATCATACATGAAAATTCTTGAAAGCATAGATCGGTGCTATGAAAGCAGATGGCATAAGACGTTTTTTTTTTCTCAGAATTTCTCTCTCGAAGAAGAAACATGTATGCAAGAATTCAGGAGATCGAAATCTGTAAATTGTTATCGATATGAGGGGGCAAAATTAGTTCTCAAGGCTTACGGCATGAAGGATCATCCATGGGTCTCTAATTGAGTTTGTGCTCTATGAATGCTATTGTTTAAATGCATATCCTCTGTATTTGTTCCTTGTTGCTAACTCAGTTTAGATAAAATATTTAATCAAGATATATAATTATCAGTTTATCCTGCGTTTTACTCCCTTTGTCCATATATTGTTTTTGATTATTTTTTAAAAAGCAATTTGTCGAATACACTTTTGCAACAGCGGAAGAATTTCACCCGCTATATTATATGTTATAGTAGCTACGATGTATTCCACGATATTTTATCCCATATTATGCTTGCTCCTCTCACCCAGGCGCATCCTATATCAACTTCATGCACACCTACTTGGTCTTCTCGTGTAGACGCAGCCCCGTGAATCATGCTATTCGATGCTCTGAAAATATGAAGTGTGCTCCACCTCACTCACGATGATGAGTGGAGCTACAACGGCCATAAAGAGATGCTAGAAAAGATGAGGCCTGCCTTAGCGTATGTCGTCTTCTCCGTGACTGCTCGATGATGATGATCGTGCGCGATGGACTCCGCAATTGCACATGAACTCCGCAACAATGTGGGGTGTTACATGTATAATTGCACATTATTTGTCATGGAATATCGGACTTCTTCCATGAAGTTATTTCATTCAATTGCACTCTTAAATAACCATGCCAAAGGTCACCATCATCCACATCGTTCATATCGTCGGTGAACTCTTCATCAGATCAACAATAGCTCGGTTCGGCTTCCACAGCGTCTTCATTGCTCGGATCAAAGCTCGTCGTCCAGGAGATAGCTCGGGCAGCGCTTCTATAGCTCGGATCATCATCCTCATCACGGATGAGATAGCTCGACAAGTCTTCCTTCAATTATCGTCATCACCTAAGACCACTGTAACCTTGGTTCTCCCATTACAAATCTATTGTTCGGATTTTCCCATCAACAATTGGCGCCGTCTGTGGGAATCGAGGTTACACATATGGCCTCATTCAAACCGCTTCGTCGATCCACGAGGGGCAAGGGGATCACGATCACACCGCAAACCGCTCAACGGACCGGGATGCAAATAACCGTTCTGCCTAATGGCACTACGATGCAATCGGAGGAGGCGTTGGCGGCTTTGGACGGGGACGCCCCGCCCAAAGAAAGTGAAGTTGCTATTTCTGTTCATTGTTCAATCAAATAAACAGTATATCTTTGCTCTAAATATACTCTTTGATGCATTCATACAAATACTAATGCTAAAGTACATTTTCAAAATTCTCCAAGTAGTTATTTTTTGCAGGTCTTCGCGAGCACCTCGGTTAAACAATCGGGAGTTTAAGCTCGCGTGGACCGAGAAAGCTTAACGTCGAAGATGATTTTATGAGTCCTCAAAGGTGAATCGGCTATACGATCGGGTGTTTAAGCTCTTGCGTACCGATCTTGCCAGATGAACAGGGGCAACCTTCGCAAGCTCCTCGGTTATACGATAGGGAGTTTAAGCTCTCGCGGGCCAAGGAAGCTTAACACCGAAGATGATTTTATGAGTCCTCACGGTCGAATCGGCTATACAATCGGGAGTCTAAGCTCTTGCGGGCCGATCTTGCTACATGAACAGGGGCAACCTTTATACGATTGAGAGTTTAAGCTTTCGCGGGCCAAGGAAGCTTAACATCGAAGATGATTTTATGAGTCCTCACGGGCGAATCGGCCATACGATCAGGAGTTTAAGCTCTTGCGGGCTGATCTTGCTACATGAACGGGGGCAACCTTCACGACCTCCTCGGTTATACGATCGGAAGTTTAAGCTCTCACGGGCCGAGGAAGCTTAACACCGAAGATGAATTTTAACGTCCTTACGGGCGTATCAGTTCTACAACCAGGAGTAAGCTAAGGCTCTCACAGGCCGTTCTAGCTATACAAACGGGGATAAGTCTTCGCAAAACAAGTCGGTTATATGATCGAAAGTTCCAAAACTCTCACAGGCCGAACTGGTCATACAAGTGAGGAAATATTAGACTCTACAAGATGTTCGCCTATACGATTGGGAGTAGGTTGATCTGGCTATACCACTTGGGACTCTCTCACATTCTGACTTATCTTAATGAGTATTAACTCTCACTGCTCGGCTATATGATCTAAAGTATTATCTCAATGGCCAATGAGTCCATATAAGCAATCATTCTCCATGGCCAACTTATCTAAATGAGCATCCACACTCATTGATCGACTTATCTATTTTTTGAGTATTAATTACTAGGTTATATGATCTAGATCATTATCTCTCATTAGCCGATCTACTTATTCGACTGGGGCACTTTATTCACATCTCCCGACCTCAACCGTCATTATGATTGAACTCGAGAGATGAGGACAATGGTTACAGGTATAATTGCACATTATTCGTCATGGACTATTGGACTTCTTCCATGAAGTTATTTCATTCAATGACACTCTTAAATAGCCATGCCAAACGTCACCATTATTCATCCAACTAACCCATTATCTTCTACATAATGGCCAAACTCTTGATGTTCAACATAAATGGCTATCTCTTGGTCTTATACATTATAACAACCGTTTGGAAGACGAGGAGGCATCGTCAATCATTCCATAGTCATTCAATTCCTATAAAAGGAACTATTCTCCAAGAGAGAATGGTGAATAAAAAAACCCCAAAGAGGTAATCTAAAACCCAATACTCCATAGTGTTAATATTATAGTTTGGTCCAAGTGACTAACTTAAGCATCAGAGGGGGTTGGGTTGGACCCAAGCCCGACCTCCCTGACGAGTTATTCATGCTGTAGATAAGCAAATAGCTCGTCACCATCAAGGATAGATCGGATGGTGATACGAGAGCTCGGCTCAAGCTTGGCTTGTCTTCATCCACGTCGTTCATATTGTCAGTGAACTCTTCATCAGATCGACAATAGCTCGGTTCGGCTTCCATAGCGTCTTCATTGCTTGGATCAAAGCTTGTCATCCAGGAGATAGCTAGGGCGGCGATTCTATAGCTCGGATCATCATCCTCATCACGAATGAGATAGCTCGACAGTCTTCCTTCAATCATCGTCATCACCTAAGACCATTATAAACTTGGTTCTCCCATTACAAATAAACTGTTCGGATTTTCCCATCAACGTGGGGAATTAGTCATTCTCATTTGCCTGTTAACACATAATTAACTCATTGTCCCTTGCTTACACGTCCATGAACAACACAATCATCATGTATGTTCTCGTGCATGCCATGTGACCGTCAAATAACGCAAAGAGATAGGAATCCAGTGGCACTTTGTATGTACATTCACTCGATATACACCCGCCTATTTAGGGCCTGTTCTTTTGTAGGAAAGTATAGTAGAAAAAGTGAAAAAATCACTATTCACGCACTATTCATTCACTATTCACTGGATTCCTACCCCACTTTTCGTTTGTGTGTTCTTTTGTGTTTTGTGATTTCTGGGGAAAAAAACTGACGTGGCGGGCTAAAGTGGAATCTCGAAACCAAATTTGGTTTCTCCGCAATTTGTGCGGATTACAGAAGAATCCGAAGCCCAGGTGGGCCCCTCCCTCTCCTCCCACCAATCAAAGCAATGAATGCATTTTGTTTTTTTCGCTTTGATTCGCTGCCTCGCGTGAAATCAAATGGCCCCCCCCGTTATATACACTTTTGATTAGCATTTTTGCACCCAATTAAATATTTTAAGTATTAATTATATATTAATTAATTAATTAATTAATTTTTAAGTTTTTAGTTTATGTATAAATAGAACAAATTAAATTTGAGTGGACCCCACACCACTTTCCACCTCCAACTTTCTTCAACCAAAAGAACACACTACACGAAGTGGGACCCACCTCGACTTTCCAACTCTACAATCCAACCCCACTTTCCAACAAAAGAACACACTACACACCAATTTCTCTCTCATCAGATTCCAAAATTCTCAACTTTCGCAATTATACTTTCCTACAAAAGGACATGCCCTTAGTGTAAGGCCAAATATTGTTTCAATATGTGAAACCCACAAGCTTATAACGTGGGATCCATCACACATGCAGATGACTTGCATGCTATCTGTGTGTTAAAATGTTATAATTTGTGATGAGCACTAAAACATTGACTGATGCGTGATACCACACACATTCATGAGAATATGTTATAATAATTCTTCCATATCCAAGAACTCCAAAAGAGCTATGCTTATCCGCCATGTTCAAACTTTTTGCCCAAGATCATATCCATGCTACCTATCAAATGCTCATTATCCAAATGCTCGACCCGAGTGCTATGACAAAGCATCAAGCTAAAATTCTTCCTTGAGGCACCATAGCAGACCATTAGGCCAAAATCATCATATTGGACCAATATTGCATCACTACAACACAAGCCCATTTTACTAGCTCATGTCTGCGAGAAGGACAACGGCTAATCAATTCATTGCAAGCTAAAAATTGGGCTGGATGTGAGATTTATGCTGTCATATCACTTAGAAGATGATAAATCCAATATGAGAGGGTCCAATGGTCCAACTCACAAGTAGAAACAAAAAGCCTAGTCCATGCAAGAAGAGGCACATCCTGTTAGGATATTGAGTCACTCCAAGTATATTTTTATTATGAGCAAATAACTAGTTGTGCTAATAATATTTATGAGTGTAGATACACAAAACTATTTACAATGAGTTCAAGCCAAGATATTTGGAGTTAATATAGTAAACAAGTCAAAGAAAGGCATTCAAGCCTACAAAAGCTAAAGAAAGGGAAGCTCAAGATTGAAGAAGAGGAGTGAAGGAGTATGTTAAGGCCAAAAATGATCGAGATAGTTGCCAAGTTGACGTGGACCCAACGAGCTGAGTTGGAGCCTCGTCAGCGAATGAGATGAGACCCGGGTTAGAAAAAACAGGGTCGGTGATCACTCCATATTTTACACCTTTTTTCTGCATGTTTGCATGCCATTTTGATCGCTCGAATCGCGTTTTTTACGATTTCTCGGTAAAATTGCGATGCTTTTCACGATTTCTTGTTTTTACCAAATTTCAGGAGATTTCGAGCGATTTGGAGTGATTCTGAGATGCACCGACTCCGGAGTGTCACCCGTGACTCTTTTTAGGGGAATTTTGCTATTGGAGAGGAGTGGAAGAAGAAAGAACGTCGTAGGAGCGACGAGGAAGCAAAAATACGAAGATTGGGCATTTTCTGCATGTCACTCGGCCGAGTGAAGGAGTCACTCGGCCGACCATCGAAAGCCCACTCGGCCGACCAGATCGGACACGCAACAGACTGAGTATCAGCGTGCACTCGGCCGACCATCGACAGCCCACTCGGCCGAACCACGGAGACACCACTCGCCCGAGTGGCATCAAGACGACGGCAAGAAAAATCACAGACTTACTGTAATCCGTCAGTCAGCTCCCGAGTTCCGACTCGGCCGAGTGAAGAAGTCCCCTCGGTCGAAGCAAAGAAAGTCACTCGGCCGAGTGACTCCCGACGAGCCGACCCCCAAAATTCTGAAGTTACTGGAATTTGTCAGGGTTTGTCACTCGGCCGAATGACATTTGTCACTCGGCCGAGTGAGCCGCGCTGCCTGTAGCGTAAATTGCGATTTTGAGGCTGCGCAGGGGCATTTTCGTCACAGTTTTTTGGGCGTTTTTGGGGGGTATTTAAGCCCAGTTTTTAACCTAGTTTAGAGAGCTTTTTCAGAACTTTTTGCAGCCTTTTTTAGATTACTTTTTAGGAGATTAGATTGAGCTTTTATGGGAAAGAGAAAAGTGTTATTTTGTGGGATGCTATTGAATCTTCATTGGTTTGTCTCTCTCTCCATCAAAAACCTCATTTTTATTGATATATTGAATATTGCAATGAATTCTATTGATTTTATTTGTGAATTTCTATTGAATTGCATTATGAATTGTGAGTAGTTTTATCATATTAAGGCGTAGGGATGAACCCTACGAACCCTATTTCTAAATTGTGATGAATTGGTGAAATTATTGCTAGGATTGATTAGGGTTAGTTTGGGATTGATTTAATACGAATAGCTAGTGATTCATACCGATTGGGATTTGCAAGAGATTGGATCCCAACTCGATAGGATGCCCTAGAAATTCGAATTGGGTTACAATTGGATTTCTCCGAAATCGGTTTGCAAGAGATTGGACCGAAACTAGGGTTTTCGATTGCAATTCTATACCAATACCCGTTTGCAAGAGATTGAACGGGTATGAACTATCCCAACCTAGGTCGTAGCTCGAGTTTGCACGAGAGTGGGCTCGAGATACGATTGAACGATGATGTTGTTCTTCACGCTAGCTTGCCTAGGTTAGGGTTTGCAAGAGATTGGACCCTACCTTAGGTTTGCTATAGACCGACAATAGCGCGAGAGCATGAGCTTGGTTCTACATTTAGTTGCAACTAGTTCACCTGAATTTCAAGTCTAGCATTTATGACACCTACGAATCACAATGACGAGATACAGTTTGTAGCGGGGATTTCCTACCCCTAGGCGTCTTTATTAATTTGATATTCCTTTTATACAATTGAACGACTGTGACCGCTTTATTGCGAACATTTCTCCACTGTTCTTATAGCCAGGTGAATTGAAGAAGACACTGTCATTTACCCTCCTCGTGTTCGATACCCGCTCGCCGCTACACCGTGCGCTTGCGGTAAGACTAGCGAGTCCCCCGTCCTGGGTTTATGTTCGGGGCGGTCGATCAAGTTTTTGGCGCCGTTGCCGGGGAGCTATCTCCGTGCATTTGCACCATACTAGGTTGTGCTCTTGGGTTACATTTTGGACTCCATCAAGTTTTTGGCGCCGTTCCCGGGGAGGCGACAGTGTTTGATTCTACCTACCTAGCTATTTTTTTTTCTATTATTTTTATTTTTATTTTACCCTTCCTTTGTGCTAACTATTTCTTTGAAACCCTGTTCTCCCTTGCATGTACACGAGATCCTTGGCGAACCCCGAAGAAATACTATACGATCCAGAGATCGAGCGTACATTGAGGAGGATCCGAGCGGAGAAGAGACCCGATACGGAAGGGAATTTTATGACCCATCCTGAGACACCCGAAGAATTGGCGGAGCGAATGGCGAGGATCATTTCCATTAGAGATAGCCTTCGGCCTAAGACTTCCTCCACGACCTCATCCATAGCTATGCCGGAGTTGGCGGCCGACAAAAATTTCGAATTGAAGACCGGATTGGTAGTTTTGATGCAGCAAGACCCTTTTCATGGGAATTCCCATGAGAACCCTCATTACCACATCCAGCTCTTCTTATCAAAATGTGCCACATTCCAAATGCCAGGCGTCTCCATAGATGCTATCAGAATGAACCTCTTCCCCTTCACACTCAAGGACAAGGCCTTATATTGGTTGAGGACGCAAGCTGAAGGAATCTTCACCACTTGGGATGAATTGGCGAGTGCCTTCGTAGACAAATTTTACCCGCCCTCCAAGACGGTGAAAATAAGAAGTGCTCTCATGTCCTTCAAGCAAGGACCACAGGAGACTCTCTATGAGGCGTGGGAGCGCTTCAAGGACTTGCAACATCAATGCCCCCATCACAGCATTGAGGATTGGGAGCTTGTCCACAGTTTCTACAATGGACTCCAACCGGGCACAAAACAGATTATTGATGCTACCGCCAACGGATCCATTTTGTCAAAGACCCCCGATGAAGCTACGGCCTTGCTAGAGGAGATGGCCTCCAACAACCAACAATGGGGCGACGAGCGAGGACATTCTTCATCCTCCTTGAAGCCCACGAGTATTTATGAGGCCAAGGCCGTGGCGGAGCTTGCTAGCAAATTTGACTCTCCCCACAAGGTAGTGGAGAGGTTGAAGAAATACATTACCGAACCGCAAGGAGCCCCTACTACATCCGCACCGACAAACCATATGAGTGATTGGCAAGACCAATCCCAAGCCATGTATGTAGGAGGAGAGCAAGGAGAAGGAGCTTTGGAGCAAATTCAGTATGTTGCGGGGAATTCCGGATATTGGGCCAACCCGACCGCTAGAAACCATCCGGGTTTTTCTTATGCTAAGAATGAAGGTGCCTTGAACCCCCCGCCACAACTACCTCCTCAAGCTCGGGGTCCACCACCACAACCGAATTATCAACCAAGGGGGCCACCGCAACAAAACTTCCCACCTAGGAACCAAGTGGGACCTTATAGGCCACCCGGGTATAATCAAGGGTGGAGAAATCCCAACCCTCCGCAAGCTCAACCACGTTCGGATTTTGAAGCTAAGGTGGAGGAGTTTATGGCGGAGCAGAGGAAGATTAATGCCACGTTGAAGGCGGGACAAGATTCTCTCACCACCGTCGTCGCTCAAATCGGGGAGCAACTTGCTTTGCTCAATAGAAATAACCAACAATTGCCGGATTAACCCAAGCCAAATCCACGGGGCAACACCGGCCATATCAACGCGGTTGTTGCGGCTACAACAAGAGGTGGGAAGGATACCACTCCCCCCTGACCCAAATCAAGGAACCCGTGGTGGAGATTCTAGAAGAGAGCGAGCCGGTAATTGAGGTGGAAAAAGAGAAGGAGCCGCAAGAAGGAGCAAAATCTATAGTGGAGGAACCTATTGATGAGCGCCGATTTATGCCATCGGTGCCTTTCCCTCAACGGCTAGCTAGAGCCAAGATCGAGAAGAGGCTAGCCAAGTTCCTCGAATACTTGAGAGGGGTGAGCCTCAATATCCCTTTCCTTGATGCCATAGTGGAAATACCGTCCTACACGAAGTTCTTAAAGGACTTGATTTCGGGAAGGAAAAAGAAGGAGAAGATCATGCTCGCGGAACAAGAAACTTGGTTTACTAGGAAGGAGAAGGAGCCCGCCAAATTTAAAGATCCCGGGAGTTTCCGGATTCCTTGCACACTCGGAGGCGTCCCCCTACAAAAAGCATTGGTTGATCTGGGCGCTAGTGTGAGCCTCATGCCTCTCACCATGTTTCGAAAGTTGAACACCGGCACAGATTTAAAGCCAACCGACATGAGGATTCAACTCGCGGACGGTCGGATTACAAGGCCGGTTGGGATTGCGGAGAATATCCCACTCCAAGTTCCGGGCGGCATATGCTTGCCTTGTGATTTTGTGATCATGGACATCAAGGAGGAGGGTGACACATCGCTCATACTTGGACGTCCATTCCTCGCCACCGCCGGTGTAATCGTCGATGTGTGGGAAGGGACTCTTACCTTGAATGTCGGCAACATTGAAGTCGAGCTCCATATACCAAAGGCTATGAGGCATATGCCGTATCATGAGGAGCTAGATTACTTGGACCTCCTTGATGAGGTCATTGAAGAGGCTATCCCCTACTCCATCGGTGCACTCCACGATGATGGCTTTGAAGAAAGCCAAGATTTGAGCAAAGAAGAGAAGATGGAGGATTCTCCCAATAGCTCCATGGCGAATGATGATGGCGACGCTGATGTCGTGAGAATACGGGAGCTTTGCAAGCTCTCGACATTGAAGAATCCGAAGAAAGCTCCACCGATTCGAAGATCGGTGTCACCGGCGAAGTCAAAGACCGGAACAAGCTCAAGCTTGGGGGAGCCATCCCCTGACATTGCTCATGATGAAGGGGCGCTGAGGAAGGCCGCGCACCACCACGATCTAAATCCGAACGGTCTTCCCGGCAAGTTCGATGGGTGCATCTCATATGCACCCAACATCACGCGTTAATTGAAAATCCAAAGGGGTCGATGTGCACGAGAATGGAGCTATGAAGCCCCAAACCCGATAAGCGTCAATAAAACATAAGTAGGTCCCTGTAACCACAACGGAACAACAATAATAATACAAGGAGAGACTGAAATAAAATCTCACATCTCAAATATTGTCCAACATGAAAATAAGTTCAGCATCCAGAAAAGCCACCAGGCTAAAAGAAAAGAGTCTAAAGGCCCAGAACAAGGCCAACAAAAGCAACAACATAACAAAGTATAGGTGCTATGCACCGATAACAAAACAACTGTCTAAACAAAAGTAAAACACAACGAAGACACTAGGACTGGTCCCCAGTGTCCACGTACTCCCCGTCAAACACAGGCTCGGGCTCGGCGTCAGCAAACACCTCGTCCTCAACAAGGTACTCATGCTCAGGATCTAACATGTGTCACCCAAAAGAGTAAATGGGCACATGTCAGCAAGTCTAAAAGACTTGGGCAAGGAAACTGAAAGCAAGACAACTAGCAACCTAACAGTTTTAGTATGCATGACATGGCAGTTATAACATGAGTGCACAATTAAGACATGATGAACAACAAGTACAAGAGTACAATTATCGGGACAAGACAAGAGTAGCCAAGCTACTAACATTCTCAATCAATTTACATTGTTTTGTAGGTGTTTACGCCCTTCAGCTGAATGGTACATCATTCACACCGATCGACACTAAACACAATTCACGTTTCACCGTTGTTTGTAGATGTTTACGCCCTTCAGCTGAATGGTACATCATTCACACCGATCGGCACTAAACACTACCCCACCCCAGAGTTTACGCCTTACAACTGCAGTTGTTGATCAAACAGACCCCCAGTTGAATGGCCGCTTAACCCTTACCCCATCCCACACGTAAACAAGCCAGGGTCCCTGCACATGAGCCCAGCTAGTGAGCCAGGGTTGCCCCGCACGGGAGCTTGTTTCTTAGTTCGTAATTCAATATCGAGCGTTGGGGTTAGCAACTCATTATGCTCGCTTCTGGTCACGAGCCAGGAACACAAGTATTGTAGCGATGCTACGCAATCACGGGATCACCAAAAGAATGCAATGACATGACATTTAATTTGCGTACCGTTAAAGGAAAGTAAACATGACATGGTAATTGTGCAACATGCTAAATGTCGGGATTAGCTTCGTTGTCAAGCTAATTCCCCAATTTGCGCCTAGGCGAGTATCATTTCGTCGCCTAGTCTCTTTTACGCCTACAACAAGCAAATGGCCTAAAACATGGCCTAAACCCTAAGTGGCAAGTTTCACTTGCCTAGCACCGGGGATGACGACCACTTCGTCACACGGATGCCAATCTACGGGGGAAAATCGCTGTTATGGGGGAAACAAACACCAAACAACATGAAATTTATTAGGGTTTCGTCGAGCTCAAGACCTTAAACGAGCGCTTGTCGAGAGGCAACCCGATGGTTTTTGCATTATTTTTGCTTGGTTTTTATTTTTATTTTAGACTTTATTAGTGTTTTGAGTCTTTTTGCCCATAAAAATCGTGACAACGGGTCTTAATTTCTATGACAGGAGATGAGAAAAGGAGATCTCTCATATGGAGGAAGATAGAGGCAAGGAAGAGCGCTCTAGGAATGCGCTCAGGCCTTGGGAGGAGGAAGAAACCAACTGGAGGAAGAAAAAAACAGAGAGTAGAGCGAAAACGGAGCCCCGAAGCAGAAAACAGCACGTCACTCGGCCGAGTATCATATGTGACTCGGCCGAGCAAAGGACCCCATTCGGCCGAGTGGGGCACCAACCAGGGAAGTCTGCGGAACCAACTCGCTGTCTTTTTTGTGCATTTTGTATTAACTGCCACTCGGCCGAGTACGTTTAGTCACTCGGCCGAGGGAAACAGATACCCTCCTAGCCTGAATATTGCCGAGTAGCTTGTGCCACTCGGCCGAAGGAGTTTTCTCCCTTCGGCCGAGTGAAAAGAAGCCACTCGGCCGAGTCATAAGTGGCGGGGAGAAATTTAAAATTTTTTTACGTTACGTCACTCGGCCGAGCAACATAGTCACTCGGCCGAGTCGTAACTGCCCATATATAAATCGCTGCGGGCTCGACGCGAATTTCGAAACGCCTAATTCACAGTTTTTCACCCGAGCCTCGCCCTTTCGTCTCCCCTCGCCCGTGACCGACCCCCCTCGCCCGAATCACCTCGCCGCCGGCCCCACTCGCCCGACCACTGCTGGCGATCATCCGACCGCCGACGCACTGACCTCCGGCGAGTACTCTCGCCGCCGGCCGACCCCCTATCGCCTCGGTTTGCCCCCAAACTCCATTTTTCTCCTATTTTGCTCGATCCGTAGACCCGTTGAGCCCAAAAATCAAATTAATTTGTCTATCTATCTATTATACCCCATCTCCCCCATGTATTTTGAATATTATCCGCTGATATCGTTGTTTGATTTGCAGGCTATCTTGGGGGAGCTTAGGAGAGCTTTAGGACGCATTTTTAGCTTCGCGGAGGCGGCGCTCTTTGCACGCACTTGCTGACTTGCTCTCGCGGCATGTTCAGGTACACTCGTTCCTTTTATTGAGCACGTCGCATTATATTTCTGTTGGGTGAGCACTCGCGGCACACATGCCGCCCCGTACTAGGCCACGCACGCGGGGAGCCTCTTCCAAGTGGAAGAGGACTGATGATGCCGGTCCTTCTCACGCTAGGGAGGACTCCCCTCCACCTAGCCCGCCACAGCCACCACCACCCACACAGCCGCTTCCCGCAGATCCCATCCATGCACAGCCTATCCCCGCCGATCATGTCCTACCACCGGCTCACGTTGTCGGGCCGCTGGGGATCACGTTCAGAGACGACGCACAACGCGTCCGATTTGAGCGTATCGCCCAGCGATCTATAGTGCCCTCTAGGTTCACACACTTAGCAGACCTTGACCGCCTAGTGGTGCTAGAGGGGATGCTCACGTTGTACGACAACGTGGGTTGGCGCGACTTCTTGTCTGTGTCGACGGACACCTACGTCCGTCCGACACTTGAGGTACTTAGCTCGATAGCCCGGACCCCTGGAGGATTCACATTCTGCCTTATGGATTGAGAGTGCGAGGTCACTCTCGCCATGCTTCATGCGTTCTTCCAGTGGCTCGATGTCCCCGTCCCCGACCGAGCCTACGCACCCACTCACATCCCACCACCGTCGTTTGACACTTCCACGTTCTGGACACGTATCACGGGCTCCCACCATGGCTTTGACCCTAGCAGGGCCAAGGCCTCAGCGATCCTGCACCCCTGCCTCCGCATAGCACATCGCCTCATGGTGACCACTTTCTTGGCGAGGTACGAGCCTGGGACGACGTCTACGCATGAGCTCTATATGCTCTACGCGATGACTCGCCCCAGAGTTCTCGATAGGGGTAGCGACGACCTGGTCCCTGCCGTTGAGATTGATATTGATAGCTGGTTCTTAGACCGCATCATCATTTCGGTGGGCGCTCGCTCACCTATTTGCTGCGGCGGTCTGATTACTCTGCTAGCCCTGATGACCGGCGTGGACCTACCTGCTGACCTTAGACGAGCTCTAGGCCCCACTGCACTCTCGATAGACGTCATGGCCCGGATGAAGATGCTTCGTCCCCACGGCCAGCGGCACTGGGTGTGGTTGCACGGTCCTTTTAGTGTCGATTACATGATCCTCCTGAGCCTAGCTCGGACACATATAGGACCGGCCCACGAGGATTGGATCCCAGCGATGGATCTCCTTATCCCAGCTACCTACGTTCTTGAGGCTGAGGGCGCTGAGCAGGCAACCCCTGCACCCCCTGCACCTCCTGCTGACCCCGTGATCCCTCAGCCCGAGCCTGCACTTTCTGCACCTCCCGGCACTTCTGTCCCCACTTCTGTCAGTGTCGGGAGTACCCTTGCTGAGTCGTCCACCACGCCCACCACCACCATCACCACTGCTGTGCCTATCTCGGTTGAGCCTATTTCCTCACTTCTTCCCGAGCGTCCACCCACTATCCTTGAGAGCGACGAGTCTTCCTTCCTTGCTGTTGTACGATCCCTATCCAGCTTGCTGTCCGCTGGGGTGTCACCTTTTGGTCCTTACACTTCCACCCCAGTGGTCGACCCTTCTGTCTCCACCGTAGCTGTCCTATCCGAGAGTGTCGTGACGTCTATCATCACACCTGTGTCACCGACCTCTCTTGCTGTCTCGTCGCTGATTTTATCTTCCACCACCACTGCTGCTGCCTCATCATCCCAGCATGCGTCCCAGCCTCACACTGTGGCTGGGCATCCACTAGTGAGCACAGCACGTTTTCCGCACTTACCTGCTGGCCCGATTACCTACTCCACCCGTGTGCGGCAGCCCCGACCTTCACAGCCTAGACCTGTTCGTCCCTCCGCTCCACCACCCCCTGACGCTCTACTTCAGAGCATCCGTGCTCTTGAGGGGGCGGTGATTGGACTCAGGGGAGATTTTAGGGCTCTCTCTGCCACGGTCAGTACCGTGCAGTCTCGCGTCGCCATGTTTCCCGATATTCAGGTTTGCCTGAATCAGATCCTGGCGCGACTCCCTCCGCTACACCCACCCACCCAGCAGACACATCCACCACCACCCCCACCTCCACCACCTCCTCCGCCACAGGACGGAGATGGCGCATCACCACCAGTTTAGGCACACCCTTGATGCCATTGATATTTTCTTGTCGTTATGCTGCCCATTTTCTGCTGATCCTGGAGATTTTTGCCCACCCCCTCCTCCCCTCACTATTTTGGTCCATGTTCAGATCACATCATTCTATATCTTTTTGGGAGAGAGTGAGAGTTATTTTTGGTGACACATCACCTGCATCACTCCGATCTCTGCATGCTTCATTCACATCATCATATTTTCTTTTTATTTTTACTTTTTTATCATGCATGCATCCTCACCCTCCCCACCCATTTCTTGTCTCTCGGTGTGCCACACTTTACACATTGAGGACACTGTGCACTTTAGCTTGGGGAGTGAGTTCTCACACTTTTTGCTTTCATCACCTTTATTTTTAGTTTTTTCACGTTTTTTTCGCTTTTGCACCCATTTTTCATCACTTTTTCATTTTTTTACCATGCATCACGTTTATTTCTTATTATCTTTGTGTGATGCATTGTAAATAGTTTTGTTTTCCTTTATCTTTATTTCTTTCATCTTTTGCTAGAGATGATTTTTCTGTGATGACGATGACGTGGTGTTAGTTTTTCTCTATATGCATGCTAATTTTGTCATGTCATAGCTTTTGTTTCCGATATCATATGCTATGTCCTGTTTTGCATTTAGAAATAGTAACCCACTTCTTTTTCCGTATGAAAATGGATGAAATTCTATTATTAGCTGATATCTGATGATTCATATGTATGCTATCGTAGAAAACACACCAAGATTCACGCATTGATTGCTTATATCTGGAGTACTGCTTTCTTTTCTCATATCACTTCTTATTGCATGATTTGTATGCTTCACTTCAGGTTGATTGAATGTTTGCTAGCATTGATAAATCTGGATTAGTTTACTTTTTGAGATCAAACTGAGTAGATTAGATTACCCTGCTGAAGTTGTCATGCACGTCCTATAGAGTGAACCGAGAGATACATTTATTTCTTTCTCCACATATCTTGAACATTATTTCTCTATTTTAAATTCATTGGTGAATCTCCCCTTAGCAATTCTATTATTGGCATTCCCCGTTATTATATCACATGCTCCAAATTCCCCAAAACCCAAAGAAAAAAATATTCGTATATCCTTCTCTTTGATTTGGGATCATTTGTGCATATTTTTATTGATAAAAAGAGAGAGAAAAAGAAAAAGAAAAAGAAAAAGATTTGAGAATAAGAAAAGAAAAGAGAAAAGAAGTTCAAAAATGATCCCATCTCATACCCTTTCTCTCTTTCTTCCCTCTTTTGCTTTTTTATTTCTTTGACTTTTGGAGCTTCATAAGAAACGTGGAATGTAAATATTGTTTTGTATATGCCACCACGCTTATGGATAAGCTTGGGGGAGAGGATCCAATGATGTGTGAGAGAGTGAATACTTCACGGTGCATGACAACCTAGGCTAAGTAATATTTTATACTCGGTGAGATCGCTAAAGTTTCACGAAATCCAGAAATCTACGCTTAGCATTCATTTCATGAAAACCACACTTTTCTATTCTTACTACTCTATTGTGTGATATCTCTTATACTCCTTATAGAAAGCATTCAATTGAAAAGTGTGTGATCTACGATATTGTATACCGCTTTAGATGCTTCAGACGATGCTAATTCTAGAATTATTCCATTTTTCATGCTATATTGATATTCTTGGGTTTTCTATTTCAAATGCATCATTATACTATGATATCGAGATAAAAGTCTTTAACATGTGTTTTACTTTCGATGCGTGCTATATGAGTAAGCAAAACCCACGTCCTGAGAAAAATGATCTAGCAGCTTCCCTCTTCGTTTTCTATTTTGTTTTTTCGTTTTTCATTTTCCGCCTTTCCATCGTTTCTATTTTCTTTATCCACCGGGTTCGCTTTTTACTCATCTTCCTCGAGGACGAGTAAGAGGTAAGCTTGGGGGATTTTGATCACTCCATATTTTACACCTTTTTTCTGCATGTTTGCATGCCATTTTGATCGCTCGAATCGTGTTTTTTACAATTTCTCGGCAAAATTGCGATGCTTTTCACGATTTCTTGTTTTTACCGAATTTCAGGAGATTTCGAGCGATTTGGAGTGATTCTGAGATGCACCGACTCCGGAGTATCAACCGTGACTCTTTTGAGGGGAATTTTGCTATTGGAGAGGAGTGGAAGAAGAAAGAACGTCGTAGGAGCGACGAGGAAGCAAAAATACGAAGATTGGGCATTTTCTGCATGTCACTCGGCCGAGTGAAGGAGTCACTCAGTCGACCATCGAAAGCCCGCTCGGCCGACCAGATCGGACACGCAACAGACTGAGTATCAGCGTGCACTCGGCCGACCATCGACAGCCCACTCGGCCGAACCACGGAGACACCACTCGCCCGAGTGGCATCAAGACGATGGCAAGAAAAATCACAGACTTACTGTAATCCATCAGTCAGCTCCCGAGTTTTGACTCGGTGAGTGAAGAAGTCCCCTCGGCCGAAGCAAAGAAAGTCACTCGGCCGAGTGACTCCCGAGGAGCCGACCCCCAAAAGTCTGAAGTTACTGGATTTGTCAGGGTTTGTCACTCAGCCGAATGACATTTGTCACTCGGCCGAGTGAGCCGCGCTGCCTGTAGCGTAAATTGCGATTTTGAGGCTGCGCATGGGCATTTTCGTCACAGTTTTTGGGCGGTTTTGGGGGGAATTTAACCCCAGTTTTAACCTAGTTTAGAGAGCTTTTTTTAGAACTTTTTGCAGCCTTTTTTAGATTACTTTTTAGGAGATTAGATTGAGCTTTTAGGGGTGAGAGAAAAGTGTTATTTTGTGGGATGCTATTGAATCTTCATTGGTTTGTCTCTCTCTCCATCAAAAACCTCATTTTTATTGATATATTGAATATTGCAATGAATTCTATTGATTTTATTTGTGATTTTCTATTGAATTGCATTATGAATTGTGAATAGTTTTATCGTCTTAGGGCGTAGGGATGAACCCTACGAACCCTATTTCTAATTTGTGATGAATTGGTGAAATTATTGCTAGGATTGATTAGGGTTAGTTTGGGATTGATTTAATACGAATAGCTAGGGATTCATACCGATTGGAATTTACAAGAGATTGGATCCCAACTCGATAGGAAGCCCTAGAAATTCGAATTGGGTTACAATTGGATTTCTCTAGAATCGGTTTGCAAGAGATTGGACCGAAACTAGGGTTTTCGATTGCAATTCTATACCAATACCCGTTTGCAAGAGATTGGACAGGTAGGAACTATCCCAACCTAGGTCGTAGCTCGAGTTTGCACGAGAGTGGGCTCGAGATACGATTGAACGATGATGTTGTTCTTCACGCTAGCTTGCCTAGGTTAGGGTTTGCAAGAGATTGGACCCTACCTTAGGTTTGCTATAGACCGACAATAGCACGAGAGCGTGATCTTGGTTCTACATTTAGTTGCAACTAGTTCACCTGAATTTCAAGTCTAGCATTTGTGACACCTACGAATCATAATGACGAGATACGGTTTGTAGCGGGGATTCCCTACCCCTAGGCGTCTTTATTAATTTGATATTCCTTTTATACAATTGAACGACTGTGACCGCTTTATTGCGAACATTTCTCGACTGTTCTCATAGCCAGGTAAATTGAAGAGGACCCTGTCATTTGCCCTCCTCGTGTTCGATACCCGCTCGCCGCTACACCATGCGCTTGCGGTAAGACTAGCGAGTCCCCCGTCCCGGGTTTATGTTTGGGGTGGGCGATCAAGTTTTTGGCGCCGTTGCCGGGAGCTATCTTTGTGCATTTGCGCCATACTAGGTTGTGCTCTTGGGTTACATTTTGGACTCGATCAGTCGGATGATGGATGTTGAATATGATGCGGTGCTCAATCGACCCTTGAACTGCTTGTACGTCGATCGTTCGAGGTTGGGAAGCTGGTAAGCGACCCTCACGGAGGATGGCGACTCGTCGATCCACAACACAAAGCCATGTTAGTGGGGTCGGATCTGGGTTCCGACCCAAATCCCCTCCGATGAAAGTTAGTTTGGGAACTTAAGAATGAGAGGGAGCTTGGAGCAGCTAAGATCTACGCACGGAGGTTCGTCTCAGATCTAACGTCGCAAGCTCTATGATGCAAGAAATATCAAGTGAAGGAGTAGAGTCTATGTCTTAGATCTCGTACCTTGAGAATTGGAACCCCTTTACCTTTGTCTTTTTGGGTACTTATAGGCCGCGCTAATGACCGTGAGTAACCGTCCCTCATTGATTTGGGGCGCGATATTCTCGAGATTCGAGATAACGGCTTCCCATTGATTCGGCCCCATTAACTTCCTCCTAAATATCAGTGGAAACTTAACGGTTGAATGAGCCATTCGTCTGACTTGGCAATACTTCGCTTCGAGTGCAGGGTATCGAGTTGTGGGTGCCAAATGGATCGGGTACGCGGATACTCCACCATGACCCGCACCCGTGTACTAACAATGGCCCCCCTTCATTCGTGCCTCAGAGACTGCGTTGATTGAGACCGCATGATGTGTGATCTCCTTAAATGCGCACAGTTTTTGAAACATTTGTTTTGATTTGTGCCGCCAAAACCTTTTCGTCTTTGAATTTATTTTCACCGCTTCTTGAGGCTATCTTTGGACACGTGTCGCTCATCGATCGTCCGTCGGTTGAACTCTTTCATATAAAAGAAAAGTGTTGGAGGAGAAGAGATTTTTCTGTTCTGCCTTCTTCATTGTTTCGAAAGCTTGATTCTGGCGTCTCTTCCTCCGGATATTGCTTGTTCTTCCTAAGGTACTTTCTCCTAGTTGACCTTAACTCTCTTTTAGATCCGTCAGGTATGTTTGCACCGGTTAGGAAGAAGGAGCCTTCCTACGAGGAGCTCATGGTGTGCCTTCGACCACCTCAATGCGAGGAAGTTCCTGGGAAGGGGAAAGGGGTTCGGAGTGAAGGAGCCCTTCCCATTCGTCGGATGGATCCGAGTTTTGTCATGCCCTATTTTGCACTATACGTGTATTCTACTGAACACACGTGGTATTTCTACCTACGATGCATACGTGGGCATGAAATAAGCGTAGATATCGATGTATGTGACTAATACGAGGGGGATTAGGCCGTAATACGTGGCTAAGGGAAGAGAATGCGAGATATGAATGCAGGAGAAGAGCAAATGACGTCGTGGGTGAAAACAACAGGAATGTGTTAGACGTGTGTGTGTGAAGCATGTATGCATGCATGAATGTGCATGGATGTGTGTAGGAAGAGCCATGCTAGTGTGAAAGGGGTTAGGGGTCAATGGCTACCCCCATAAATTTTTAGAAAGGTAAGGGGCAAAACGGTCATTTGGACCAAAAGTCATGTGCGTACATACTAGAATTGTGTGTGCATAAAGTAATGGCATACTTGTAAATACCTAGAATATGGAGGGGTATTTTGGTCATTTAACTAAGTGCATGCTTATCCTAAAGATGTTTCTAGTGATAGATATTTTAGGAGAATTCTCTCCTTTCTTCTTTACTCTTCTTTTCTTTTCTCCTTTCATTTTCTCCCCTACTTGGCCGGCCACCTTAGTCCCCTTTCCTCCTCCTCCTTAGACTCAAAAACCCTAATTTCCATTTCTAATTAGAAGGTATCCAAGCTAGCTTCAAGAGAGAAGAAGGTGGAGAAGAAAGAAGAGAAGGAAAAGAGGAAAAATCAAGTTTTGAGGTAGGATCTAACTTGAATTTGGAACTCCATTAATTTGTTCTTGCTCTTTTGTTTTTATAGCATTATTTACTTAATTTGTGATAGTGATAGTCAAAATTTTATGTATCATGTGTCAATTTCACAATTCTCCCTTGAAATTCAGAGCAAAGCCATCTACTTTAAAGTCCTGAAATTCTATTGTGTGTTGTTTCAGTAATTATGGTTAATGTAGCTCGAATTAGGGTTCGAAAAAAAATGAGCTTATAGATCTTGAAGTTCTACCCCAAAATCATATAAATTTTGATATAGGTTCAATTCAGAAATTAGGAGCAATAAATCCATCTTTACAACATGTCTGTTTGATTTTTAGTGTTGATACAGTTTAGAAAAATTGGCCTAGACACCTGCTCACACAATGGATTTTTGTGTTCTTGGTCTTGTTGGAAAGTTAACAAGTTTTTCGAAAATTTCATCAGAGTGCTTATATGTCGAATTTCTGGCTGTAACATGCTTAAAATTGGCTTCCAATACAGACACTGAAATCTGTCTAAAAACAGATTTGACACACTTCACCAATTAATTCACCATAAATCATATAGTTCATATTTTTACATGAAAGTTTATCTGTGAATCCAAAACTGTTACATCTTCAACTTTCATTTATATAGTTTTGTCAAATTCCCAAGAGAAATGTATGAAATGTGTTGAACTTTATGGATGCCCTTGCAATTCCCAGCAAGCTGAAATGTTAAGAGATGCTATAACTATGATTTGATGCTAAATTTTCCTCTATTATGCATGTGCATTATTGTTATGTGAAGTAGAAGTTCATTGTGATATCTGCTCTTGGATTTACTCATGATATAATGTCCATGTTATTGACTCTGTCACGTGTTCGATGAAATGCCTCAATGAAGGCAACATTCGGTAATTTGAGAAACGTGTAAGTGTTAGTGTAGGCCTTGAGCCACATTGATGATTGGTAAAGTTAGAGGCTTGAATGGCATAGATACATTGTAATTGTGACTGGATGAGGTGTTGTGATAGAGGATATGTCACGTGAGTGCATGACCCCATGTCTAATGATGGATAGTAAGGTGATATGTGCATACCCATGCCATCATGACCCCTAATGTGTCACTTATGATGTTAACTTATAAAATTGAATAAGTCTCAGTCCTCTCTAATGAGGGTGAGTTAGCAAAACCCGGGTTTTAGGTGGGATTTGAGTAAATTATGGATATGAGGCCTGGACTGAGAAGCTGGGGGAAATGATTATGTGATATGTGATATTTATACCCACTCGCCTTTACCGGGAGTGGAGGGGACATACGGAGGTTGTGTTATTATGTGGAGAGCCTCACTCCTGCCAGGGACGGGGAAGCTGAGAGGCCCGGTGTTGTACAGTGCTCGTGACCACTGTGCCGTGTGCTATATTCACCCTAAAGTTGGGGTGAAGTCCAGGTCCTGGTATCACACAGTTTACCCAAGTTCCAATTAATTCAATTATTAAATATTAAAATGAGAATTTGGCATGTTACTCCTTCTACTGGCAGTACTTCCCTTTTTTCCTTTACTTGCTTCACCGGTGACACTGTGTTATACTTTTGACACTTGTGACTCCCTTTTTAAATTGTGATTGCATGAATATTTGTATTGTTATTTGTACTTACCCTTTTCTTGCAGCAGCTCGACATTGGACCGCAGGTATGATCCCTTACTAACTATTTATTTTTCATTACGACACTTAGTTTGCATGCCTTATTTCTCTTGCCTTGTCTTGTGGATTAATAATCTTAAAACGGTGTTCCAAATCCAAGTTGGTTCCTACTGGGGCACGCATTGACGTGCTCCTCCTTATTTTTCATGTAGCAGGGGCAGTATGGTTGGTGTTGACATGGAGTTGGGTTTTTAGGGATAGCCTTTAGTGAGAATTGTAGTTGTATTGTGACTGGGTTGTTTTGGGAGATGGAGAGTGGTGGTGTTTGTGTAGTGTCACACCTGGACTATGTACATAAATGGAAGTTGTTATATATATGATTGTTGTTGTTATTCTATGTACTATGAGGTTGTTTTGGGTATGTTTATGGAGCTTCACTTGTACTATCCCAGCATGTGCGCAGTGGCCTGCCTTTGCTTTCTCTCTCTCGCATCTTTCTTCCTTTACCTCTGCCTCTTCAAGATTCCTAAAAAATGTGGAAAAAATAGAAATACCAGGTATTTTGGGGAGCATGGCGTTACAAGTTTGAAGGTCCCCAAAGTCATCTTAGATATGGCACCTGGGGTTTCTCTTGATCTGACCGTGGAGGTCTGGTTAGATTGTCTCTGTCATCCTTTTAGGGTTAGAGTGCCCTATTTGGATGAGAGGGGTTGCTTTCCGCAGAAGAACAAGGTTGGAGTGTATCTCAAATCTTTTCGCCTATGGCTCCGATTTCCTCTCCATCCCTTCGTCGTAGAAGTTCTGTGCTCTTTGGAGCTTTTCATTTGTCAACTCACGCCCCAAGCTTTTCCTCACTTAGTTAGCTTCATAGTGCTTTGTGAGCTTGTGGGGTTCGACCCTCCCTTGGATTATTCAAGTATTTCTTTTGGATAATAATCGACCCTCGCCAAGTGTGGTACCATATCATTGCTCGTCCGGCAGTGAGGCTTATATACGACCTTCCGATTTTTGACCCTGGGTGGAAAGACACCTTTGTGTTTGTCGTCCTTCCCGACCTGGGACTGATGCTCAATAGTTGGAGTTCACCGAATCCTGAGCTTGCTGAAGAGTCCCGGTTATCGTCGGAGGAGGTCAAAGCTAAGTTGTCATCGGGCGAGATTGAGGTGGTAAAGCTTCTGTTAGTTCTTGGTTTCAAGACTAACATTGTTTTGATGATGATCAATACATTATGTTAGTGTGCTAATCAATCTTATGTTTTAGTCTCAGTTTATCTTAATGATTATATGTTGATGAGACAAAGCATAATGCGTGGATGATATTACAAGGGTTATCTTAAAAGACCTCCAAGAGTGATGGTGTGCTCAAGCTTGGAGCTTGATGAAGGGAAGCTCATCAAGGAGTGACAAAGCTTGGAGATGATGCGGAGCATCAAGGTATCATGAGCTTGAAGACTTAGACTCTAGGAGATGCAATTTGTAATCCATGTAATTTCATTTACTTGTATTTCTCTTTTTGAGTGTAGGATAATTGTAATGCCTTGATAGATGGTCATACTGATCGGCCCCGGATATACACCCGGAGAACGATTGTAGTTTTACCGCAAGCGCACGGTCAAGTGGCGATCGGGTATCGAACACGAGGAGGTGGTGTTGGCTCCAATCTATCCTAGGTTGGTTTGACTACGAATGTTTTATTGGTGGAGATGGTTATGGAATGATATAATGGAAATGGTGGTGGATGTCAGTGTCGATGATAAAGAATTCGGTCAAATATCGATTCAAATACAATATAATAAAAGTGTCTAGGGCTAGGGAATTCCCACTACGGATCGTCATACATTATTGTAAATAGTGAATCTCAATATTACTAGACTTGTGTTGAGGTGAACTAGTCGTAACTGAATAGAGAACCAAGCTCACGCTCTCGCGCTATTGCCGGTCTATAGCAAACCTAGGATAGGGCCCAATCTCTTGCAAACCCTAGCCTAAGCCACTAGCATTAGGATCGACATCATCGTTCAATCGCTCCTCGAGCCCACTCTCGTGCAACCTCGAGTTACGATCTAGGTTGTGATAGTTCGTATTCGTCCAATATCTTGCAAACGAATATGAGTATAGATTTATAATAAAAATTCTAGCTTTGGTCCAATCTCTTGCAAACCAAGTCTAGAGAATCTCGATTATAAACCTAAATCGAATATCTAGGCCTTCCCATCGATTAGAATCCAATCTCTTGCAAACCCTAGATCGATGGAAATCCTTAGCTATCAGTAATAAATCAATCACAACCTAACCTCCTAGCAATTCTAGCAATTTAGAAATTCATTCATCACAAATATGAAATTAGATCCATAGGGTTCATCCCCATGCCCTAGAACAACAAATCTACTCTAGCATAGCAATAACGATATGAGAATCAATAAAAATCATTGCTTGTATACAAAAAGATAGAAAAACAAAGATTCAAACAATAAGAACAAAATACTTAGCTTGATGAAGATCTTCAATCCAAAATACAAGCTTTTAGATCCAAGAGGGGGCCTAGGGCATGGCCTAACCTCCAAAAGAATCCCTAGAAAACATGTTGGGAACCTCCCTCTAATGGTGGCTACAAAACCCTTATATACTCTCCCAAAACCCTAGCAAATAACCCTAGAAAACCCCTCAAATTCGTGCCCAAAAACAGCCCAAACCGCAACTTAAAATCAGGGCCCAGGCCGCACTCGGCCGAGTGGAACATGTGACCCGGCCGAGTGGAAATTCCAGCACTGCAGCATCAACTTGCAGAAATTCCCCAGATTTCATCCGACCTCCGATTTGCGCATTCTTGGCGGCGTTAGAACCGTCATGAAGTCTACTATCCATAAAAAATATGAGAAAAATACTTTAATTACTGGAATAATAGCAAATTTCAAAAGAGTGGGAGGCTGTCTGAAAATCTGGGCGCTGCGTGTCCTCGGCATCACTCGGCCGAGCGGCAAATGTCACTCGGCCGAGTCGGAGCTCGTAGTCGACTGACGGATTACAGTAAGTCTGGTCTTTTGGATGCCCTCGTTCGTGTGCCACTCGGGCGAGTGGTGTCTCCATACTCGGACGAGTGGGATGTCATTACTCGGCCGAGTGCACGCTAATCTTCAAGTAATTGCGTGTCCGATCTGACCGGCCGAGCGGGCTTCTTTGCTTGGCCGAGTGACTCCTTCACTCGGCCGAGTGGCATGCTGAAAATGCCCAATCTTCATCATTTCGCTTCCTCGTCGCTCCTACGACATTATTTCCTCTTCCACTCGTCTTCCATCACCGAATAGCCCTCAAAAGAGCCTTGGGTGACACTCCGGAGTGGGTGCAAATCCTCTTGAGCTCATTTTTGTTCCCGATCGCTCCATATTTCCTGAAATCCGACAAAAGTAAGAAATAGTGAAAAGTAATGCAATATCATCGAATACTCGTGAAAATCGCAATATGAGCAATCGAAATGGCGTGAAAACATGCAGAAAAAAGGTGTAAAAGATGGACTGATCACATACTCTCATGCATATGCATTTAACCATCTTAGTGAGCCTTAGGATTATCATAGAATCCAACCCTATAGGTTCATCTAGACCAAAGACTCATTTGGAGTCTCTGGCTCTCCAACAGTCGCCTGATGAAGGTTTTATAGTCGACTAGGTGATTCTAGTCGCCTGTCGAGCCTTTTACAGTCGACTGTGATGCACAGCTCAAGTCAACATTTCTATTGACTCTTCTTGAGATTTTCGCATCAGTCGACTGATGTTCAATTTACAGTCGCCTGTGTCTCTACAGTCGCCTGTGAATTGGTCGGCAATCAACTGTGCGCTTCTTGCATTTTCTGGGCTTCTTCCCAAATTGCAAGACGGTCGCTTGTTGCTATTTTTACAGTCGCCTATATATTTACAGTCGCCTGTGAAATGGCCTTCAGTCGTCTGAAAGGCGTAAGTGCGGAATATGCATCTCTCTCTGTTTTTCTCCATCATATGCAGCAGTCGACTGATGAAGGATAAACAGTCGCGTGTCTATTTTACAGTCGACTGTCATTTGTTCATCAGTCGCCTGTATGCATACTGGGAGTTAGAGTGCATCTCTCTATTTTTCTCTATCCCCTGCAGCAGTCGCCTGATGAAGGTTATACAGTCGACTGTCTGTTTTTCAGTTGCCTGTGTAGTCTTCTACAGTCGACTGTCCTGTCTCAGATTATAGCCGTTGGGATTTTTCTAGCCGTTGGACAGTCGACTGTCACTTGTTCATCAGTCGACTGTCTAGGCCATAAACTGCCAAAATCTAGCCGTTGCAGATTTCTTCCCTTTGGGGTTTTGGCTAGTATTATGGGTTCCTTTGGGCTTTCTATTATAGGAGTTGGCTTAGTTCATTTAGAACTCTTGGTTAATATTGAATATCTTTGAGAATCAATAGCCACTCCTAATCTCTCCCATTTCCCTCTCATGAGCATATTTCTCTTCATGCATTGAAGCTAGCTCATAGGGAAATTCTCCAAGGGATCTAATTCGCATTCCTTTCTTGGAAAACATCTTTCTTCTCTTCATTTCATACACTCAAGTAAAAAGTGTTAGGATTCATTCCTAGAAGAGAGAAAGATCATCAAGTGCAATCAAAGCCTCATCTCAAGCACTTGAGTATCACTTGCATGCCTTCTTCTTCATATTGGTAAGATCATATCAAGGCATAGGTAAGTGTTGTTTCGTTTTGTTTTATGTTCGAAACACTAATTCTCTTTGTGGGAATTAGTCTTTCTCTCTTTGTGGGATTAGGATATTCTCTTTGTGGGAATAACTCTCTTTGTGGGAGTAACTCTCTTGGTGGGAGTTTGGTGTCCTAGTGTAGGGCTAACTCTAATTCTCTGAGTGGGAGTTAGTAATTCTCTAGGTGGGAGTTTGACCCTTGTGTAGGGTTGGTTGGGTCCTTGTGTAGGGCAAAATCCTCTTGGTGGGGTATCTCCTTGTGAGATTTGTATTCACTTCTCTTTGTGGGATTATAGTGAATATTGGTGTGGCTGGACGTACCCAAGTTTTGGGGAATCAGGGTAAAATCATTGTGTTTGCGTTTGTTGTTGTTGAGCACTCTGTTAATTTCCGCTGCTTATTGTGATTTAATTTTAGTAACTTTTAATTAAGCACTTGCTTGCCATTACACTATTCACCCCACTTAGTGTGTGTAGCCCCGCAGGGTCCCTTACAGCTTCTTCTGGGTAGACCAAGGCGAGAGAGGTCGACTCAGTATCTGCTGGACGGTCATCAATTGAAGACCCTTTTATGGAAACCGAGTAATGCATTTCGACTCTATGTCTTTATCCTCGCCACTTAAGATAATTATATTCGTTGTCTGCAGATATGACTAACGAAAAAAACCCTGAGTGGCGATTCTGGAGTGGGCAGGGTCTGGAGGGAGCAGAAGAAGAAGAGGAGGAGAGCAGAGAGGTCGGGCGCCCGTGCTGAAGGGTCGAGTGGTCGTGCTGAGGGGTTGACCGCTCGGTCTCCCCTTCCCGTCAATCAGAGCTCTTCTTCTAAGGGGGTGAGGTCAGGCGGACCTCGAGGCCTTCCTCTCGTGCCCCACTTAAGGGAGGCCTCAAATCAGGTTCCCGTTTGAACCGATGTGCCCCTTGCCTTCGTAGTTGTCTCGAACCCGTCGGTGGTGGTTGACGTCGACGCTGCCGAAGTCGCTGAGCCAACTGAAGCCACTAGCAGGAAATGGGAGATATCCTCCTAAGGAGAGGAGGAGATAGGAAAAAGGAGACAAGTGGAGGAGGGGAATCCTCTTCCCTCACCCATGGCGAAAGGCATAGGGGTCGCCCCTCTAGAGTCTCAGGGGGCGATCGAGGCTTCCTCGTCGTCTCAGGCTCCCACGATGCCCCTCTTGGACCAATGGCACTGGGGAGGAATTGAGTCACTCGTCCCTTTGGTCGGCCCGATCCCTGCAGAGTTTGATCGATCTTTGCTACTCAATCAACTTTTGTCTCGTTCCTCAGGGCCAGTGCAGAGTGACCCTTACCAACCTCCCTTCATCGTCGGAAGGGAGGAGTCGGCCCTGTTGGACTTTGGGACGACTGCTCGGTTGGTGGAGAACTCGATCCTCCCTAGGTATCTGGAGTTCTTTTAGAGGTTGGACCTCGAACGGGTGGCCAACTTCTTTGTGGGGAGCGGATATCAGGTACGTCATTTGCTTTCTATCTATTGACGCGTGATTTGGCCGTCCCTGACCAATTCTTTTCTACAGATGTCCGCTCTCAGTGTCGAGTTGCATCGCCAGGCAGTCGACTTGATCGAAGGAGGTCGGCGAGTGGTAGACGCTGAGCGCAAAGTGTTCGAGCTCGAGGCTCGGATGAGAAAAGCAGAGGAGGCTTGAAGAAGGCCCTCGCAGCTAAGGCGAAGGTCGAGTGGGCGGCTGTAGAGGATAAAAATAGCCTCACGTCCATGTCGGACCTCCGCAAGTCTGCTGAGCTTTAGTGGAGGATGGAGAAGGCTCAGCTTGAGGCGGATCTCGACACTTTTAAGAGGGAAGCGGTTGAGCTCCGAGCCAAAGCTTTCGACTCTGAGAGATGGGCGGATGATTGCAGGCGGAGGTTGCCGAGCTTCAGGCCAAAGTTGTCGGGCTCGAGGAGGCCGCTATGAGGGAGAAGGCGAAGCTCACAGCAAGGTTTACCAAGGTGATGTTGGCTTTCAATAGCGTCTTTGTGCCCAGAGGCGCTCCTCCCCCTTCCTAGGCTGGCGAGGATTAGTTTAGGTTTTTTGTAATTTTTTTGTTTTCACTCCTTTTTCTTTTTGAAAAAATAATGAAAACTTTGGCAACTTTGGCATACTTTTGCATTTTCCTTATTTGATCTTATGTGTGTGAATGGCCCCTCAACGACTCAACCTTCAATTTTATAGGAATCGATGATGAGTTTGGTCGTTGATGAGTTAGGTGCATTCAATCGATGAATACAATCTTTTTAAACCATAAATCACGCTTCGTTTGGTAACGAGGGTTTTGGCCCCTTCAACTTAGAGCCAACAAAAGTCGGGGGTCGTTCGGTGGCGAGTGGCGTGGCTCTTCGGCTTATGGCCGACGACTGTCGTGGATCATTTAGTGGCAAGGGGTGATCCCTCGGCTTACTGCAGATGACTTGGGTCGTTCGGTGGCGAGGGGTGTGACGGCGGTGGCGAGGGGTGTGACGGCCCGTATTCATCAGTACGCGTATAATCGTATTCTACATATTTTCATAAATCAAAGGTATTTTATAATGGTTGATCAGGAGTTTTATATCAAAATAGTTTCAAAATAATTTATAAAAAATATTTTTTTAGTATCAATATAATTATAGCCTATTTTAGGGAGTGCGAGTGCCATCCAAAATCCTAAATAATTTATATAATAATTTATACTTAATTATTAACGATATAGCCGTATCAATTATTTTTCTGTATAAATATTATCAAAATAATGTCAAACTTCTACCATGAGATTCTATGATCATTTAGTGCTCCTCATATTAATTTCGTAATTTTCTGAAGTAAAATCGATATAGAACCCGCAAACCCGCGACCTAAACGTTTTGGCCCAAAACTCGTATCTTCATAGATCAAACTATGAAATAGATCTTGTAGTCACGATCCTCGTGACAATACGAACCCGTGACTATGTTTTCGTAATTTTTCGGAGTCTTATGTGATTTATGGGTATTTTAACATTATCTTGCTAATCACCCTTACTAATCACTTTTTACTATCACTAATTACTATTTTCTTTAACCCTAAGTACCCCCACCAACCCCTAATCGTGGCAGCCCATATGCTAATAGACAACCTTAAAAAGGTAGTCAAAAGCTAAACCTACTTAATTAATTCTTTGACTAAGTATTTATTACATAATTATTATATTAAAACTTAATCACTATATAAACCCCCCCAATCACTCTCTCCCTCAAAACAACTCAACCCAGGCACCTTCAACCAGAACCCCTCCCACTCTCATTCCCTCCACTCGACCCACTCTCCCCTCTGGTGAAGGCGCCACCGCCGTGCGATCCACCGCCGCCACCTCCTCTCCTTCCCTCAGCTTACCCCCAGCCCCGTCGCCGCCACCCTCTCCGACTAAAGCCCGACACTGCCCGAAACACCCTCAAACATCCCAGCCCTATCGTCGCCTCCCCTACTCCGATGCTGCCTCCTCACTCGAAGCGGCTTAACCCCCGTCGCACAGCGTCGCTCCCCCACTCCCTCCGCCCGTAAGCCCCCGCTCCAACGTCTCCTCGACGAGCTTAACACCGCGCTCTATAGCAGCTTGACACTGCCCCTCCTTCCGTGCTTCACCGCCTCCTCCGACCGCTCCACTCGCCGCCACGTCCCCACGAGCGCAGTCGTCGCAGTCCGCCGCCGCACACCGTCGTCGTCCGCCACCGAACACCCCGAGCGCACGCGTGTTTTGAAAGGTGAGAATGAAGGGTGATGTGTTTTAATACAAAATACGTATTTTAATACGTATTTTAATACGTATTTAAATACGTATAGGTATACGCACTAGTATACGCTGATAGTAATAAATTGTCTATAAATTGTACATGCCTCAAAAAAATATGAGACCATTCCCAGAAAATCAGAAACGACGAAACATACTCATTGACGCTAGTTTCATCGCCAAAAGGCAAGTATATCTCCCACTATGATTTTTCAAAGGCAAAACTTAAATTAGCTAAATTCGCTTTAAAATTCGTATCTTGAGATTTTCACGTACACTGACATACGAGAAAAATATATGTTGTAGTACTAGTTAATACGATCGTTATGACCTCTTGTTTGAAGAATTCTGACGTACGATTTGTCCTAAATAAATTTTTGAACATATGTCATAAAAATGATTTCTTAATTTAAAATTAGTTTTTGGCCCTTTTAAATTGTTTAAAAATGCTTAATAATTATTTAACAATCTTGAAAACTACCTACTAGCCTTAGAAAAATATTTTAAGCTAATTTAAACTCATTTGCATTGTTAAAATCATTTCTTGCTCATCCTCTTATACTATTACTTATTTTTTACGTTTCCATTTAATATTTAAATTGTGTCGTTGAGTCGTGAACTTTTGTGAGGATATTATACGGTCTATTGAGACACCATGAAACCATTGTATGCATCTAATGATACAAATGAACTGAATATAAATGAATGGAAGATGAAACTTTAATGTAAATGAATGGAAGATGGAACTTCAATATAAATAGATAGTACACGTCCTTTTTACCTGACACTTGACTTGACCGTGGGATTATGGTAGTTTATGATCACAAGTGTTACGGAGTGGCTGGATGCACCCATACCAAACACCTCCAACACATTACGGAGGTTAGAACTTGACCGTCGCCATTTAGGGACGGTAAGCAGCGCAGCGGATTGGCCACCGTCGCATGGCACATGTTAGTCATCTCTCGTACTCCTGGACATGGACTTATCACTAGAATAGATTGGTTATTAAATATTGCTCTAACCTCTTTTTCTACATGTTACTACAGTTTTTTATCAAATGATAAAATTGTTACATGTTGCTAAATAATAATGCAAATTGTTATTAAATGATTAAATTGATGCAGGTTGCAAATTGCTGGGAATGCTTAACTGTCATAACTCTTTCATATTAAACTTATTACTTGTCTTTTCATCTTCTTTAATTTAAAATGCCTAACGTTTTGTTTTTTTGAGATTATCTTGCCGAGTAAACCTCGCTGACGGACATTTCACTTTGTTGTTTTACGAAATGTCCGTCAGGTATCGATAGTGAGTTCGCTGAAGAGATTGCTGCAGGAGTCGAGCCAGTGCTCGAAGACTACGTGCAGTACCTACCCGCGGAAGACTAGACGTTTACCTTCGTGACTGCACTTTTAAATATTTGAAATAATGTAATTGTTGTATTATTGATTCGGCTATACTAGGCCTATGTTGTACTTTATTTTCAGACGCTTTGGTATTGTAATAATGTCATCTGTACTATTTCTTATGAGTATGCAAGATCCTGCCATTTTATTTCACAGATGTGTTATTGTGTTTAAGCCAAGGAGGAAGAAAAGAAATGAAAAGAAAAAAGTACTACTCCTTGTTTTAAGCACATCGCGGGCCTGTTCGCCATCCTCGCTTCCGGTAGAATGGGAAGCGGGGCGTGACATGTTTTAGTGGTGGCACATGTAGGTCTTGCTTATGCGAATACTTTAAGAAATAGTTTAGACGACATTGATATCAAAGTATCTACCTAGAATAAATATCTTACCAAACTTACCTTGTGGTTTTTTTTTGCAACATGTCAGGTCAACCCAACACCAGAAACGCCAATGACATCACTGAGAATGACATTATGGGAATCATCAGAGAGATATTGGACATCCAACATCACATCCTGGAGCGTGAAACTCAAACTGCTTTCCGTGGAGATGCCAGAGCTAAAAAATTCCATGAGATGCGTCCTAAGATGTTCTCTGGAAAGGAAAGTCTATTGGAAGCTGAAGAATAGGTGCGAGTCACTGAAGATAATTTGAGCGCTACCCGCATTCCCCATGCAGGATGGGTAGAGGTAGCTAGGCTCCAATTAACTGATTACGCCCGAACCTGGTGGGACACTGATGAAAAGCGTATAATGCGGCTTAATGATTATGAATAAATATTGCACATCTTAACATCATAATCATCTCCTCTTGTGCATATAATCTATGGAATCATGCTCCCTTAACTACATTTAAGCTAATTCATCATTTGTGAGCATATGATTTTATTTTGGCACAATTTCACTTCCTAAAGTATTATAAATGTCTGCTATATTTTTAGGGATTTTTCTGGATTTTTTTCAGGTGTCCCGAAAGGGACTAAATCAACTCAAGAGGAAGAGTGCATAATAGGCGCTTGTAGAAGGAATGACAGGCACCTGGGCAACCAGACAGTCGACTGCCCAAACAACAGCAGTTGCCTGCCTTCAAAGAGCTGGATCTAGAGAAGCTGAAGCCCAACAACAGTCACATGCAAGAGGATTGACAGTCGAATGTAAAATTATACAGTCGCCTGTCATTTTCGCATCAGTCGACTGATTTTCCAGATGCCTGAGGGAGCAAAAAGAGCCAACTCTCTGTTAATTTGATACTCTGTAGCAAGCGACTGAAGAACAAAATACATTCGCCTGTGGATCACACAGGAAACTATGATTTTTAAGACAGTCACCTGTCTCCCTTTGGAAGCAATGACAATTTCCTTTCATCAGTCGACTGTCGTTTGTTCAGCAGTTGACTGATCGGGGTTTTTCGCCCAAAGTTCTGGGTTGCGAGAGACGAGGTTTTCTTAACCCGATGTCTCTCCAGTAGTTGTGGGCTGTTGGATGATATTTTGGAGGGATGAGATGCAACCCCTAGGGGGTATAAAACACTACTATTCAGATGTAATAAAGATAGAACTTAATCTTTTACTATTTTAGTTTATCTCCTTCCTTAAGAAGAGGATTAGGGTTTTGGAGAGCTTGGAGTTTTCTGATTTTGTTTTTGCTGTTGCTGAGATTGATTGCTGATTGAGGAAGCTTGTATTTGGTGACAAATCTCTAACCCTTTTGCTATTATACATTTGCTTTCATTTCTTGTATTGAACTATGTCTATTCCTATGGATGTTTATTCTATTCTTGATATGTTAGGGTAGACTCTTTGTGTGGGTGCTTTGGATTGATGTATGATATCATGATTGCATTGCTAATGTTAATTTCCAGCACCCCTTGTTAATCCATGTTGTTGGATGAAATAAGCTTGTGATTAATTGGATTTGATACTATCCATAGAGGAGCAGAAGAACGATGGTGCTTTGTAATTATTGCACCTATGTATCCAATGGGTATTGCATATCTTGAAATGAATGCAAACCCCTTCAATCCATATTCCATAGTTTAGACGTCTAGTTCACCCAACAATCTAAATTGTTAATTGGGTTGTGACCCGTTTATCGAATCGTGCATTATCCGAAAGGGTCTGCAGAACGGTGGTTATGTGATGCGCAATACGACCTACATGCACTACTTTCACATACCTATAAATAGGTGTGAGAGTGATTCATGAGTTTTAATTAGGAGAAGAACCCAATTAGCAATTACCCATAGTGCACCCCATGTGTGCTTAATTGATTTATTTCCCGATCCTCATACCTTGAAATGGATGAGTGATCAAGTTATCATGGAATTAACATTTAGCAGAGTAATTGAGTACTCCTACCGATATCCTCAACACCCGCACTCTCGTTCTCTCTTGCATCCAAATATTAGGACATTACCCTAACCCTAGGGTACTTACATAAATTTTCTATTTAAACAATCACTCACTCCCACAGGGTGGTTAGAAACCTCAACCATTCTTTACATGCTCTGACTATTTGTATGAAATTACAGATTAGTTCCGTCTCTGTGGATACGATCCCGTACTCACCGGGTATATTATTTTCCGACCTCGTACACTTGCGAGTATCACCTTTGATGTCCAGTCAAGCACATTGGCGTCATTGCCAGGGACGACGTATCTTCATTTCACACTTTGGTGTTTGTCTTGAAAATTTGGTGAGGTCTTTCCATTCTATTTCTTATATTCATTGCGGATATCCGAGCTTGTTTTTCAATTTATATAATCATCAAAACTATAAAAAAAATTAGGCTAATCTTGGAAAGTTTTGGCTTGAGCTCAATTGTCTAGTTTATATGGTTAAGGACTCCTCAAACATATAGACTAGTAAGAAACATTGACATGGCCGATGACAATACCAACACCAACGGTAATGACAACACCCATTATAGTGAGGACGATCACTCTCAAAATGAGGGTGATCGAAGTTTGAGATGTGTGTTGAGACCGAGTAGGTCTGCTACCTGCTCATGTATTGTGCTTCAGCCGATGCGAATTTCTTTAGCCCAAGACCTGGGATATTTCATATTCTTCCCACTTTTCATGGTGTAGAGAAGGAGAACCCTTATTTACATATAAACGATTTCGAAGATGTCTGCCTCACATGTTCTGATGGGAAGGCTAGCAATGAAACCATTTATCTCAAATTGATTCCTTTTTATTTAAAGGATAAAGCTAAAAATTGGTTTAATGCTATACCTTCTCATACTATTAACTCCTGGTTGGTAATGCAAGCTGCATTTCTGAAAAAAAAATTTCCCCTTGCACATGACTCAAGGATTAAGCGGCAAATGACAAACTTTTTCAGAAGCCGAATGAAAGCTTTGATATCACTTGGGAAAGATTCAAGGAGCTGCTACTAGCATGTCCACACCATAGATTTGATGAATACCGTCTCATCGGTTTCTTTTATGACAGACTCATCCCATCCATGAAACAATTCGTGGAAATGATGTGCAACGAGGAATTCCTGGATAAGACACCAGAGGAAGCATGTGAGTACTTAGAATCCATAGCAGAGAATGCGCAAAGTTGAGAGGCGACTCCCGAATTCGAGAGAAGAGAATTACCTCAACCTTTGGCCTGTGGAGGTCTCCTTACATTGACCCAAGAGGAAGCCTTAGAAGCAAGAATGGAGGCCATGATTTGCAAGAGACTTGAGGGGTTACAGTTGAAAGGAGTGAAGGCCATGACAGTTGGTAATGAAGGGCTATGCAACCTCTGTAGTAGCATAGACCATGATATTAATCAATGTTCCAACCTACCGCTAGCGAAGGAAGTACTTCAAGACCCCATACAAGTGAATTATGTGGCGAATTCCAACCAAGGGTAAGGATACAACAATTCCAACAATCAAGGCCCGAGTTGGAGAAGTAGTCCGAATTTGAGTTGGGGCCCCCTAAGACAACAACAAGCTCAACCATCGTATCGTCCACCATCCTTCAACCACAACAACAATCAACAAGGTAACCAAAGGAGGAGGGATGAAACAAATGAGCCACAAGTGCAATCTTTGAGCGACACGTTGCAACTATTCATCCAAATGCAAACGATGCAAAATCAAGCCAATTTTCAACAATGGAAACAACTACAACAAACCCAGGCGCAACACCAACACCAATTTCAACAACTCAATGAGAACATGGCGAAGCTTGAGGCAACTCTAGAGAATGGAAAGCTTCCAGCACAACCACTCCCCAACCCCAACATGAATTCGTCATCGGGAGGATCCAACATCAAGACTTGTCAAGCGATGATAACTTTGAGGAGTGGTCAAGAAATTGAGAAGCCGAAGCAACCGAGGGTCAAGGTAGAGATAGTTATAGAGAATGAAGCCACCACAAATGAAGAGGTGCAAGAGGAAAGATCAGACAAAGGCAACCATTTCGAAGAGATCGTCATTGAAGAGCCCAAACCGTACATTCCTCCTGAACCCTCCCTTAAAGGCTTCAACCTCCACGGAAAGACACGTTTCAATCCAAAATCCACGAAATATTTCAAAAATGTCAAATTAATATTCCTCATCTTGATGCAATAAATCAAATTCCAGCTATGCTAAATTTTTAAAAGATTTGTGCACAGTTAAGAGGAATGTTAGTGTTAAGAAAAAGGCCTTCCGAACGCAACAAGTTAGTGCTATTATGCAACATAACACCCCTCCTAAATACAAGGATCCCGGCTCACCTATCATCCCATGCATCATATGAACCCAAAAGATAGGGCAAGCCCTCCTTGATTTAGGTTCGAGTGTTAACATTTTTCCATATAACTTGTATGTGCAATTAGGACTCGGAGAATTGAAGTCTGCACCCATTATTATCTAATTGGCCGATAGATCCATCAAGGTCCCCAAGGGTAGCATAGAGGACGTGCTCGTCCAAGTGGACAAATTTTACTATCCGGTGGACTTTGTCGTGTTGTACATTCTTGGACCTCAAACCAACATACCAACCCCCATCATATTAGGTGGACCATTCCTAGCCACAAGCAATGCTGTAATCAATTGTAGGGATGATCAACTTAAGATCTCTTTTGGCAACATGACTCTTGACTTAAACATTTTTAATGCTTGTAAGTAGCCATTGGGGGATGGTGAGTTTGAGGATGCTTACATGATTGAGACTCTAGTTGAAGAGCATTTTAATGCTGAGTTTGTTGAAGCACTTAATTTTGTAGAGCATTTTTGTGAAACCAATTCACACCGATTGTTTGTTGCAGGAAGTTGGTGCGGTGACTAAGTGGATGCCATCTTTTGAGTTGCTACAGTTGGACACACCATACCAAAGGCCATCGAAGCTGGAGCACCCATCCTTGGGTTTGAAGCCATTGCCGCCATATTTGAAGTATGCATTTCTTGGGGAATCTGACACATTCCCCGTGATAATATCATATAAACTATCTAATGAACAAGAAATGCAATTGTTAGAAGTGCTTAAAACTCATAAGGGGGAAATTGGTTGGACCATTGCCGACATTAAAGGTATTAGCCCCATAATTTGTAAGCACCACATCTATTTAGAGGATGACACCAAACCCACTAGAGAGATGCAACGTAGGTTAAAGCCTAACCTAAAGGAAGTGGTGAAGGGTGAAATCCTTAAGATGCTTGATGCGGGTATTATACACCCCATTGCCGATAGTAGATGGGTTAGCCCCATTCAAGTTGTACATAAGAAATTGAAGCTAACGGTTGTTAAAATGAGAACAATGAGTTAGTCCCCATGCGAGCCACCACGGGATGACGCATGTGCGTTGACTATAGGAAGCTTTATTCTAAGACCCGTAAAGACCACTTCCCTCTCCCATTTCTAGACCAAATCCTAGAGAGAGTGGCCGGACACGAGTATTATTGCTTTCTTGATGGCTACTCTGGATATTATCAAATTGAAATAGCACCCGAAGAACAAGAGAAGACCACCTTCACTTGTTCTTTTGGCACTTTTGCATTCCGGAGGATGCCATTTGGCTTATGTAATGCCCCCGCAACTTTTCAACGTTGTATGCTTAGCATTTTTCATGATAAGGTTGAAAAGATTGTGGAGGTATTCATAGATGATTTCTCTGTGTATGGTAGCTCATTTAATAACTATTTATCTAACTTGGCTTTGGTATTAGATCGATGCATCGAGAAAAACCTTCTCTTGAATTGAGAGAAATGCCATTTCATGACCACCGAAGGCTTAGTCCTCGGTCATATTGTATCCAAAGAAGGTATGCAAGTTGACAAAGCCAAGATCGAGGTAATAGAAAAGCTACCCACCCCTCGTTGTGTAAGAGATATTCGATCATTTCTTGGGCATGCCGGGTTTTATAGGAGGTTCATAAAAGATTTTAGCTCAATGTCTCAACCTCTTTGCATGCTTTTGAAAAATGATGTAGATTTTGCTTGGAATAATGATTGTCAACTTGCTTTTGATAAGTTCAAAAATTTGCTTACATGTGCACCTATTTTTCAGGTGCCAGATTGGACATCACCCTTCGAGATTATGTGCGATGCTAGTGACTATGCGGTTGGTGTCGTGCTTGGACAACGCAAGGACAATGCCCATGTGGTGATTTATTATGCAAGCAAGAGGTTGAATGAAGCTCAACGAAACTACACCGCCACGGAGAATGAGCTTTTAGCCGTTGTCTTCGTGTTGGAGAAATTTTAACCGGGCTTGAAAAGTTATTCAGGAGTTACTGTTTGTCGTTAGTCGGTCTAAGAACGTTGGTTGACCGACTAGGTTGCAAACTAGTCGGTCAGCAATGCTTCTTTAACCGACTAACTCATTTACTATTTTTTTGGTATCAGTACTGTTCATTCTTAGTCGGTCTAAGTTCATCTTTCGACCGACTAGTTGTTAAACTAGTCGGTTAAGTTTTGTACTCAGACCGACTAGTTCTTAGTTCTTCTGTACAGTCGAGTACTGTTTACTCTTAGTCGGTCTAAGAACGTTCATCGACCGACTAGATGTCAAACTAGTCGGTCAGTAATTGTTCTTTGACCGACTAAATCTAAATCCTAATTTTCGTCTGGGTTACTGTTTACACTTAGTCGGTCTGCGTTGGTCAACCGACCGACTAGTTCCCAAACTAGTCGGTCAGTGGTTGTTCTTTGACCGACTAACCAGTACAGGAAACCCTAGTTTTGCCCTAGCCGCCACCAAACTCTATAAATCATCAAAACCCATTTCTCCAGATTTTTCCCTCATTTCCATATCTGAGCCGGATCATTCTTCCTTTGCCGTGGTTGCTCGGCATTGTTCATTCGCTTCTTCGCGGTAATACTCGATTCCTTTAGTTTTAGCATAACCCACATTGACATTGTACACGCTCCAATACTTACTCATGTTTTAGAAGCGGTGATTAATAGTGATCATCTTTGAACTGCTGCATATAAGTGCTAGGTTATCGACACTGAAGATCAGGCCACAGCTCCACTCCTGACGTCTCCATTTTGGGGAACTAACAGAGAGTTGATTGATGATGCAGATTATGGTGGATAAGGAATATCGGTTCTTCCCAAAAGCCGGAAGATGGTATAGGACGTGTGGAAAGGAGGACCAGCACCTTCCCTGCCCGACGATGTGGTTCTTGGGAGATACATCTGCGATCCGCTCATACCATGGATTTCCAAGGTCGTTGATCGTGGTATTTTCTCCTTTTGCTAACTCATTTACTATTGAGAAATTTATGAGCTACATATTGGGATTTCCAATTACAATCTTCACCGACCATGCCGCTCTTAAATATCTCCTTTCCAAGAAAGACGCCAAACCTAGACTAATCCGTTGGATTTTGCTCTTGCAGAAATTCAACATCGCCGTTACGGATAAGAAGGGAGTGGAAAATCATGTTGCCGATCACCTTTCACGGTTAACGATGAGCATGGAATCGGCAACCATCCCATTGAAGGATTTGTTCCCTGACGAACATCTTTTTGCAATCTCCCACAAGCTCCCATGGTATGCCGACATCATAAACTACTTGGTCACCGGTAAGACCCCCTACACTTGCTCTCGCCAAGATTACAAACGGTTCATCTTTGAGGTAAAATCTTTCTTTTTCGATGACCCTTACCTTTACAAGTATTGTAATGACCAAATAGTAAGAAGATGCATACCCAATCATGAGTTTGATAGTGTTTTGCATTTTTGCCATGAGGGTGTGTGGTGGTCATTTTTCGCCCAAAAGACCATAGCAAAAATTCTACAATGGGGTTTTTATTGGCCTAGCATGTTTAAGGACACTTATACATAATGTAAGTCATGCTTAGCTTGCCAAAAGTTGGAGGGAATTACTAAGAGAAATATGATTCCGTTAAACCCCATTCCTGAATTAGAAATTTTCGATTGTGGGGGCATTGATTTTATGGGGCCATTTCTTCCATCCTTTGGGTACACATATTTTGCTTGCTATAGATTATGTATCTAAATGGGTTGAGGCTATTCCTTGTAGGACCAATGATGCGGCTATCGTGCTTAAATTCATGAAAGAAAACATTTTCGCACGATTCGGGATGCCAAAGGCTATGATAAGTGACGGAGGGTCATATTTCTGCAACCGCCTCTTCGCAAGCTTAATGAAGAAGTTTAGAGTGAAACACAAGGTTTTTATACCATACCACCCCCAAACCAATGGACAAGCGGAGTTGGCAAATCGGGAGATCAAGAACATACTCCAAAAGATGGGGAATCTATCAAGGAATGATTCAAGTATGCGTTTTCCTGAGGAATTGTGGGCGTACCGTACCGCCTACAAAACAGTTTTAGGGATGTTCCCATATCGCTTAGTTTTTGGAAAATTTTGCCACTTGCCCATTGAACTTGAACACAAATCTTTTTGGGAAATTAAAAAGTTTAATTGTGAAATTGACCCCTCTTCTTGTAAATTGCAGTTAGTGGAGCTCGAAGAGATAAGGAGGAAGGCATACAACAATTCCAAGCTTGTGAAGTAGAGGCTTAAATGCACCCATGATTGAATCATTTTGAGGAGAGAATTCACCCCGGGGGAGAAAGTGCTACTCTACAACTCACGATTTCACCTCTTCCTCGAAAAGCTTCGTTCGAAGTGGATTGGACCTTTCATTGTTCGGGAGGTGTTTCCACATGGCACAGTGACCATTGCCAACCCACAAAATGGGAATGAATTCAAGGTGAACGGTCAATGCTTTAGGCATTACCAAGAGCCGTGGAGTAGGGACGAGGTCACCGTAGAGCTTACGGAACCACCGTCGGGTGGAACCAATTAGGTGTGTTCGTTCCAAAACTTTCCTATCTAGTAGTATGTAGTAATGAATAACCTTGCTCAAGCTTTCTTATCCTACTTTATCCATTTTTATGCATATATTTCATCTCACCCTTCAAACATTGAGGACCATGTTTATTTTTAGTTGGGGGGTGTGGACTAGGATATAGAAACTTCTTGAGCATCTTTTTATGATTTTCATCCTTTTGTGAATAAATTGAATGAAATAAATTTTTTTTCCATATATCACCAACATTTCTGCAACTGATAGCTTTTTGTTAGACCCATTGATTAAATGTGGCGATCCTTCCAACTTTGGTAAAAAATGTATTCTTGAAGTGGATTTTGGCAAATTAGGGTGTGTTGTATTTTTATGTACTATGTGAAATTAATTGTCTCTCTACATGCTTACACTTGGTCCTTTAACTTGAGGCTCATGACAATTACCATCCATTTGAAACCCTATAGTGATGTAGAAACCTTGGTATCAACGATCAATTGATTAAGCCTTAAGGATTTTAAAAATTCGAATATTCATGGATCCTAAGATAGTAACTTGGAATTTGGAGTTGCTCAAATGAATGCTATCAAATGCTACATTAATAAGTGCACTTGTGCACATTTGAATAATGCATAAACTTTGCCATGGTTACTTTGAATAAAGCAAAAATTGCCATGAAATTTTAGTAAATGCATGAAATTTGAACCACAACTCATTTCCATGATCTTTTCAGGGAGTAAGTGTTATATCCCATAAGCTCGAGAGTTCATAAGGATCTCACATCAGGAGATTGTGACATATTAAGTGATATACTAAGCTTAGGTGTGGATGGTGGGGTGTGTAAGAGGAATGAGGTAGTCATAGGGAAGAGTGTATAGACTTGAGAACTTTGCCCTTATATATATGATTTCAACACCCTTCCGTATTGCCAATAATCCATGGATGGAGTCAACATTGTATTTTGGGATTGGTCACTTATTTTGCTAGGGACTAGCAAAACGCTAGTTGGGGGTGTGATTATGAATAAATATTGCATATCATAACATCATAATCATCTCCTCTTATGCACATGCTCTCTTAACTACATTTAAGCTAATTCATCATTTGTGAGCATATGATTTTATTTTAGCACAATTTCACTTCCCAAAGCATAATAAATGTCTACTATATGTTTAGGGATTTTTCTGGATTTTTCAGGTGTCCCGAAGGGGACTAAATCAACTCAAGAGGAAGAGTGCACAACAGGCGCATGTAGAAGGAATGGCAGGCGCCTTCGCAACCAGACAGTCGATTGCCCAAACAACAGCAGTCGCCTGCCTTCAAAGAGATGGAGCTGGAGAAGCTGAAGCCCAATGACATCGCCTGCAAGAGGATTGCCAGTCGAATGTAAAATTATACATTCGCCTGTCATTTTTGCATCAGTCGACTGATTTTCCAGATGCCCGAGGGAGCAAAAAGAGCCAACTCTCTGTTAATTTGACACTTTTGCAGCAGGCGACTGAAGAATAAAAGACAGTCGCATGTGGATTACACAGGCGACTGTGATTTTTAAGACCATCGCTTGTCTCTCTTTGGAAGCAATGACAGTTGCCTTTCATCAGTCGATTGCCGTTTGTTCAGCAGTCGACTGATCGGGGATTTTCGCCCAAAGTTCTGGGTTGCGAGAGACGGGGTTTTCTTAACCCGATGTCTCTCCAGTAGTTGTGGGCTGTTGGATGATATTTTGGAGGGATGAGATGCAACCCTTAGGGGGTATAAAACACTACTATTCAGATGTAATAAAGATAGAACTTAATATTTTACTATTTTAGGTTATCTCCTTCCTTAAGAAGAGGATTAGGGTTTTGGAGAGCTTGGAGTTTTATGATTTCGTTTTTGCTGTTGCTGAGATTGATTGCTGATTGAGGAAGCTTGTATTTGGTGACAAATCTCCAACCCTCTTGCTATTATGCATTTGCTTTCATTTCTTGTTTTGAACTATGTCAATTCATATGGATGTTTATTCTATTCTTAATATGTTTAGTTAGACTCTTTATATGGGTGTTTTGGATTGATGTAGGATGTCTTGATTGCCTTGATAATGTTAATTTTCAGCACCCCTTGTTAATCCATGTTGTTGGATGAAATAAGCTTATGATTAATTGGATTTGATACTATCCATGGAGGAGCCGAAGAACGGCGGTGCTTCGTAATTGTTGCACCTATGTATCTAATGGGTATTGCATATCTTGAAATGAATGCAAACACCTTCAATCCATACTCCATAGTTTAGAAGTCTAGTTCACCCAACAATCTAAATTGTTAATTGGGTTGTGACCTGTTTATCGAATCGTGTATTACCCGAAAGGGGCCGCAGAATGGTGGTTGTGTGATGCGCAATACGACCTACATGCACTACTCTCACATACCTTGAAATGGGTGTGAGAGTGATTCATGAGCTTTAATTACGAGAAGAACCAAATTCGCAATTACCCTTGGTGCACCTCATATGTACTTAATTGATTTATTTCCCGATTCTCATACCTTGAAATGGATGAGTGATCACTCCTTATTTTACACCTTTTTCCCGCATGTTTGCATGCCATTTAGATCGCCCAAATCATGTTTTTCACGATATATCGACGATATTGCGATGCTTTTCACGATTTGTTGTTTTTGTCGCATTTCAGGTAATTTGGAGCGATTTGGAGTGATCTCGAGATACGCCTACTCCAGAGTGTCACCGACGACCTCCCCGAGGGGTATTTTGCTGTTGGAGAGGAGCGGAAGAAGAAAGAACGTCGCAGGAGCGACGAGGAGGCCAAAACAAGCTGTTTGGGCATTTTTGGTGTCCCACTCGGCCGAGTGAAGGAGTCGCTCGGCCGACCAGCGAGACACCGCTCGGCCGACCAGATCGGATACGCTCCATACGTGCACTCGGCCGAGCGACGGAAGCCACATCGGCCGAGTGACGAGATCCCGTCCGCCCAAGTGGCACCCAGACGACGCATGTCAAAAATCGCCAACTTACTGTTTTTCGTCTGCCTGAGCTTTAGAAGACCCACTCGACCGAGTGGCAATTGCCGACCACCCGAGTACCAAGAAGCCATCGGCTGAGTGACGACAACTCACTCGGCCGAGCGACTCCCGAAGTGAAGACCCCTGAAGGCCCCGACTTACTGGAAATTTACAGGGTTTCTCACTCGGCCGAGCGACTTTTGTCACTCGGCCGAGTGCGACGCGCTGCCTGTAGCGAAAATTGCGGATTTCAGGCTGCGCAGGGGTATTTTGGTCACAGTTTTTGGACGATTTTGGGGGGTATTTAACCCCTGTTTTACCCTAGTTTTGAGGGCTTTTCCTCTTAGATTTTTGCAGCCTTTTAGATTAACTTTTAGCTTTATTCTTGTGATTGGAGAGGAGACAAAAGTTGGTTTTTGTTGAATTATTTTGAAGAACTCCATTGGTTTGCCTCTCTCTTCTCTAAAAATTCTATTTTTATTGCATATCTCAATATTGTGATGAATTCTCATATTAATTTCATTGATTATCTTTGTGTTTTTGCTATGAATTGTGAGTAGTCTCCACGTCTTGGGGCGTGGGGATGAACCCTACAAGTCCAATTTCAGATTTGTGATGAATTGGTAGAAATTTTGCTAGAATTGCTATTAGGGATTAGATTGGGATCAATTTACTACGGATGGCTAGGTATTCATATCGATTGGGATTTGCAAGAGATTGGATCCCAATTCGATAGGAAACCCTAGAAATCCGAATTGGGTTGGAATCGAATTTCCGTAGTATCGGTTTGCAAGAGATTGGACCGATACTAGGGTTTCCGGTTGCAATTCCGAGCCAATACCCGTTTGCAAGAGATTGGACGGGTAGGAACTATCCCAACCTAGGTCGCGGCCCGAGTTTGCACGAGAGTGGGCTCGGGGCGCGATTGAACGATGATGTTGATCCTAATGCTAGCTTCCCTAGGCTAGGGTTTGCAAGAGATTGGACCCGAACCTAGGATAGCTATAGACCGGCAATAGCGTGAGAGCGTGAGCTAGGTTCTACATTCAGTTGTGTCACGACCCTCTTCCCTAAAATGGAGGCGAGACGTGAAAAGGTCCGCACGAGAGTGGAGCTGTGAAGCCCCAAACCCGATTAGCGTAAATAAAATACAATAGCAGGTCCCTGTAACCACAACGGAACAACAATAATAATACAAGGAGAGACTTGAATTAAAAACTCACATCTCATACATGTCCAACATCAAAATAAGTCCAACAACCAGAAAAGCCACCAGGCTAAAAGAAAAGAGTCCAAGGCCCAGAACAAGGCCAACAAAAGCAACGACAACAACAAAGTATGGGTGCTACGCACCGATAACAAAACAACTGTCTAAGCAAAAGTAAAAACACAACGGAGACACTAGGACTGGTCCCCAGTGTCCACGTACTCCCCGCCAAACACGGGCTCGGGCTCGGCAAATACCTCGTCCTCGACAAGGTACTCAGGCTCAGGATCTAACATGTGTCACCCAAAAGAGTAAAGGGGCACATGTCAGCAAGTCGAACGACTTGGGCAAGGAAACTGAAAGTAAGGCAACTAGCAACCTAGCAGTTTAGTATGCATGACATGGCAGTTATAACATGAGTGCACAATTTAAAACATGGCAAGACAATTTGTACATGTGAGCAATCATCGGGACAAGACAAGACAAGAGTAGCCAAGCTACTATCAATCTCAATCAATTCACATTGTTGTAGGTGTTTATGCCCTTCGCTGAATGGCATGCATTTCAGACCGATCGGCACTAAACACAATTCACATTTCACGGTTGTTTTGTAGATGTTTGCGCCCTTCGCTGAATGGCTAGCATGTCAGTCCGATCGGCCCCAAACACTACCCCACCCCAAAGAGTTTACGCCTTACACACTGCAGTTGTTGATCAAACAGACCCCCAGTTGATTGGACGCTTAACCCTCACCCCATCCCGCACTAAACAAGCCAGGGTCCCTGAACATGAGCCCAGCAAGTGAGCCAGGGTTGCCCCGCACGGGAGCTTGTTTTCCTATTTCACAATTCAATATCGAGCGTTGGGGTTTCCAACTACAGGGCTCGCTTCTGGAACACGAGCCAGGAACACAAGCAATGTAGCAAAGCTACGCAATCACTGAAAAACATGAAGGATGCAATGACATGACAATTAATTTGCGTACCGATAATGGAAAGTAAACGTGACATGGTAAATGTGCAACATGATATGTGTCGGAACTAGCTTCGTTGTCAAGCTAGTTCCCAATTCGCGCCTAGGCGAGTATCATTTCGTCGCCTAGCCTCTTTTACGCCTACAACATGCAAATGGCCTAAGACATGGCCTAAACCCTAAGTGGCAAGTTTCACTTGCCTAGCACCGGGGATGACGACCACTTCGTCACACGGATGCTAATCTACGGGGAAGTCGCTGTTTTGGGGAACAATCAACAAACAACATGAAATATTATTAGGGTTTCATAAAAATATAAATAGGTTATGAAAACAACGGTAGATCAATTTCTTACCAAGAGGAGACGGAAGAAACACTCCGGAGAACCCTAGGTTCAGATCTGGAAAAGATTGGAGAAGTTTGGGGAAACTAGGGTTTCGGAGGATTTGGGGATTTGATGGATTTTGATGGGATTTTGGGGAAGATGAGAGGTAGATATGGTGAATGGATGGATTGGATGATGGATTTAGGGCTTAGAACGAAGGATTGAAGCTTGGAGGAAGATGTGGGCTTAAGGGGGAAGATTTTAGGGTTTTGGTTCGTGTTGGAGGAAGAAGAAACGTTTGGGAGGGGTATAAATAGGTTGGGCTGGCGGCTGCCCAGAAATTAGGGGTTTAACACAGACTAGTCGGTCAAAGAACAACCACTGACCGACTAGTTTGGCAACTAGTCGGTCGGTCGACCAACGCAGACCGACTAAGTGCAAACAGTAACTCCTGAACGAAAATAGGATTTAGAGTTAGTCGGTCCATGAACAAATACTGACCGACTAGTTTATCATCTAGTCGGTCGATGAACGTTCTTAGACCGACTAAGAGTAAACAGTAACTCCTGAGAAATTTAGAAAGCTAACTAGTCGGTCCAAGAAGGATTGCCGACCGACTGGATCGTCATCTAGTCGGTCGGTGCCCCTTCTTATACCGGCTAATGAGCACCAAAAGTTCCGATACGGAGCGCGGGGCCCCGGGATCGATTCCTAAGACTCCTAGGCTTGATCTAATAGTAAGATACGACCGTTATGAAGCCCGTCACGAATGACATACTTCGAAATCGACGATCCTAAGGAAGAAACGAGAAAATACGACGATTCGATCGAAAATGAAAGCTACGGAGGCGAAAACCACACATGAGGAGAAAATTCACCAAAACATATATTATATTATAATAAATCCAGATACATGAAAAGCAGTCGTTACATCCTACCCACCTTAGAATAAAGTCCGTCCTCGGACTTTCTAACTATAGCTATATCTAGTCACCCTAGTAATTACCCTCAATCAATATCACATCACAATTTCAACCAAGTACATTTATTTCAAGAGCTTATATATATACTCTAGGCGGTCAATTATTAACACCACGGAAGTAAATATATATTCACGCACATAGTACACTTATACTTATTATAATCAAACAACTCCATTCACGTATTCAAATCATTCATATAGGCAAGTATATTCCATATAACTATAAAGCACTTATTACACATTATATGAAAATAACCAAGTCTCTTTTACTTATATGAAAATAATTTCACACTAGGAAATACCATCGGAAACTACACGTATGAGTAACTATCTATGGACATGACAATTAAGAATACTCTAATCCCTATACCTCCTAGTATACGCCAAAACAACCAACATGCGAGATCACACCATACAATTGTTAACACAATTTCACTATATCTAACATACATTCATCATCGTTATGATTCCACCATTTACAATCATTCAAATACATGCACACATTTCACCGTATTACCACTTCATATATATATATAGTCCTATAGCTATAATTACGACACGCCATACATATCATAGTCACCAAATCCTATAACTATCACATACTCACCCGTGCATGGTGCACACCCACACACGCCAATATTTCATTCATATATACACCAATCACACCACTATAAGTTTAGTACATCTACGCACCTAGTTTAGCTAGCGCACATATATTCACGCAACCAAATCCTTAGTGAATAACTATACCACAAGACCAACTCACATAACTATATATTGGTATGGCCACCCACAATCGTGTGCGTAACACAACCGGCACAAACAATCCTGACACTATACATACATCATTCATCACTATACATTAACCACATACAATACACCAATGTACATAGAGTGTACCCACCCAGCTTGAGTGAGACTCAAAATCATAGCGGAATAATTCCATATACGTAACATAGCATCCATATATACATGCAAATACTAGCCAATGCATACACGTCTACCAACATAACCACATACATATCTAAATGCCAAACACCCTTAATATCTAACCAGGTAATATCACATATTTCAGCCACTTCATATATCATGATATTCTTACAAACATCAGCACACCTATAATTACAATACTCTCCCTAATAAAAGTATTTACCCATAGTCACACCCAAGCATACATATAGTTTCACCAATCATATTATTTCAACCATCATATGTATCTCCAACCACGAACACCCTATTCAGACATTCCAATACAGAATCTTATATACATAGGCGCCCCTAGAGTGGCATAGCTATCCTCGCACATATCCATAAATATTAACACACTTACAATTTCATAATATCACGAATAACTCTGAGTATGTATATGTCACACAATAGACAACATCACCAAAAACACTAGAAGTATAAAACGGTCATATTTTGAAAAGTTGGAATTCCCTTCCGAAAAACGATATTTGAAGATCGATAAAATCAGTCGTTAGAAATAAGTTCGAGTTGAATGCTCATAATAAGAGGAAATGATTTATTGGCTTAACGGAAATCATCATGAAGGGAAGCAAAGCGTTCTTACGCACATTAAGGACGCAGTTTTAGAAAATATTATACGGCAGTGATTTAATAATGTTGGCAAAAGTCTTGAAACGAAATTTAATTAACGAAAGAATTCTAAATTTATGCCAAATACTTTCAAAATCTTTAAGCCAGGAAAAATTCAAATAATCAATATTGAAACCACCTTTTTGTGCAACCGGGATTTGCCAAAAGAAACCGTTTTACACAAAGCTATTAACATACGGGCTAATGAGCCTAATACGGACATATGAAAACATTCGAAATTCAACTTAGTTTAGAAATTATTCTAAAAGCATGCGTGGTTGACGGAAACTCAGTAGTAGGTTTGTCAAAATTTGTAATAGCTTTAAAACCAATTTATGGAAGGTCTAAATCGTGAGAAATTTATGAAGACGTAATTCTTTTTCCAAAAATGTAATAGGGGAAATGTTGAACATATCCTAGGTTGGTTGAAAGCTGGAATCATGTGTAACTTGAAAAGTATATTAGAGGAAACGCGATGAGTCAATTGTGTGGCATACGTAAGATAAGGAAAATTTATAAGTCGAATTGGGCAAAAAAATAAAGATACAGTTCAGGATATAATTTATATAAGAAAGGACAGGGTATTTTCATGGGTACGGAAGGTATAGAATGGCAAAACACCATGGGTTAGTATTCCAAATTTTCGACAAAAGCTTTAGAGATCTTTAAGTCAACGAAGGAGCATGAAGTATAAATTTATGAATATTAAAATTTCAAACGAATTTAAACTTAGGAAAAGGAAGTCGAAGGGAAACCTTCAGAAAGGTCAAGATTTACAACGGAGAGGTCCGAAAATATTTTACGGCAGAGCTTAATATAATATTTCGGTAAAATTTTGAAATTCAACGAATGAAATCCGACCAACTATAGTGTGAAGATTTAAGCCCACGCTAAATGCTTACAAGTTTTAAAACCGAAGGGAACTCCAATTAAATATTATTTAAAATACTTTTTAGCGGGGCCCGGATTGCCCAACAACTGATTTACACCAGATCTTAAAGCACGAGTTCCAAGAACCTAGAACTGATATATGAAAATAATTGAAGTTCTACTTATCTTGGAAAATATTCTAAAGTAATCAAAATAGTGGTAAAGCTCTTAAAACCAAAATACGAGAGATATCGGTTAGCAGAAGCTACGAGATTAAAATTTCAACCAATAGACTTCAAAATCTACGAAAAGAATTTTAACTCGATCGAATAGGAAGGAATTAAATATTTAAGAAAGAAAGGGGCCATCAAGAAATGCTTCTACACGAAGCATCAGGATGCAATGCACATTGATGCACCAGAGTCAAGAGGACTCGTGCCAGAAACGTGCAAACCCAAATCACACTCAACAACCAACCCAGCAATCAAACTCCATTCTAGCAAACATAACATATTCAAGCAACCAATCATATTCTAACAAACAAGACTGTCAAAAGGAAGAAGGTAACCAGACTGAGGGTTACCTACAATAACCCCATCCACAGTCTCAGCCTCGACTACGGCCATCGGGGAAGCATGCCTCCTCCACGGAAAAGCCTGCCGAAAAGCCTGCCTCTGTGGAACAAGTGCTGCCCCATGTCCAGCAGGAACAGACGCTCGCTGCTGCAACGGCGGTGCTGCAACAGGAGCCTTCCAAGGCTGCTTCAACCTCGGGCACTCCCTGAGAACATGGGCGGGGTCTCCACAGGCAATACATTGCCCCAAGAACCTCCTACACTGTTCCTTCTTATGACCAATCTTGCCACAATGATGGCACACCTTCTGACTCGGCCCAGCTTCTGGTGCTTGCTGCTGCGGAACTCCATCCGACGCCTTCCGCAGCCGAATTGCGTGCCGACAATCCTTCACCGAAAGAGAAGCACCACCACAAACCAAAAACTGACCTAGAAAGCTCCTGCACGCCCCCTTGAGGTGCCCGATCTTGCCGCAGAAATAGCAAGCCTTCAGAGCAGATCCACCACCAGCTCGGGTCTGACGTCTCCTAGTCATCAAGCGCCAGAGAAACGGGCCAAAATTAGACTCACAGCTTAATGACTCGGATGTCGAACTTAGTTCACTGGACATTCTAATATTATTATCGCTATTCCGATAATAGCAGTTACAGAAGGACCTGCATGGGCCACCACTAAAACCTGTCACGACCCGCTTCCCTAAAATGGAGGCGAGACGTGAAAAGGTCCGCACGAGAGTGGAGCTGTGAAGCCCCAAACCCGATTAGCGTAAATAAAATACAATAGCAGGTCCCTGTAACCACAACGGAACAACAATAATAATACAAGGAGAGACTTGAATTAAAAACTCACATCTCATACATGTCCAACATCAAAATAAGTCCAACAACCAGAAAAGCCACCATGCTAAAAGAAAAGAGTCCAAGGCCCAGAACAAGGCCAACAAAAGCAACGACAACAACAAAGTATGGGTGCTATGCACCGATAACAAAACAACTGTCTAAGCAAAAGTAAAAACACAACGGAGACACTAGGACTGGTCCCCAGTGTCCACGTACTCCCCGCCAAACACGGGCTCGGGCTCGGCAAATACCTCGTCCTCGACAAGGTACTCAGGCTCAGGATCTAACATGTGTCACCCAAAAGAGTAAAGGGGCACATGTCAGCAAGTCGAACGACTTGGGCAAGGAAACTGAAAGTAAGGCAACTAGCAACCTAGCAGTTTAGTATGCATGACATGGCAGTTATAACATGAGTGCACAATTTAAAACATGGCAAGACAATTTGTACATGTGAGCAATCATCGGGACAAGACAAGACAAGAGTAGCCAAGCTACTATCAATCTCAATCAATTCACATTGTTGTAGGTGTTTATGCCCTTCGCTGAATGGCATGCATTTCAGACCGATCGACACTAAACACAATTCATATTTCACGGTTGTTTTGTAGATGTTTGCGCCCTTCGCTGAATGGCTAGCATGTCAGTCCGATCGGCCCCAAACACTACCCCACCCCCAAGAGTTTACGCCTTACACACTGCAGTTGTTGATCAAACAGACCCCCGGTTGATTGGACGCTTAACCCTCACCCCATCCCGCACTAAACAAGCCAGGGTCCCTGAACATGAGCCCAGCAAGTGAGCCAGGGTTGCCCCGCACGGGAGCTTGTTTTCCTATTTCACAATTCAATATCGAGCGTTGGGGTTTCCAACTACAGGGCTCGCTTCTGGAACACGAGCCAGGAACACAAGCAATGTAGCAAAGCTACGCAATCACTGAAAAACATGAAGGATGCAATGACATGACAATTAATTTGCGTACCGATAATGGAAAGTAAACGTGACATGGTAAATGTGCAACATGATATGTGTCGGAACTAGCTTCGTTGTCAAGCTAGTTCCCAATTCGCGCCTAGGTGAGTATCATTTCGTCGCCTAGCCTCTTTTACGCCTACAACATGCAAATGGCCTAAGACATGGCCTAAACCCTAAGTGGCAAGTTTCACTTGCCTAGCACCGGGGATGACGACCACTTCGTCACACGGATGCTAATCTACGGGGAAGTCGCTGTTTTGGAGAACAATCAACAAACAACATGAAATATTATTAGGGTTTCATAAAAATATAAATAGGTTATGAAAACAACGGTAGATCGATTTCTTACCAAGAGGAGACGGAAGAAACACTCCGGAGAACCCTAGGTTCAGATCTGGAAAAGATTGGAGAAGTTTGGGGAAACTAGGGTTTCGGAGGATTTGGGGATTTGATGGATTTTGATGGGATTTTGGGGAAGATGAGAGGTAGATAGGGTGAATGGATGGATTGGATGATGGATTTAGGGCTTGGAACGAAGGATTGAAGCTTGGAGGAAGATGTGGGCTTAAGGGGGAAGATTTTAGGGTTTTGGTTCGTGTTGGAGGAAGAAGAAACGTTTGGGAGGGGTATAAATAGGTTGGGCTGGCGGCTGCCCAGAAATTAGGGTTTTAACACAGACTAGTCGGTCAAAGAACAACCACTGACCGACTAGTTTGGCAACTAGTCGGTCGGTCGACCAACGCAGACCGACTAAGTGCAAACAGTAACTCCTGAACGAAAATAGGATTTAGAGTTAGTCGGTCCATGAACAAATACTGACCGACTAGTTTATCATCTAGTCGGTCGATGAACGTTCTTAGACCGACTAAGAGTAAACAGTAACTCCTGAGAAATTTAGAAAGCTAACTAGTCGGTCCAAGAAGGATTGCCGACCGACTGGATCGTCATCTAGTCGGTCGGTGCCCCTTCTTATACCGGCTAATGAGCACCAAAAGTTCCGATACGGAGCGCGGGGCCCCGGGATCGATTCCTAAGACTCCTAGGCTTGATCTAATAGTAAGATACGACCGTTATGAAGCCCGTCACGAATGACATACTTCGAAATCGACGATCCTAAGGAAGAAACGAGAAAATACGACGATTCGATCGAAAATGAAAGCTACGGAGGCGAAAACCACACATGAGGAGAAAATTCACCAAAACATATATTATATTATAATAAATCCAGATACATGAAAAGCAGTCGTTACAAGTTGCAACTAGTTCATCCAAATTTTATCTTAGCAACTTTGATACCAATGAACCACATTGACGGGATACGGTGAGTAGCGGGGATTCCCCATTCCCTAGACGTTATTTGTTTGATTTGATATTTCCGTATTTTGTCTGATGATTGTGACAGGATCGTCAAAGGCAAATTTCTCTCTTCTTAATAGCCAGGTTGATTGGAGCAAGCACTTTTATTCGTCCTTCCTGTGTTCGATAACCCGCTCGCCGCTATACCGTGCGCTTGCGGTAAAACTACAACCGTTCTTTGGGTTACATTCCGGAGCGATCAAGTTTTTGGCGCCGTTGCCGGGGAGGCGATTGCGTTTGATCTTACCACCCTAGCTATTTCTTTCTTTTTATTTTATTTCTTTATTTTTACCTAACCCTTCCATTGTGCTAATCGCTTCTTTGAAACTTTGTTCTCTGGTGCATGTACACGAGATCCACTACGGACCCTGAAGGTATATTATTTGATCCCGAGATCGAACGTACCGCGCGGAGAATTAGAGCGGAGAGGAGACAAGATCGGGAAAGGAGGTTTATGACCAACCCGGAAACTGCGGACCAATTAGCGGCAAGAATGTCGAGGATAATTTCTATTCGCGATAGGCTCCGACCTAAGACCTCTTCTATGACCTCATCCATTGCCATGCCGGAGTTGGCGGCCGACAAGAACTTTGAGCTGAAGACTGGATTAGTGGTTCTGATGCAGCAGGATCCATTTCATGGGAATGCCCATGAAAATCCCCACTACCACATCCAATTATTCTTGTCGAAGTGCGCCACATTTCAGATGCCGGGGGTCTCCATCGATGCCATCAGACTGCGTCTCTTCCCCTTCACACTAAAGGACAAGGCACTTTATTGGTTGAGGACGCAAGCTGAGGGAGTCTTCACCACTTGGGACGAGTTGGCGAGTGCATTCATTGACAAGTTCTATCTGCCCTCCAAGACGGTGAAGATCCGGAGCGCTCTTATGTCCTTCAAGCAAGGACCCCAAGAGACGCTCTATGAGGCTTGGGAGTGTTTTAAAGATCTGCAGCATCAATGCCCGCACCATAGCATTGAAGATTGGGAGCTAGTCCATAGCTTCTACAATGGTCTCCAACCGGGGACCAAACAAATTATTGATGCCGCGGCGAATGGTGCTATCTTATCAAAGACTCCCGAAGAAGCTACGGCCCTAATTGAGGAGATGGCCTCAAATAATCAACAATGGGGTGATGAGCGAGGACACTCTACGTCCTCCTTGAAGCCAACTAGTATCTATGAGGTGAAGGCCGTAGCGGAGCTTACAAGCAAGTTTGATTCTCTCCACAAGGTAGTGGAGAGACTGGAGAAGTTTATCACGGAGCCCCAAGGAACCCCTTCCACCTCCGCACCAACGAACCAAATGTGTGATTGGCAAGACCAATCTCAAGCCATGTATTCGGGAGGAGAGCAAGGAGAAGGATCCTTGGAGCAAGTACAATACGTCGCGGGGAACCAAGGGTATTGGGCCAATCCGGCCACAAGAAATCATCCCGGATTCTCTTACGCCAACAATGAAGGAGCGTTGAACCTGCCACAACAACCACCTCAACAAGCTCGACCACCACCCCCACCCCAACAACAACACTATCCGCCGAGGGGGCCTCCACAACAAAATTTCCAACCGAAGCAACAAGTTCCATCTTATAGGCCGCCCGGATACAACCAAGGGTGGAGAAATCAAAATCAAAACCCTCCACAAGCTCAACAACAATCCAACTTCGAAGCTAGAGTAGAGGCGTTTATGGTCGAGCAAAAGAAGGTCAATGCTACCTTGAAGGCGGGCCAAGACTCCCGTACAACTGTTGTCGCTTAAATCTCGGAGCAATTAGCGTTGCTCAATCGAAATACTCAACAATTGCCGGCGCAACCCGAGCAAAACCCACGGGACAACACCGGCCACATCAATGCCATAGTTGTCGTCACTACTAGAGGCGGGAAGGACACCTCCCCCGCCATGATTCCTACCAAGGAGCCCGTGGAGGAAAGTTTGGAGCCAATTGAGCCGGTAGTTGAAGTTGAGAAGGAGAAAGAGCCGCAAGAGAAGGAGAAATCTAGAGCGGAGCAATTGATTGAGGAGAGGCGCTTCATGCCACCGGTCCCATTCCCCCAAAGGCTTGCTAGAGGGAAAATGGAGAAAAGGCTAGCAAAGTTTCTCGAGTATCTGAGAGGAGTTAGCCTCAACATTCCCTTCCTCGACGCCATCGTGGAAATCCCCACATATGCTAAATTTCTAAAGGATTTGATTTCGGGGGGGAAGAGGAAGGAAAAGATCATGCTAGTCGAGGAGGGCTCTTGGTTCACCAAGAGAGAGAAGGAGCCGGCTAAATTCAAAGATCTGGGGAGTTTTCGAATTCCTTGCACCTTGGGTGGTGTCCCTCTACAAAAGGCGTTGGTAGATTTAGGGGCTAGTGAGCCTCATGCCTCTCTCCATGTTCTTAAGGCTAAACACCGGGACGAAGTTGAAACTTACCGACATGCGGATACAATTGGCCGATGGGCGGATAACGAGGCCGGTAGGAATCGCCGAGGACATCCCGCTACAAGTCCCGGGGGGCATATGCTTGCCATGTGACTTCGTGATCATGGACGTTAAGGAGGAGGGAGATACGTCATTGATACTTGGACGCCCGTTCCTTGCCACCGCCGGTGTCATTGTCGACGTGCGGGAAGGTACACTAACTTTGAACGTCGGCAACATCGAGGTGGAGCTTCACATTCCTAAGGCTATGAAACACATGCCTTACCATGAGGAGCTTGACTACATGGACCTCCTTGATGAGGTAATTGAGGAGGCGATGCCCCACTCGATTGGCGCTCTATTCGATGAGGATTTCGAGGAAGGCCCGGATTTAGGCCGAGATGAGAAGATAGATGATTCCCCCGACCTCTCCGCTGAAAATGATGAAGGCGACGCTGATGTCGCAAGGATTCGAGAGCACTGCAAGCTCTCGAAATTAAAGTCTCCGAAGAAAGCTCCGCCGTTACGGAAATCGGCGTCACCGGTTAAGCGGATGACCGGAGAAAACGCTAGCTTGGGGGTGCCTCCCCCCAACACTATTCGAGACGGGAGACCACCGAGGGAGAACACGCCGCCGCAACTTCCGAATCCAAGCGTTCTACCCGGAAAGTTTGATGGGTGCATCTCATATGCACCAAACATCCCGCATTAATTGAAAATCATAGGGGGTCGAGCTCACGACCTTAAACGAGCGCTTGTCGGGAGGCAACCCGACGGTTATTGCTTTATTTTCATTTTTCTTTTATTTTTGTTTTAGAAATTTTCAGTGTTTTGAGTCGTTCTCCCAAAAATCTTGTGATAACGGGTCCTATTTTTCCTGACATGAGAAGAGAATGAGGTACCCATCATTAGGAGGATGCACAAGGCGACGCGGAGCGCCCCAGGAAGGCGCTCGATGCTTAGGAGGAAGATGAAATCGACTGGAGGAAGAAAGACGGAGTTTAGAGCCCAAACGAAGACAAACAGCAGAAAACAAGGCTCACTCGGCCGAGTATACTAGTCACTCGGCCGAGCACACAAGTTCGTCCGGCCGAGCCGCTCACGAACGAGGGAAGTCTGCTATACCCAACTCTCTGTTTATTTTCCTGATTTCAGTATAACTGCTACTCGGCCGAGTATATATATTCACTCGGCCGAGTAAAACTGATACGCTCCTAGGGCGAGTCTTGCCGAGTAGCTTGAGCCACTCGGCCGAATGGACTTACTCCACTCGGCCGAGGGTGGCACGGCCACTCGGCCGAAGCGTAGCGGGGAGGGATTTTTCGTTAAAGTTCACTCGGCCGAGCGACCTAGTCACTCGGCCGAGTCGTAACTTTTGTTATATAAAGGGTGGGGTCGGGCGCATTTTTCGAAACGTAAAATCCCGATCGCAGCGCCCCGACCCCTCAGCTCCCTCGCCTGAACCCTTCGCCCACTCGCCCGACTGTCGCACCGCCGCCGCCGCTCGGCCAGCCACCTCCGGCCGCGCCCCGCCGCGCCTCGCTCGAGTCGCCGCCGGCGGCCACCACTCCGGCCACCTCCGGTAAACCCCATTTTAGCCTATTTTCTCCTCTTTTGTGTGTTTTTCAAGGATCCATGCGTTAAACGAACCCCAAACCCAAATTGATTTCTATATCTATCTATTATACCCCTAATGCTCCATACGTTTTGAATATTACTCGCTGATATCTCCATTTCATGCGCAGGTTGTTTCTGGGAGCTTAGGGGAGCCCGGGGGAGCTTCCAGGGACTGATTCGGGCTACGTCGAGGAGTCGTCTTCGCACGCTTCCACATATTTGCACTCGCGGCGTGTCGTGGTACACTCTTTCCTTTACTTTACGCACGCCACACTTTTCATGCTTTTCGGCGCGCTCGGGGCCCATATGCCGCCCCGGACACGGCCGCGGTCGAGGAGAGCTTCCGCCAAGCGGAAGCGGTCGGATGATGCCGGCCCCTCCCACGAATTGGAGGACTCTCCTCCACCTTCTCCACCACACCCCGTTCACCCTGCAGGCCCCACACACCCCGCACAGCCTGCAGAGCCCGCACAGCCCATACACCCCGCACAGCCGCTCCCTGCCGCTCCACAGCCACCACATCCGGCTCCACTTATCGGGCCGCTGGGGATCACGTTCCGGAACGACGCACACCGTGTCGCTTTCGAGCGTATCTCCCAGCGCTCGATCGTACCCTCCAGGTTTGCACACCTTGCCGACCTAGGACGCCTGGGGGTACTAGAGGGGATGCTCACGTTGTACGACAACGTGGGCTGGCGAGATTTCTTTCAGGTGTCAGCGGACACGTTTATCCGCCCGACACTTGAGGTACTTAGTTCGATCGCCCGGACCGACGAGGGATGCTCGTTTCGGTTCATGGACCGGGAGTGCCAGGTCACTCTCGGTATGATGAGAGCCTTCTTCTCGTGGCCCGATGTTCCCGGGGCCGATCGAGGTTACGCCCCCACCCATATCCCCCCACCCTCCTTCGACGCCGGTGCCTTCTGGGCCCGGATTACAGGTCTTCATGTCGCCTTTGACCCTAGTAGGGCCAAGGCCTCGGCCATTGTCCATCCCTGCCTCCGTATAGCTCAGCGCCTTATGGCGATGACCTTTTTGGCCAGATATGAGCCGGGTACGATGTCCACACCAGAGCTCTACATGCTCTACGCGATGACACGGCCCAGAGCTCTATCTAGGGAGGGCGATGAGCTGGTCCCCGCCGTCGTGATTGATGTCGCGGCTTGGTTTTTGGACAGCATCATTGTATCGGTGGGCGCTCGCTCACCGATATGCTGCGGCGGCCTGATCATCTTGCTCGCTCTTATGACCGGCGAGGACTTCTCTGACGACCTGCGACGAGCACCGGGCCCCACTTCTCTGTCGATTGATGTTATGGCCCGGATGAAGATGCTTCGTCCGCACGGTGAGCGACACTGGGTCTGGCTGCACGGCCCTTACGGTGCCGATTACATGATTCTTCCGAGCCCAGCTCGGACTCAGATTGCACTGGCCCATGTGGACTGGCTCCCTGCGATGGATGTTCTGATCCCAGCCGCTTACGTGCTCGAGGCCGAGGAGGCCGAGCAGGCCCACGCTGCCCACGCTGCCCCCGCAGACCCTGTTGCACCTGTCGAGCCTGCTGCCCCTGTTGACCCCGTGGCCCCTCAGCCTATCCCTGATATTCCTGCCGCCCCCGACACCTCTGTCCACACTACTGTCGGTGTCGGGAGTACCTTAGCTGAGCCCACTTCCACTGCTTCCACGCCTGTCACCACCACCACTGGCCCTCTGTCTGCCGAGCCCGTTTCCTCTGCCCCACCCGAGCGCCCACCGACCATAGTTGAGTGCGGAGAGCCCTCTTTTGCCCCTGCCGTAGAGACCGTAGTCTCCACCTCTGTCTCCATCGCTGCTGTATTTTCCGAGAGTGTCGTGGCGTCTGTCCACACTTCTGTGCCACCGACCTCTCTGGCCGCCTCGCCGCCACTTTTGTATTCTTCTTTCGCTGCTGCTGCCTCCACTTCTCACCGTCCTGCCCAGCCTCGCACTGAGGCCAGGCCCCCACTTGCGAGTGCAGCTCCTTTTGTTCCCTTGCCTGCTGAGCCCGTCACCTACGCCACCAGAGTACGCCAGCCCCGACCTACACAGCCCCGACCGGTGCGCCCCTCTGCACCACCTCCCCCTGACACTGTACTTCAGAGCATTCGTGCTCTCGAGGGGGCGGTGAGTGGCCTCAGAGGCGACCTTCGGACCTTGTCTGCCACCGTCACTGCGATGGCTGGCCGCTTTGACCTGCTCCCGCACATTCACTACTGTCTTACCCAGGTCCTGGAGCGTCTCCCACGCGTACCCCCGCCCACCCAGCAGGTTCCCACCCCCACTTCCACACACACTCAGCCTGCTACCACTTCCACACCCACACCCGCTCAGCAGCCTGTCCACCACCATCGCCACCTCCGCCTCAGGACGGAGACGGCACAGCACCACCTTCTTTGGCACCCTTGATGCCATCGATTATTTTTGCCGTTATGCTGCCCATTTCTGCTGGGTCCTGATGCTTTTTGACCCCCCATCCCCTCACTTATTTTGGGATTCTCATTCTGATCGTATCTTTATATATCTTTTTTTGGGAGAGCGGGAGAGTTTTTGGTGCCACACCTATATATCTGTATCACTCCTTCATTTGCATGCATCATGTCCGCATCATATTTTTCGTTTCATTATTTTTTCTTTTTTTCCTTCCATCATGCATGCATCCTCACTTACCCCTCACATTACTTGTCTCTCGGTGTGCCACGCTTTGCACATTGAGGACACTGTGCTATTTAGCTTGGGGGAGTGAGTTCTCACGTTCTTTTTGATTTACCACCTTTATTTTTAGTTTTTCACGCCATTTTCCGCTTTTGCACTTATTTTCATCATTTTTCCTTTATTTTACCATGCATCACGTTTTTCTTATTTTTCTGTGTGCCGCATTGTAAATAGTTCCATTTTCCCCTTTATCTTTATTTTCTTTTTCATCTCATGCTAGAGATGACTTTCCTATGATGATGATAACGTGGAGTTAGCTTCCTCTATATGCATGCTATATTTGTCATGTCCTAGATTTTATTTCTGATATCATATGCTATGACTTGCCTTGCATCTAGAGATAGTAACCCACACTTTTTCCACATGAAAATGGATGAAATTTTATTATTAGCTTAGTCTGAATATTCATATGTATGCTATCGCAGAAAACACACCAAGATTCACGCATTGAATGCCTATATCTGGAGTACCGATTTCTTTTCCTATGTCACTTCTATATGCATGATTTGTACACTTCACTTCAGGATGATTGAATGATGTTAGCTATGATAAATCTGGATTAGTTAGCTTTTTTGTGATCGAAACTGAGTAGATTAGATTACCCTGCTGAAGTTGCCGTGCATGTCTTATAGAGTGAACCGAGAGATATATTTATTTCTTTCTCCACAAATCTTGAACATCATTTCTCTACTTTTAAAATCATTGGTGAATCTTCCCTTAGCTATTCTATTATATGGCATTTCCACCGCTATTAATTCCTAGCTCCAAATTTCCTGAATTCAAAAAAAAAACAAAAGAAAAAAAAAGAGAAAAAGAAAAAGAAAAGAGGAAAAATCATCAATAAAAGATCCCATCTCACTTTCGTTCTTTCTTCTCTCTTTTCGTGTTCATTTTCATTACTTTTGGAGCTTTATAAAAATGGGGATGTGAATATTTTTTATGCCACCATGCTTATAGATAAGCTTGGGGGAGGGAATCCAATGATGTGTGAGAGAGTGACTACTTGACGTTGCACGACAACCTAGGCTAAGTAATATTCTATACTCGGTGAGATTATTTTTAGCTTTACGAAGTCCAGAAATCTAAGCCTAGCACTCATATCATGAAATCCACACTTTTCTATTCTCTCTATTCTATTGTGTGATACTCTTATACTCCTCATAGAAAGCATTCAATTGAAAAGTGTGTGATCTGCGATTTGTATACCGCTTTAGATGATTCAGACGATGTTAATTCTAAAATTATTCCGTTTTTCATGATTATATCGTTGTTCGTGGGTTTTCTATTTCTATTTGCACTATTATACTATGATATCAAAATAAAACTCTTTGACATGTATTTTTCATTCGGAGCATGCTATATGAGTAAGTGAAACCCACGTCCTGAGAAAATGATCTAGCAGCTTCCCTCTTCGCTTCTTTCTTTCTTCTTTATTTTTATTTCGTTTTTCATTCTTCTCCGTTTTTCATTTTTCATTTTTCACCATTTTCGTTTTCCGAATCCACCGGGTTCACCTTTTACTTATCTTCCTCGAGGACGAGTAAGAGTTAAGCTTGGGGGATTTTGATCACTCCTTATTTTACACCTTTTTCCCGCATGTTTGCATGCCATTTAGATCGCCCAAATCATGTTTTCACGATATATCGACGATATTGCGATGCTTTTCACGATTTGTTGTTTTTGTCGCATATCAGGTAATTTGGAGCGATTTGGAGTGATCTCGAGATACGCCTACTCCAGAGTGTCACCGACGACCTTCCCGAGGGGTATTTTGCTGTTGGAGAGTAGCGGAAGAAGAAAGAACGTCGCAGGAGCGACAAGGAGGCCAAAACAAGCTGTTTGGGCATTTTTGGTGTCTCACTCGGCCGAGTGAAGGAGTCGCTCGGGCCGACCAGCGAGACACCGCTCGGCCGACCAGATCGGATACGATCCATATGTGCACTCGGCCGAGCGACGGAAGCCACATCGGTCGAGTGACGAGATCCCGTCCGCCCGAGTGGCACCCAGACGACGCATGTCAAAAATCGCCAACTTACTGTTTTTCGTCTGCCTGAGCTTCAGAAGACCCACTCGGCCGAGTGGCAATTGCCGACCGCCCGAGTACCAAGAAGCCATCGGCCGAGTGACGACAACTCACTCGGCCGAGCGACTCCCGAAGTGAAGACCCCTGAAGGCCCCGACTTATTGGAAATTTACAGGGTTTCTCACTCGGCCGAGCGACTTTTGTCACTCGGCCGAGTGCGACGCGCTGCCTGTAGCGAAAATTGCGGATTTCAGGCTGCGCAGGGGTATTTTGGTCACAGTTTTTGGACGATTTTGGGGGGTATTTAACCCCTGTTTTACCCTAGTTTTGAGGGCTTTTCCTCTTAGATATTTGCAGCCTTTTAGATTAACTTTTAGCTTTATTCTTGTGATTGGAGAGGAGACAAAAGTTGGTTTTTGTTGAATTATTTTGAAGAACTCCATTGGTTTGCCTCTCTCTTCTCTAAAAATTCTATTTTTATTGCATATCTCAATATTGTGATGAATTCTCTTATTAATTTCATTGATTATCTTTGTGTTTTTGCTATGAATTGTGAGTAGTCTCCACGTCTTGGGGCGTGGGGATGAATCCTACAAGTCCAATTTCAGATTTGTGATGAATTGGTAGAAATTTTGCTAGAATTGCTATTAGGGATTAGATTGGGATCAATTTACTACGGATGGCTAGGTATTCATATCGATTGGGATTTGCAAGAGATTGGATCCCAATTCGATAGGAAACCCTAGAAATCCGAATTGGGTTGGAATCGAATTTCCGTAGTATCGGTTTGCAAGAGATTGGACCGATACTAGGGTTTCCGGTTGCAATTCCAAGCCAATACCCGTTTGCAAGAGATTGGACGGGTAGGAACTATCCCAACCTAGGTCGCGGCCCGAGTTTGCACGAGAGTGGGCTCGGGGCGCGATTGAACGATGATGTTGATCCTAATGCTAGCTTCCCTAGGCTAGGGTTTGCAAGAGATTGGACCCAAACCTAGGATAGCTATAGACCGGCAATAGCGCGAGAGCGTGAGCTAGGTTCTACATTCAGTTGCAACTAGTTCATCCAAATTTTATCCTAGCAACTTTGATACCAATGAACCACATTGACGGGATACGGTGAGTAGCGGGGATTCCCCATTCCCTAGACGTTATTTGTTTGATTTGATATTTCCGTATTTTGTCTGATGATTGTGACAGGATCGCCAAAGGCAAATTTCTCTCTTCTTAATAGCCAGGTTGATTGGAGCAAGCACTTTCATTCGTCCTCCCTGTGTTCGATAACCCGCTCGCCGCTATACCGTGCGCTTGCGGTAAAACTACAACCGTTCTTTGGGTTACATTCCGGAGCGATCAATGAGTGATCGAGTTATCATGGAATTAACATTTAGCAGAGTAATTGAGTACTCCTATCGATATCCTCAACACCCGCACTCTTGTTCTCCCTTGCATCCAAATATTAGGACCTTACACTAACCCTAGGGTACTTAGATAAATCGTTTATTTAAACAATCATTCACTCCCACAGGGTGGTTAGAACCCTCAACCATTCTTTACATGCTCTGACTATTTGTGTGAAATTGAAGATTAGTTCCGTCTCTGTGGATACGATCCCGTACTTGTTAGTTCTTGGGTTCAAGACTAACGTTGTTTTGATGATGATCAATACATTATGTTAGTGTGTTAATCAATCTTATGTTTTAGTCTCAGTTTATATTTATGATTATATGTTAATGAGACAAATCATAATACTTGGAGGATATTACAAGGGATACCTTAAAGACCTCCAAGAGTGATGATGTGCTCAAGCTTGGATGAAGTCATAAAGATCATCTAATGAAGCCAAAGCTTGGAGCATGATGATGGATGGACATCTAGAGGAGCATTGCTAAAGCTTGGAGCTTGATGACGGGAAGCTCATCAAGAGGTGCCAAAGCTTGGAGATGATGGAGAGCATCAAGATATCGTGAGCTTGAAGACTTAGACTCTAGGAGATGCAATATGTAATCCTTTAATTTCTATTACTTGCATTTCTCTTTTTGAGTCTAGGATTACTGTAATGCCTTGATAGATGGTCATACTCTTATGCATATGCATATAACCATCTTAGTGAGCCTTAGAATTATCATAGATCCAACCCAATAGGTTCATCTTGCCCAAAGACTCATTTGGAGTCTTTGGCTCTCCAACAGTCGCCTGATGAAGGTTTTGTTGGGTTTTGATGGACCCTCAGGGCACAAATCTCTATGTTAGTCCTAAGTTGGACAAACAATAAAGGCAAAAGAAAGCACATCGGAAGAAAATCGTTGAACTTTTTAACGAAGCCCTAAGGAAAATCAAGACCCTTAGCCAGGATCTATGCCAACTTGATGTGGATCGGACCACCCCAAGAAGGATCTATGCTACCACGACATAATTAAAATAAAGCTTCTAAATTACAAACCCGGAACCTTGCCTTGGTACAGGCAAGGTGTACCTCACCGTCTTCCGAGCCGCTTCCCATCCCATACCGAACCGCTTCTCGAACCGCTTTGCGTCCCGAGGCAAGCAATTCCCTTGTCGCCGAGTTAACCACACACAAAAGAAAGTTTCACCTGAGTGTGAACCTTTGCCAAGACTACGGATCAGATCCAAACTCCTTCATGACTTTTCTAGAGCCCTTCAAGAGCAAGGCAGAAATTTAGGGAGAAGATAATATTAATTTAAGCTTAGATCCGAGCGTGCTCCAACATTTTGGGAGCTGCTCAGATCTATAGCTTGGGACGAGTTTAGAGGAGGGGTAGGCCCCTATTTATATAGGCGGCTGACCCCTCCCCTTTACTTTACTTTCGATGTGGGACTATGTTTTTAGAGTTTAATAATTCAAGTTAGTTTGCCTTTCATAAAGGCCAAACTTCCATGAATTTTAACCCCCTCACCGTTGAGCTTCAATCTTGATACAACCTATCAAATCGAAGAGGGTTGAACGGTGAACGCATAGGAAAAAACGCGAGTCAATCCGACGTCGTTTGACCCCTCAAACGTCGTCTCAAAGTTAGCCAAAAACTATTCAAATATGGAAAATCCAGCCGTCAAAAAACATCACGGGTTTCAAAAACCATAACCAGAAAATTCGGGCTTGGTGAGCCTCTATTTTCGTTGGGTTCAGCACAATAGTTTGGGCTGACTTGTTTTGGCTCTAACTTGTACATTTGGACTCCGTTTTTGAAGCGGTTTGAACCTGCGTTTAGAGCAGGACAATCCTGTCATCCAGGTAACCTTTTCAACGCGTTTATTTTATTAAATATGGTCTTAAACAATTTAAGACACATTTAACTCCTTTTGCATCACATGCAAAATAGTCCCCTATCGAAGCTTAAAATATCATTTGCATCAGATACAAATGATCTGAGGGCATACATCCCCCAACATCTCCCACTTGCACTCAGGATCATTTATCCCGAATGCAGAAGATAACTGCAAACTCTTTGCAGTGTTCTATCCATTGCATCAAATGCATATTCTCCCTAATGTTTCTACCTATTACTAGACGAAGGTCGCACTCTGTATGAGACCCTACAGCCTGACCCTACTACAGGTAGGGCTCGAAGCCCTAGACGGTAGTGACCACGAGCAGCAGTTGCCGTCCCTGTTTCATTATCATACTTATGTGGTTAACTCATCGACATGAGTATTATTAGGACCACCCTGACTGTGTCCGTGATGAATTCTGCTGTTTTAGTCTCTTCGTCTAAACTATGTCATTTAGTTCAAGCCTAGGGTACGGTCAAACTGTCAACTCCAATAGCTCGAATCCGGTTAGTCTCCATCGATCTTTAGTCAAATAATGTTGGACTTCTTCCAACATACTCTAGCCAGAGATTTCATTAAAGACCGAACTAACTCTACAACACTAACTCCCATTGACCGGGAGAGACGAATCCTCTCTTGGTCATTACTCTCCTCTTACGCTTCAAATGTCACCCAACCAAAGACCTTTCGACAGGCATAGCCTCAAAGCTAGGTCAGTGATCTAAGAAACATCGTTCACGTATAGATTCGTACAATGACCTCAAGTCATAAGACCAACTTGCTTATCATCACTAAGAGTTTGTCATTGACAGATTGATCAATCATAACCATATGACAACTCCTGATGGGTCGTTCAGTGAACTCATTCTCCAATGAGCACATGTGTCTCATCTTCAACTTCGCCAAGTCAAACGATCATCATCGTCACCGCTATACGGTGAAGACTAAGACACAATGGTCTATCCGATGTTTCGATATCCTTTTCTCGAAACATCTACGACCACGAACCCTTTTAGACTTATGCTACAGATGGTCAAACATTTCTCCATAATCGAGATACTCATCTCGATACATGTTTGACCTTGCATTAAGTCGCAGGACTTTACCTAAGTTAATATCTAATGATAACTACATTATGATTAACTTAGATAAATTTATACCAAACAGCTTACTGTTATTTCGAACAAGATGTTTGTACAATTACACAAAGATAATTGCCTCGATGGCATAACTTTCTCGCTACATCTCCCACATGCACTTGGGCTCATTTATCTCGGTATCTCATACCACATTTTACATATAAATCTTTTTAGACTTTATGTAGTAGAGCCTTCGTGAGTGGATCTGCTAAACCGTCTACTGTATAGACTTAAGGGGGGTTTTATGTTCATGCTAGACCAACCATTTGAATCTCATCCAAATAATTCCTTTGGTCCTTCGAAATCCATTTAATTTTCCTGGATCTCATCCAGCTCATCGTACCTTACGATAATAATTTTAAATAAGTTACTGGTCATTTTAGATGGTTCATATTCAAAAGTGTCAAACTCTTTTGACCACTTTGTCAAAAATATGTTCCATCCCCTTGATGCCTCACATGTGTTTTATTCGCTCCCACTGACCTTGAAAACTCTTTGGTCAATTCATACAAGTTCGTTTTTCTAAATCATATTTAGATAACGGACTATAAATGAATACTCCAGTTTTCATGGTCATCATGAGCATTTACATCGAGATTGGTCCGAGTAGATCTGTACAAATCTGTTGGCGAGACATTTCATCGTAATCTATTTATAGGAGTTAGGATGAAAACCGTTCTCAACCAACGTTTGTTGTACTTCACTACTTTCTTCTGCACCAATCTTCTAACTTGAAGATTTTTCTTGCAGAAAATAAGAAACATTTTCTTTGGGCATATAAACTAAAGTCCATACTTTATTTACGTGCACGGACCTATTGCATCAAGTTGTTAATCAGAGTCACTACTCTGAATTTCATCCTGAAAGTTGACTAAGACCATCATCGACTATGATGTCTAACTCGACTCTTCGTCTCACGAGGCTCGAGTAATCCATTAACTTTCTAACGATTGATTTAATGAATATCTTATTGATAAGGTCCTTATAGAACCTTATAAAACCCTAGGCATTTCTATCTGGGACTTAACCCAAGGGGAGGATTGTAACTCAGTCACTTTGCCATGATTCGTACTATGTCTAACAAAGTGTGATTTATGCTCTCCAAAACATCCAATATGTTACAAGACTTGACCTGAGAGAAAATCACATTTTCGTTTAATTATGCAAGATCTATACATCTAAGTATTTGCCTCTTCGATCCAATCGAATCAGTTCAGATACTTCTGTCATTTTGTTCTCTATTTTATCAGATTTGTGTTTCATCAAGAATACGTGTCTCAATAGAATAAGAACAACTTATCCTGGCTAACTTAGACTTGGGTCCGGGTACATCAGTATGTACGAGACCGCGAGTTCAACAACTCGCTCTCCCATTGTTATACAGAAGGAGTTTCGGCCATCATACCTTTGAGAATAAGATTCACAAGTGTCTATAGACTTCATAATACGAGAGGCCAGACCCCTCTTTATGTGACTAGTGAAGCTTTGTCTCTTTGATACGGCCTAGTCTATTTTGCCATATAAGTTTATTACTATCTTGCAAATTCATATATTAACATTTAATATATTATGTTATACATATTACTCATTGCTTCAGAAGCAATGTGACGACATTCGCCAAAATGTGTTTTCCTTTTGTATAACAATTATTCTGAAATCGTGACATCAGATATGTCATATACCCAGTTCCTCATACTTATGCCTTTACTAATGATAAATAAAACTATCTTTCTCAATTGACTTTTCTCAGTGCCTTCTTCATTTTTTAAATCTCATTTAGATATTAAATGTCACAACAAAATTACTAGCTGTACAAACATCTAACGTGTCCAAACACTTGAGCTTCATAACCTTAAGTTGACTCAACAAGTTGCTTGACTTAAGATCTAATTTGGATACATGGTCTTGTACCACTCATGCACTTATATTCGAATCAAACAGTTTGATCGATATTTCGAACCTTGCAGATCGAAACCGTTTTCCATACAACCTTGAGTTGACTCAACAAATTGTATGGAGAAACTTGCTTTTGAACATAATATGTTCCAGCTACCCCATGTAGAGGCGAGTGACATGTAACGTGCATTTATTTTGTTGGACTCAGAACTTAATGAAATCATATTCCTTAAGTCTGTCTTTAAGAAGGTCATTTTAATGTCAACGAGAATATAGTTTATTCTATCAATTAGAATTTAACTTGATATTCCATTAAACGGCCTTTTGACCAGTTAACTTATTCTCTTAGAATATTATGTTTTTGATTCCATCGGTAAACATAGACTTACCCTAGTTTAGCATATGTTTAAGTTTTTAAATATAGATAGAATGACTTTTATCTAACTATATCCTCCCACTATTTTTAGCGATCATTTTAAGCCATAATAATGAACGATTTAATCAAATTAAATATAATGGGAAAGGGACCCGACCATCCTGAGTCTCAAAACCTTGAGTTGACTCAACAAATTGCTTAACTCTGCGATCGGTAGACGAATCTTCATCAATCACATCGAATGTGATTCCCTTATCGGTTTTTACCCCTAGTCACTTATGACCTTGAGTTGACTCAACAAATCATAAAGACTTGTCTAGTCGGACTCTTGTTTTTGTGTCTAGCCTAACTTACGCCGGTGCTCGGTGTATTCACGACACGACTGTTTGGGTCAAGTCTAGACTACATCTCATGTATTGAGAAGTTGGTTTCCATAAAGTGTCTATGACATAGCTTGAGTTGACTCAACAACTATATCAAAGAACCTATAGTTTCCAACCTCTAAAACAAAGAGGCTACGGTTAATCTTGAAGAAGATTATTAACGTATTTGACTTAGATAAAGTCCAGAGTGTCATATAATCATGATTAGCGTCATTGTGGTCCAGCGGAACACGGCTAGGGAATTGACTAAGCCAGGATCACTTATCCCTTAGACTAGCTAGGGTGATCCAACAAACTTAGCCAAGCACATTGACCTGATAATGGTCCATTGAATGAAGCTTGTCATTTTTATATGCGTGCCATAGACTAAAGGCTTTTATTAATAACTAATTATTCATATCAACTAGTTGAATCCTTAAAATTCAAAATTTTAGGATTTGTTAATAACTTTTATTAAGTCCTTATCAACTATAAGGTTCACGTGCTATCCTAATCGTTATTAGGATTTTAATAAATCATTTACAACACTTTAAAGTGTAGTCTTTTAATGAGAATATTATAATAATGATTAAAATAATAATCGTCGTTAAAGGACTATCCTAATCAGGAATTAGGTTTTAAAAGGTTGTAATGATTATTAAAACATATCATGTCATTTAAAATTTATCTTATAAATTTCAAATAGGTTTTAATGGCTAACCTAAAAGGTTTCAACAATTATCACATAATGAAGCATGGCCATTAAAACATAATCTAACTTTATCAACTATAAAATTAGCATGTAATTATTAACCTAAATATCGCACAAAAGATTTATAACTGTTTAACAATCATCACATTTTCATTAAACATGCATGAACACATTAAAAATTTACCCTATAATAATTAATGTGCAACTAAGATTTAACACTTAAATCAAAATATGATTTTAAAACTTAAAACAGTTTCATAAAAATTATCATATAATTTTATTTCATAAACTATCATTTAAAATCATCTTTAAAATTTCCATGTTTCTAAAAAATAATTTTATCGTATAAAAGAATTTAAAAAACATCTGAAATGAAAAACGGTTTCATTTTTAATAATATCGCATAAAGTTAAAATTTTTAGCATGCATTAAAAAGCATTCATCATTTTAAAAATGTCGCAGTCCTAGATCATCATGCAGACTAAGCTCTGATACCAATGTTGGGTTTTGATGGACCCTCAGGGCACAAATCTCTATGTCAGTCCTAAGTCGGACGAACAATAAAGGCAAAAGAAAGCACAGCGAAAGAAAATCTTTAAACTTTTTAACGAAGCCCTAAGGAAAATCAAGACCCTTAGCCAGGATCTATGCCAACTTGAGGTGGATTTGACCACCCCAAGAAGGATCTATGCTACTGCGACATAATTAAAATAAAGCTTCTAAATTACATACCTGGAACCTTGCCTTGGTACAGGCAAGGTGTACCGCACCGTCTTTCGAGTGCTCTCCGTCCCGTGTCGAACCGCTCCTCGAACCGCTCCGCGTCCTGATGCAAGCAATCCCTTGTCGCCGAGTTAACCACGCGATGAAGAAAGTTTCACCTGAGTGTGAACCTTCGCCAAGACTCCGGATCAGATCCGAACTCCTTTGTGGCTTTTCTAGAGCCCTTCAGGAGCAAGGCAAAAATTTAGGGAGAAGAGAATATTAATTTACGCTTAGATCCGAGCGTGCTCCAACATTTTTGGAAGCTACTAAGATCTAGAGCTTGGGACGAGTTTAGAGGAGGGGATATGCCCCTATTTATATAGGCGACTGACCCCTCCCCTTTACTCCACTTCCGATGTGGGACGATGTTTTTAGAGTTTAATAATTCAAGTTAATTTGCCTTTCATAAAGGCCAAACTTCCATGAATTTTAACTCCCTCACCGTTGAGCTTCAATCTTGATACAACCTATCAAATCGAAGAGGGTTGGACAGTGAACGCGTAGAAAAAATGGCGAGTCAATCCGACGTCGTTTGACCCCTCAAACGTCGTCTCAAAGTTAGCCAAAAACCATTCAAAGATGGAAAATCCAGCCGTAAAAAAATCCTTGGTTTTAAAAACCCTAACCAGAAAATTCGGGCTTGGTGGGCCTCCATTTTCGCTGGGTTCAGCCCAACAGTTTGAGCTGACTTGTTTTGGCTCTAACTTATGTATTTGGACTCCGTTTTTGACGCGGTTTGAACCTGCGTTTAGAGCAGGACGATCCCGTTATCCAGGTAACCTTTTCAACGCGTTTATTTTATTAAATATGGTCTGAAACAATTTAAGACACATTTAACTCCTTTTGCATCACATGCAAAATAGTCCCCTATCTAAGCTTAAAATATCATTTGCATCAGATACAAATGATCTGAGGGCATACATCTCCCAACATGTTTTACAGTCGACTGGGTGATTTACAGTCGCCTGTCAAGCCTTCTACAGTTGACTGTGATGCATAACTCAAGTCAACATTTTTATTAAATCTTCTTGAGCTTTTCGAATCAGTCGACTAATGTTCAATTTACAGTCGCCTGTGTTTCTACAGTCGCCTGTGAATTGGTCGACAGTCGACTGTGTGCATCTTCCATTTTCTAGGCTTCATCCCAATTTGCAAGACAGCCGCCTGATGAAGTTTTTACAGTTGCATGTATATTTACAGTCACCTGTGAAATGGCCATCAGTCGTCTGAAAGGCATAAGTGCAAAAATTGCATCTCTCTCTATTTTATTTCCATCCCTGCAGCAGTCACCTGATGAAGGATATACAACCGACTGTCTGTTTTACAGTCGCCTGTGTAATCTTCTACTGTCGACTGTCCTGGCTCAGATTATAGCCATTGGGATTTTCTAACCGTTGAACAGTCGACTGTCATTTTTTCATCAGTCGACTGTCTGTGCCATAAACCGCCAAAATCTAGGCGTTGCAGATTTCTTTCCTTTGGGTTTTGGGCTGGTTTTATGGGCTTTTCTTGTCTTCCTATATATAGGAGATGGCTTAGTTCATTTAGAACTCTTGGTTAATATTGAATATCTTTGAGAATCAATAGCCACTCCTAATCTCTCCCATTTCCCTCTCATGAGCACATTCTTCTTCATGCATTGAAGCTAGCTCATAGGAAAATTCTCCAAGGGATCTAATTCTCATTCCTTTCTTGGAGATCATCTTTCTTCTCTTCATTTTCATACACTCAAGTGAGAAGTGTTAGGATTCAATCCTCATCAAGTGCAATCAAAGCTAATCTCAAGCACTTGGTCATTCACTTGCATGCCTTCTTCTTCATATTGGTAAGATCATATCAAGGCATAGGTAAGTGTTGTTTCGTTTTGTTTTATGTTCGAAACCCCTAATTCTCCTTATGGGAATTAGATACTCTCTTTGTGGGAGTTACTCTCTTTGTGGGAGTTTGGTGTCCTAGTGTAGGGCTAACCCTAATTCTCTGTATGGGAGTTAGTAATTCTCTGTGTGGGAGTTTGACCCATGTGTAGGGTTGGTTAGGTCCTTGTGTAGGACAAAATCCTCTGTGTGAGGTATCTCTGTGTGAGATTGTATTCACTTCTCTTTGTGTGAATTATAGTGAATACTGGTGTGGCTGGACATACCCAAGTTTTGGGGAATCAGGGTAAAATCCTTGTGTTTGTGATTGTTGTTGTTGAGCACTCTGTTTATTTTCCTCTGCTTATAGTGCTTTAATTTTAGTGACTTTTAATTAAGCACTTTTCTTGCTATTACACTATTCACCCCCTCTAGTATGTGTAGCCCTGCAGTGTCCCTTATAGTACTCACAGGGTATATTATTTGCCGACCTCGTACACTTGCGAGTATCACCTTTCAGGTCCAGTCACCTATTGCCTGGGTCACATTTCGTGAATGGTTCGACACGAAGTTTTTCCCTAAGGGAGCAAAAAGTGAACTTCAACAACGTTTTGTCAACTTGAAATAGGAATCAATGACTGTTGACGAATACGATGCTGAGTTCTCCATGCTAAGTCGATTCGCCCCTCACATGGTCGAGAATCCAGAAGATTATGCCTTCCAGTTTCGCCAAGGTCTGCATTTCAATATTCAAGCTTCAATAACCTCGGCCGATTTGACCAGCTAGGAGAAGATACTGGAGGCTACCCGTAACCATGAGGCTGTTGACAAACAACGTAAAGCAGCCTAAGGAAAGCATCCAATGGAACCACCGAGGAACAACCTCCGACCGATGTAGACCACTACTTTCAAGAGGCCTACTGATCCCAACAACTACAGGCCTGCTGCTCCAGCCAACAATCGGATCGCTGCTCCTCCAAACAACAATCGAGCTACAACGATGTGCTTCCATTGCAACCGACCAGGGCAGGTCAAGAAGGATTGTCACCTACTGTTGAACCAATGCTTGGCCTGTGGATCATTGGAACACTCTGTTAAAGACTGCCCTCAGCGCATCAACAATCTAGTGACTCCGACTACGGGAGCTCATGGATCGACATCTCGTGGACCACCCTTACCTCCATAGTAGAGGGTACTCCAACAGGCCCAGCCAAAGCGCCAAGCTTTGCCATGACTGCAGAAGAAGATGAGGCGACTGGACCAATAATCACAGGTAACATCTAAGACATCCTCCCTTACTTTAATTAGATGCTCATCGCTTTACTATAGACTGCTAAGTATACCTTATCATACTTTAGGTATCGTCTTAGTAGCATCTACACCAGCCTTATGCCTCTTTGATTCTGGAGCATCACATTACTTCTTATCACTTAAATTCGCTACAACACATTCCATTCATGTTGACCCCCTTTCTTATCGATGGAACATCAACACCGGGAATGGCGTAGTGAAGACTTCCGGTGGCTGTCGATCATGCCCTTTGTTGATATGTGGTCGCGAGCTCTTCGCTGACTTCATGATAATCAACATGCCAAACTTTGATGCTGTATTCGAAATGGATTGGTTAGGAACTTTTTACGCTACCATCGATTGTCGCAAAAAGGAGGTAGTGTTCGAAATTCCCGACCATCCAGTGTTCGAATTTACGAGCGGAAGCCATTCGCTTGGACCTATTAAATTTCGGGCCAAGCTTATGGAGATGATGATGGCATCTATGCTAGCTGAACCTGAGAAGCCTAGAGTAGTTCGAGAATTCAACGATGTATTCCTTGAAGAAATTTCAGAATTACCACCCGATCGAGCTCTCGAATTTACCATTAATCTGATACCAAACACTCAACCTATCTCCAAAGCTCCTTATCGTATGGCACCAGCAGAATTGGAGGAACTTCGTACTCAATTGGACGACCTGTTGCAGAAAGGATGGATACATCCTAGCGTAGCTCCCTGGCGTGCACCGGTCCTATTGGTAAAGAAGAAGGATGGCTCAAGAAGGATGTGTGTGGACTACTGAGAGCTGAACAAAGTCATCATGAAGAACAAGTATCCATTGCCACGCATCGACGACATCTTCGACCAACTTGGTGGATCTCGAGTCTTCTGCAAGCTTGATCTCCAGAGTGGATATCACCAAGTGAAAGTCAAAAGGATGACATATCCAAGACCACTTTTCGAACCAAGTATGAACACTATGAATTCGCGGTTATGCCCTTTGGCGTGACCAATGCGCCAGCAGTATTCATGAACCTCATGAACCTCATCTTCTATGAGTTCTTGGATAAATTCGTAGTGATCTTTATTGATGACATTCTGATCTATTCGAAAAGCGAGGAAGATCATGCCGAGCACCTGCGGATTGTATTGAAGACTCTGTGCCATCATCGACTATATGCCAAGTTCAGTAAATGTGAATTTTGGCTTGACCGCGTTGCCTTTCTTGGGCATGTGGTATCTGGAGATGGTATTTCAGTCGATTAGAAGAAAGTCGCATCTGTTAGAAATTGGCTAACTCCTCGGTCAGTTTCGGACATCCGAAGTTTTCTTGGATTGGCTAGCTACTACTGTCGATTCATCCTGGACTTCTCCAAAATTTCTGAGCCCATGACTCACCTGACGAGGAAGGACGTCAAGTATATTTGGTCTGAGACTTGTGAGCAAGCTTTCGAAGGATTGAAGACGAAGCTAATGACTGCACCAGTTCTGGCTATACCAGTCAGAACTGGGAGATTTGAAGTATATTGTGACGCTTCTGGAAAAGGTCTTGGATGCATGCTACACCAACATGGTTATGTTGTGGCATATGCTTCCCGATAACTGAAGATTTATGAGAAGAACTGTTCGACTAATGATCTGGAGTTAGCCGTAGTTATTTTTGCTCTAAAGATTTGGAGATATTTTCTACTAGGCGAGCAAGTGAAGATCTTCACCGACCACAAAAGTTTGAAGTATATCTTCACTTCATGCAAAAGGAACTGAACATGAGACAACCCAGATGGTTGGAACTCATGGCTGATTATAACATCGACCTTCAATATCATCCTGGAAAGGTTAATGTCGTACCAGACGCATTGAGTCGATTAGCAACTGTTATGATACTCACGGCTCAGAAGAGACTACAACTAGAGCTGCGAGAGATGGAGATTAAAATCATCCAACCTGGGATTGAAGCTTCGTTGATGAACCTTCAAATTCAGTCTACCATCATCGATCGTATTAACGCCGCTCAAGCTGGAGACGCAAAGTTTCGGAAGATCAAGGCTCAAGTGGAAGCAAGTCTTCGAATAGATTTTCTTATCCATGAAGACAGATCTTTGAGATATGGCAGCCGAATCTGTGTTCCTTCAGGCGATATCCGAGAAAAGCTGATGAATGAAGCACATAATTCCCCATACTCCGTCCATCCTGGTGGCACTAAAATGTACAAGGATCTTCGTCTGAATTTTTGGTGACATGGAATGAAGAGAAGCATTGCTCGAAGCGTCGCCAAATGCCTGGTATGTCAGCAAGTGAAGGCTGAACATCATCGCGTCGCAAGATTGCTTCAACCACTGCCTATTCCTGAGTGGAAGTGGCAACACATTACCATGGATTTCGTCACTGGACTACATCGGAGTACAAAGCAGAATGATGCCATCTGGGTAATCGTAGATCGATTAACCACGTTGACACACTTTATACCATTTCGAGTAGGCAAATGGACTGAATTACTCGCGAAGAAGTACATGGATGCAATAATTATTCCTATACCTTATAACTTCTTCTTAGTATATATCGTGATATGAACGATGACAGTGCAGGAAATCGTGAGATTACATGGAGTTCCAGTGCGAATTGTCTCTGATCGAGACACGAGATTCACTTTTCACTTTTGGAAGATCTACAATCAAATCTTGGTACCAGTCTGAGCTTCAACTCTGCGTATCACCCGCAGACGGATGTGCAACCAGAGCGCACCATTCAGATACTCAAAGATATGTTGAGAGCTTGTATGCTTGACTTCAAGGGCTCGTGGAAAGACCACTTGCACTTAGTGGAGTTTTTGTACAATAACAGCTACCAAGCAAGTATCGGCATGGCCCCATTTACAGCACTTTATGGAAGAAAATATCATTCTATATTAAGTTGGGATGCCATTGGCGATAGAGAACTTTTGGGTCCAGAGATGATTGTAGAAGATGTAGACGTGGTGCGTACTATTATAGACAAACTTCGTATTGCACAAGATCTATACAAGCACTGGGCCGATGCGAAGCGTCGTCATCTAGAATTTCAACCTGGAGATCATGTATTTCTCAAGATATCTCCTAACCGGGGAGTGATAAGATTTGGAAGAAGAGGAAAGCTCAGTCCGAGATTTATTGGCCCTTTCGATATAATGGAGCGAGTTGGAGAAGTAGCTTACTGCCTGGCTCTACCACCTTCACTAGAAGTACATGACATATTCCATGTCTCCCAGCTACGTCGTTATATCAGTGATCCTACTCATGTGGTTGACCACTCAGAGATCACAGTACGACCAGATCTTTCATATGAGCAACAACCAGTGCAGATTCTGGATCGATGTCAGAAGACTCTAAGGAATAGCGTAGTCGACCTCGTTAGAGTGATGTGGCGACATGACTCACCCAGTGAATCCATTTGGGAACGAGAAGATGAGATGCGCGAGACATATTCATATTTGTTCACTGTATCTTAGTTTCATTGTATCGTTATTCTCTGTATTTTAGTATGAGAAATTTCGAGGATGGAATTTTTATTAGGTGGATAGGATGTGACAACCCGTATTCATCAGTACTTGTATAATCGTATTCTACGTATTTTCATAAATAAAAAGTATTTTATCATGGTTGATCAGGAGTTTTATATCAAAATGGTTTCAAAATCATTTATAAAAAATATTTTGTAGTATCACTATAATTATAGCCTATTTTAGGGAGTGCGAGTGCCATCCAAAACCCCTAAATAATTTATATAATAATTTATACTTAATTATTAACGATATAGCCGTATCAATTATTTTTCTATATAAACGTTATTAAAATGATTTCAAACTTCTACCATGAGATTCTATGATCATTTAGTGCTTCCTATATTAATTTTGTAATTTTCTGAAGTCAAATCATTATTGAACCCGCAAACCCGTGACCTAAACATTTGGCTCAAAACTCGTATCTTCGTAGCTCAAACTATGAAATAGATCTCGTAGTCAAGATCCTTGTGATGATACGAACCCGTGCATATGTTTTTCGTAATTTTTCGGAGTCATATGTGATTTATGGGTATTTTAACATTATCTTACTAATCACCCTTACTAATCACTTTTTACTATCACTAATTACTATTTTCTTTAACCCTAATTACCCCCACCAACCCCTAATCATGGCAGCCCATGTGCTAACAGACAACCTTTAAAAAAGGTAGTCAAAAGATAAACCTAATTAATTAATTCTCTGACTAAGTATTTATTACATAATTATTATATTAATACTTAATTACTATATAAACCCCCCTATCACTCTCTTCCTCAAAACAACTCAACCCAGGCACCTTCAACCCGAACCCCTCCCACTCTCGGTCCCTTCACTCAACCCCCTCTCCCCTCTGGCAAGGCACCTCCACTCGAGCCCAGGCACCTCGCTGACAGACATTTCACTTTGTTGTTTTACGAAATGTCCGTCAGGTATCGGTAGTGAGTTCGCAGAAGACATTGCTACAGGAGTCGAGCCAGTGCTCGAAGACTATGTGGAGTACCTACCCGCGGAAGACTAGACGTTTACCTTTGCGACTGCACTTTTAAATATTTGAAATAATGTAATTATTGTACTTGTTGATTCGGCCATAATAGCCCTATGTTGTACTTTATTTTCAGACGCTTTGGTATTGTAATAATTTCATCTGTATTTCTTATAAGCATGCAAGATCCTGCCATTTTATTTTACAGACGCGTTATTATGTTTAAGCCAAGGAGGAAGAAAAGAAAAGAAAAGAAAAAAGTACTCCTCCTTGTTTTAAGCACATCGTAGGCCCGTTCGCGTCCTCACTTCCGATAGAATGGGAAGCGGGGCGTGACAAGGATCGAGGGCCCTTCGACTTACGGCCGACGACTGTCGTGGGTCGTTCAGTGGCGAGGGGTGATCCCTCGGGTTACGGTTGACGACTTGGGTCGTTCGGTGGCAAGGGGCGAGGCCCCTTTGACTTACGACCGACGACTGTCGTGGCTCGTTCAATGGCGAGGGGTGATCCCTCGGCTTACGGCTGATGACTAGGGTCGTTCGGTGGCGAGGGGCGAGGCCCCTTCGACTTATGGCCGACGATTGTTGTGGGTCATTCTGTGGCGAGGGGTGACCCCTCAGCTTACGGCTGACGACCAAGGTTAGAGAATATCACGTAGATATTGAAGGAAATTAAATGACTTTGCGTTTATCATGAATCGGCATAAGATAAGAGATAAAGACAAGTTTCGATCATTTAGTGCATTTAGCCTCATTGGTACAATCATTGATAATACTTCTGCAAGTGCTCAACGTTCCAAGGATGAGGTAGTTCTCTCTTATCCAATGTAGCGAGTCGGTAAGTGGCAGGACCAAGTACCCCGATTACTGTGTAAGCTCCTTCCCACTTTGCTGCGAGCTTTCCTTGCTTGAGAATCTCGGGAGTGAAAGCAGCCTTACGCAGCACTAAGTCGCCTATATGAAAGCTACGTCCCCAAACCCTTGAGTTGAAATATCGAGCCATGCGTCCTTTTTGCTCAATGAGGTCGCTAAGGTCCTTTCGCAGACCTCGTCAACCAGTTGTAGGTTGAGTTTGAGTCCTTCAGAGTTTCTCTCTTTGTCGTAGTATTGGAGATGAAGTGGTCATTTGTTAACTTCTACTATGACGACATCTTCACATCCGTAAGCCAGCATGAAAGATGTTTCTCCCGTCAAGGTTTTGTGGGTCGTTCTGTACGACCAGAGTATGCCGGGGATTTCTTCTGGCCAGGTTCCTTCGAGCCCGGTTATTCTCTTTCGGAGGGGGTCCAAGAATGTATTTGTTAGCAGCCTTGGAGAACTTGACTGACGTAGTAGATGGGCTGTTGCACTCCCGAGTCTTCTTTGATGAGCATCGAGCTTACGGTCTCCATGGTAGCGGCCAGATAGATGATGAGTTGGTCATCTTTATCTGGCTTGGTCAGGAGTGGTGGGTTCCAAAGATACTCCTTTAACTCGGAGAATGCTTTCTTGCAGTCTGCGTCCCACTCGATGACCCTCTTGCCATTGGCTGTGGAGGCTATCACCTTTCTCAACACTTTGAAGAAAGGCAACGATCTCTCGGCTGGCTTAGACAAGAATCGACCCAAAGCAACAATTCTTCCGTTCAACCTTCGGAGTTTTCTGATGGTCGAAGGCTCCTTCATCGTTACGATCGTTGCGATCTTATCGAGGTTGGCCTCGATCCCTCGATTCGATAGCATGAAACCAAGGAACTTTCCTGATCTCACCCCAAAAGTGCACTTGGCAGGGTTCAGCCGGAGGTTGTACCGTCGGATCTGTGCAAATATCTCTTGGAGATCTGTGATGTGATCTGACGGCTTCTTCGACTTGACTAGCATGTCGTCAACATATACTTCTAAGTTCCACCCGATTTGATCCTCGAAAACCATGTTCGTCATGCGTTGGTACATGGCACATGCATTCTTCAAGCCAAATGGCATCTTGGTGTAACAGAAAATACCTCGATCAATGATGAAAGAAGTCTTCTCTTCATCCTCTGGTGCCATCTGGATCTGGTTATATCCTGAGAGTGCGTCCATGAAACTGAGGAGTTCGTACCCCGAAGCACTATCGACCAGATGGTCGATTCGTGGCAGGGGGTAACTATCCTTCGAGCACGCTTTGTTGAGATCAGTAAAGTCGACGCACATCCGCCATTTGCCGTTCGCCTCCTGTACCATCACAACATTCGAGAGCCAGTCAGGATATTTGAATTATTGAATGAAGCCTGCTTCCAGAAGTCGATCCACTTCCTCGATCACAGCCTTCATCTTTTCTCCTCCCATGTTTCTCTTCTTTTTCTTCATGGTCTTAGAAGTCGGGTTGACCTCCAGCTTGTGTGATGCCACCTCGGGGTCGACGTTGGGCATATCCTTTGGGGACCAGGCGAAAATGTCCGCATGCTCTCTCAAGAAAGCAATTAACTATTCCCTTAGGTCGAAAGGAAGTTAATCCAATAGAGACAGTTTTTCCTTCTTCTTCGGAGATTCGGATGTTCTCCGTCTCTTCGACCGCTGCAGGCCGCTGATCCTCGCCCTTGGGATCGATTGGGTCGGCCTGTCCAATCCTTCTCAAAGCGGTGGATAGTGTGTAGCACTACCGTGCATGCTTCTGATTTCCTCTTGATTGCCCGACTCCTTCGGGGGTTTGGAATTTGATCATCTGATGAAAAGTTGAGACCAACGCTTCTATAGCGTTCAGAAGTGGTCTTCCAATGATCCCATTGTATACAGAGTTGATTTTCACCACCATGAAACTGGTCAGGCGAGTGATTTGTCGCGAGTACGTGTCGAGGGTCACCGGTAGGGTGATGATGCCTGCTATTGGAGCGGAGTGTCTAGTGAATTCCACTATGGGCCCTGAACAGGGTGTCAACTCCGTGGAGGACAACCTCATTCTATCCAACATGGTGAAGAAGAGTATATCGCACAAACTTTCGGTGTCGACAAGTAACCTTATTATGACGATCTCGTTGATGGTGGCCGAGATGATGATGACATCATCATGCGACAGTTCCACACTCTCTAGGTCTTCATCCGAGAATGCGATAGGAGGTGTTGAATCTCTGGGGCGCTTTTGCCCCACAGATAGTGTCATCAACCTTCCGGTGTAGGAGCTTTGGAACGATGTTGATAGCTCAGGGTGCGGAGGACCTCCCACTATCATGTGATGAGACCAACACTGGGAGGTGTCGAGGCATCCCCAGAGGATGTTGATGGGTGAGTCAATATGGTCGAGGTATTTGGTCGGTCGGGATGTCGACTCGTGGTTTTCCACAGATGGCACCAAACTGTTAAGGCCAAAAATGACCGAGATAGTTGTCAATCTGACGTGGACCCAGCAGCCTGAGTTGGAGCCTCTTCATCGAATGAGGTGAGACCTGGGTTGGAAGAACATGGTCAGATGATGGATGCTGAATATGATGCGGTGCTTGATCGACCCTCGGACAGCTTGAACGTCGATCATTCGAGGTTGGGAAGCTCGAAAGTGACCCTTACAGAGGATGGTGACTCGTCGATCTACACCACAAAGACACATTAGGGGGGTCGGATTTGGGTCCCGACCTAAATCCCCTCCGATGATTAAGTTAGTTTGGAAACTTAAAGATGAGAGGGAGCTTGGAGCAGCTGAGATCGACCCACGGAGGTTCGTCTCAGATCTGACGTCACGAGCTCTATGATGTAAGAAATATCAAGTGAAGGAGTAGAGTCTATGTCTTAGACTCGTACCTTGAGAATTGGAATCCCTTTACCTTTGTTTTTTCGGGTACTTATAGGCCGCTCCCTATGACCGTGCGTAACCGTCCCTCATTGATTTGGGGTGCGATCTTCTTGGGATTCGAGATAACGGCTGTACATTGATTCGGTCCCATTAACTTCCTCCTAAATATCAGTGGAAGCTTAACGGTTGAACGGGCCGTTTGTCTGACTCAGCAATACTCCGCTTCGAGTGTCAGGTATCGGGTTGTGGGCGCCAAATGAGTCTGGTACGCGGATACTCCACGATGACCCGCACCCGTGTACTAACAGAGTAGGAGCTCTATATGAAGATAAAGAAGCTCATCCAAGACACATGTAGTGCAAGAATTCAAGAGACAAGTTGGAGAGCCAAGGAATTACATCAAAGCTCCAAAATCGTGTTCATGACTTGGTGTATTTTTATGTACTTGTCTTTAGAATATTAAATTCTTAGTTGAAGCTTGCACATACTTAGGAATATGTTTGAAAAATGTTTTAAACTGTATTGAAAGTTTTCAAAAATCATTTCCTAATTTTAAGGTCAAACTCAAGTTCTACTGGTAGACTAGTCGACTAGACTAACACCCAATCAACTAACTACAATGACTGAAAATTGGTTAGCAGCATGTCAGAAAAGTAGTCGGCTATAGTTATTGAGCTAGTCGACTAAGTCATATGCACTGGTCGACTATAAAATGAACTGTAATCGACTAGTTTTTAAAGAGCATAATCAGCTCTTCAAACATGACTGGACTAATCGACCAGAGTTAAACAAGTAGTTGACTAGTAGTTGACTAGTCGACTAGGCGATGAACTCTAGTCGATTAGTAACAAGTTGTTGGCCTATAACGGGAAGAATTTTACTAGACATTTTTTACCGTTATGAGGACAGTTTTGGTAGTGTATTTTGTCCAGATTTGTGGCTATTTATATGGGTTTGATATGAGATTTTTGGTATCATTTTAAGAGAAAATTTTAAGAAGTAAAATCAAGCTTTCAAGATCTCTTGTGCTCTAAACTCTTAAAAGTCAAAACCTCTCTTTTTAGGCCATTTGCGCTTAAAGTTTTCTATACACATTGGCCACTCTTCTTTGATCTCTCTAAGCTTTCATCTAGTTTCATTTGAGATCAAAGATTTCCTCCTCACCCACACTTCCACACTCAAGCTTCAATTGAAAAGGCTATAGGAAATTGTACTTCAAATTCTAAAAGTGTAAGTTGAAATCCACAAGTATTGTGATGGTAAGTTTGATTGAGAAAATCCTCAATTCTGAGATGTTGGAAATCCTCTCTTGGAGAGGTGTGTTGTAAATCCTCTTGTTGAAGAGGCAATTGTAAGCTTTCTCCTTTTTGGAGAGTTGATTAGTGAATTTAATCCAAGCAAGGCTTGGAATTGGGCGTAGCCCGGAGGTGGATGAACCAAGATAATTTCCTGTATTAGCATTGTTCATTTTGTCTACTCTCTTGTATTACTTTCTCTACTTGCAATTGTGTTTCGCATTCCGATGCCTTTATGTTGTGATTTGTTGATTAAGAATCAATTAGGTAACTCTAATTGAGTTCTTAAGTAAAATTTAGAGGGTTGATTTTTAAAGTAAAGTTTTATTTGATAAACACTATTCACCACCCTGTAGTGTTCTGCTTACCATCTATAGGATCCAACACATCCACAAGTAATATTACTAAAATGCTCGTTCACAATCTTATATGTAGCTATTCTACTTGGGAGGTTAGCTCATTATATTCTTCTCATTCTTTTCTTTACTTTTGAGATTATACAGTACATCTCTCAAGTTTTAACGAGAGCATCGCCTGAGTCGAAGCCAGCATCCCCCAGCCCCGGGTTCAACTCGCTATCAACCCGCTCATGCCCTTTTTGACTATGGCATACAAATTATAATCCTCCCCAGAGTCCGCAAGGCCTCTCATTTCTAGATGTCAAAGTGTCAAAACAGCCCGGGTTCCGGGCCAGCTCGGCCGGGCCCGGTGGCCCGTGACCAGGCCAGGCACCGGCCCGGGGCTGAGGTGCCCGGCCCACGGGCCGGCCCGAGTTTTTGCATGCAAAAAACCTCTCTGAGGCTTAAAAAGGGCAAAAAAAAGCCGGGCCGGCCCGGGCCGGGCTGGGCGGGGTTCTCCCCGGCCGGGCCGCGCCATTTTGAAACCATGACCCAGATGTGGGTGGTAAACGCACGGGAAGGTGAGCTGATCCCACACGCTGCTCTCCTCATCCGACCACCAGCCACCCAAAATCGATTGTGTGACAGAACTCAGGAAAGAGAGAGGAGAGAGACTCGAGAAGTCTAGCTTCTATGTTTCTCTCTAATGGAGTCTCCTAGTAAATAGATACAAACTCCCCGAGCAGAGAGAGAGAGAGAGAGAGAGAGAGAGAGAGAGAGAGAGACTCACAAGATGGGCTTGCTGTCAACCCACATTCAAGGCCTAAATCCAGCAGCAGCAGCATCCTCATCCTCATCTGAACTCATATCAGCCTCCCACTTAGCCCCTCACAAGGTACTGCCCAACTTCCCTCTTACCAATTTCACTACCAAATTCAACAATTCCAACTGATATTTTCTCAGTTGCATCAAAAAGCCCACTTGATCAAACTCAACAGTTTTCCTTCCCGCAGGCTCCTAATTTCGCGACTTCGTTCTGCAGAGGCCAGTTCGACATCATGCACCCCTCGCGGCTCGCTTTGAATCATACTAGGAGGAGGAGGACGGGGAGGAGGTCAGGTAACCGCTTGAACCATTGTTTTAATGTGATTCATGCATGTGAAATTTCTTGATTGATGCCGATATATCTTGCATTAGGTGCGGCAGTGCTGCTGCCAGTTTGTGTGCTGCCGCTGACTGAAGAGAACGTTGAGAGGGTCCTGGACGAGGTGAGGCCCAGCCTTATGGCTGACGGAGGGAACGTGGCTCTCCACGAGATTGACGGCCTCGTCGTGGTGTTGAAGCTCCAAGGGGCTTGCGGGTCGTGCCCGAGCTCGACGATGACGCTGAAGATGGGGATAGAGACACGGCTCAAGGATAAGATCCCCGAGATCCTGGAAGTCGAGCAGATTCTTGACACCGAAACCGGGCTGGCACTCGACGACGAAAACGTCGAAAAGGTGAATGTATTTGTTCTCCCTTGTGCTTCATTGATCCATTCCATGTTCATTCTGTTATTTATGCTAGTTGATCAACTTGCCAACACTCAACTCATTTATGTTATATGGATCGCCAGTTCTAGTGCTGAAAACAATCATGTCATATGTGAAAAACTTATTGATAGACATTATTCATCTAGTTTATGAAATGAATGAATGCAAGGAATCTTGCAACGAAGTCCGACTTTGATGAAATGAATGCAAGGAATCAAGAAACCCGAAATCTCTATGGTAAAGATCCTTCATTTCTGAGGACAGGAAAAATAAAAATGCGAGGGAAATGATAAATGCATACTGTACTCCTCTGGTATTATTCTGACTCCTTCCTTATGTATATGTACTCATCATGTTTGTTGTAACATAAGTTTCTATACTTGCTAGCCTGTATGGTTCCAGAGCAGGATTTTTAGAACAAAGCTACATTCCTCTGTGAAATATGGTCGATTTGCGCGATTCTGATATGTAGCTTTTTTTGCCTTGCATTTGCTTATGTTGCTTGTTTTTCCATCAAATGCGAAAAGAGTCCTGATGGAAAGGATCTTTTCAGGTTCTAGCAGAGATAAGACCGTATCTGGCAGGCACCGGAGGCGGTGTTCTTGAGCTTGTCCAGATTAACGGCTACATGGTGCAGGTCCGACTGAGTGGACCTGCAGCGGGTGTCATGACAGTTCGCGTCGCCCTAACTCAAAAGCTGAGGGAGAAAATACCTTCCATCGCTTCTGTTCAGCTCGTAGAATAGCAGTGTGAGTGAATAGGAGTTTGATACGTTCTAAGCGATACTGAAATCTTGTATTGTTGCGGAACGAATAATTGCAGTTGATCTTCATGAAATCGTTCTAGCAAAACTGAGATACAGTGCATGTGAAACAAATTTTTCACCCCCTTGTTACATCAATACATTTGACAGAAACATATTTGACCATTAATTACATGGGTTTAAATATTTCATGTTGTTATTGGTAAACATGGTAATGTAAGAGAATTGAGTACAAAATCGAACAATTTGCTCTATCACATTGTCATCTAGTTATGTTCTTCATGCGATATTGATAATGGTCATTTGAATCCAAATTTTGCAGACTCCAACCCATCATCTGCAGCTTTCCCCAAGTTGAGTAGATTGTTGAGCTTGGTATGCTTTTCTCATGTGCTTTTGTGCTCTAGTTTTTTACTACTGATTGTATATCCTTTTAACTGCTGAGGACATAAAATTAGCACAATCAACTAACTTGAAAGGCCAATCTTAACCCTCAGTTGGAGCAAAAGAAGTAGAAGACAATGGAGGCAAGGAGCATTAGTTGCAGCTGCTCTGACTTGGGCATGCTTAAAAAAAAAAATACAATATTTGGTTCTTTTGCATTTTGTGCAAATGACAATATCTTTTTGTGAGTTTTAGATTTTAATGCGCGAAAAATGATTATCCGATGTCACAATCCAATGTTCTTTCTATTCAGTCAATGAAACCGATCCTTATTTTGTTGGGATGAAGGCTAAGATGACGATGACGATGATGGCAAGGTCCTTTGGTAAACTAAATGATACTATTAAACATTAAGTTGGGTACTTGTGTTTTGGCCCTTACCTAATGGGCATCCACTGTTTCCACTCTTTGATGTAGCGAAAATTGGACCTAATAGAGTTGGGTCACAGCTAATTGATTTGAGAAAATATTAACGAAGATAAATTGGACACAGATTTAACGTGGAAAACTCCCCAAACAAATTATGGTACAAACCACAGACAAGAATAGATGAATTTCACTATGAAAAATAATAGGAGTTTGCAAATTTTCTTTATTATACTAGGAGATAACAACAATAATCTATCTAAAAAAGGAAATAAACACTCAAAATTCTCTAATTTCTCTCTTATAATTTGAATTGATTTTGGGATGATACCAAATGAATTGAGAAGGCCTTATTTATAGGCCTCCATACGCACGTGTAAAAGTTGACACCAATTCGATGAAAAAGTTGGCATCAATTCGGTGCCAAATGAATTGACAATCTCCCACTTGAAGATTTGATTGAGGATTAATCAGATCTTCACACATTCTTTCTACCTTGTCATCTTCATGTTGCTTACGTCTTCACTAGGCCACATGAGGATTGACACCAACCAAACTTGTTAGTATTGTCTGCCTTTGTCATGTAATCTGCTAGGTTGTCTTTAGTATGAATGTTGCACATATCCATATTTCCTTCATGCACTTTCTCACGAATGAAGTGATACTAACTCATATGTGTTTTGTCTTTAAATGAAAAGCTGGATTCCTTGCTAGATGCAAGGGATATAACTCAGCGGTAGAGTGTCACCTTGACGTGGTGGAAGTCATCAGTTCGAGCCTGATTATCCCTAAACCCAATGTGAGTTTTTCTATTTTGACTTGCTCCCCCGCAGTTATCGAACGAGAATGGATAAGAGGCTTGTGGGATTGACGTGATAGGGTAGGGATGGCTATATTGCTGGGAGCGAACTCCAGGCTAATATGAGTCCTTAACGGGATGGTACTGACTTTCATACAGGTGCTGCATGGCTGTCGTCAGCTCGTGTCGTGAGATGTTTGGTCAAGTCCTATAACGAGCGCACTTCTCGTTCATCAATCAACGGTACTTTTAAAAGGTTAAGGTAATGTCAATAGTACGAGTTAACAATTGTGCTAGTTATAGTACGAGTGTTAACAACTAGAAAACGAAATAACAACAAGGTTCTCTTGCAAACAAGCTCCTAACATGTACGTAAAGACTAAAGAACAACGTGCTACTACTAACGAGAACTCTAAAGACTACCTGACTGACACAAAACTAAAAAAAAACTGCTTCTTGTTTGTCACTGAGTTCCTCCAATACTATTTGAAACAATACTGCTTCTTTACTGGCTTGTGTAACTGCTACATATTCTTCTTCTGTTGTTGACATAGCCATAACTGACTGTAGTTTTGAAACCCAGCTTACAGCTCCTCTAGCAAGTGCAAACACAGAACCTGTGGTGAATTTTCTTTTGACAAGATCACTTGCATAATCAGAATCAATGTAACAACCCGGTTTCCGGGGCCATTACAATTTCCAAGAATTATAGGTCTTGCAATTTACTAGTAAAAACAATATAGGCGAAATAGAAATATATAGTAAGATATACCTGAACGAGGAGCCTCGGAAACTATGTGCATAGCTGAAAGAAAAGGAAGCTAGTTTTGAAACACAGCTTACAGCTCCTCCAGCAAGTGCAAGCACATAACCTATGGTGGATTTGCTTTTGACAAGATCACTTGCATAATCAGAATCAATGTAACAACCCGGTTTTCGGGGCCATTACAATTTCTAAGAATTGTAGCTCCTGCGATTTACTAGTGAAAAGAGTATACACGAAATAGAAATATACCGTAAGACATACATGAACGACTAGCCTCAGAAACTCTGTACACAGCTCAAAGAAAAGAAAGCTAGTTCTAGAACTTTGAAAGTCTGCTAATATACCTGAAAAATGCATCACTGGATTAAAAAGTAGATTATATCTGACCCAGGAAAATGGTTTGCGTATAAACAAGAATGTAATGGTACGATGCAAGTAAATTTAAGCTACAGAACAAGGTGCAACATGTTATGACCATATTAAACAATTAAAAGAGTAGTAAGGTAAACTACTGAACTAAAATGTAACAAACTACATAAAAGACATGTACGTGAGTCTTGATATTATATCACTATGTTGTAAATATCTCAATGTCATGTGAATGTAAATTTATACCAAACCTAGACCATGACTCATACTGGAAAGCATGATATGCAGCTCAAGGACCACCTTGTACCACGGGGAGCTATCCCGGGTCGAGTCCAAAACAAAAATAGGAAGGGACTCTTGTTCTCTCTGACGATCCAAATAGATACAAGAAAGGGGACTCGTTGGGTAAACAGATTCATGATTAGATCCCCCCAGATACAGGCCGAAAGCATAGCTCCAGTTGCTCTTGCACTTTCTCTGATATGAGTTTCTCAAACCTCTGTGAGTCTAAAATGTGATGTCATTTAAAATATTTAATTTAGTGTCAAGTGTAGTATTTCAGGGACTATTATTGTATTATTTATCAGAGTTTCATGTCATTGAGTTGTTGCATCAGTATCACAAAATCATGTAACGGCTTTGGTACTATTAATATCTTATTGTGGAGGCTACATCATTTTAATACACATAGTTAGGGGTTCTATGCATTGAAGGCCGTTTCAAATTCCATGATTCCAACATGCAAGTGTCAAGTATTAATTCCCATCAATTACAATTCAATGATACAAATGTGCAATAATAGTTTCATTCTAATGTCATACTTCGAGCATAGCCCTAACTTAATGTGTCTATTAATTGATGTCAAATGAAGCCATTCTAATCATTGCATTACATAAAAAAAAGTAATTTCACAATAATTATGGGACAGTGTCAAATGTTGATCTTATATAAGGAATCATGCTAAGAAAAAGTTCAGATCTAACGGAATTTTAATTAAAACTGAAAATAAACTAACAATTTATTTAAAACTGAAAAATATTTACGTAAAGGGAATGACTAGCCACATGAGATCAGATTTGGGTTTTTCTTCATGTGGCGACTGCAGGGGAAATTCCAAAAGTCTACAACAGAGTGGTTATGGGCCAAAGACTACTCTAGGGTTAAGGGTGGCAAAAACCGAGCCACTACAGGGTCAGGGGTGAACCCGAGCCTACTGTAGGGGTAGACAAAGGGATTCGAGTCCAAACAACATGAAACAAAGGAGCCGAAGCATTCCCCAAACACCCAAACAAGAACCAAATAGTCCACAACAAGCAAAATAGAAGACTAAAGCTCCAAACAACAATGAGACAATGAACCGAGACCCCACCACAAGAAGCTCAAGAGCAGGAGCCTTAACATGGAGAAGAATAGTAATACAATAGGGAGCCGACCCCAAATAGGGAGCATCAGACCGCAATTCCCAAACCCAGTAGAACAAGAAACCCAACGCCCACAGTTTACAAATCCCAATTTCGACTACCAACAAGATCCCGCAGCCAACTAACAGGGGAAAAATAACCCCGTAGTCAATCATCATCTCCTAATAAGATCAAAGATCCCACAATTTAATCATGCTGTAAATTCCAATAATCTTCCAAGATTTCAAGAAAATTAAGTAAGAACTAAAATTAAAATTCTAAATCGAGAACTTGAGTTTAGAAATAATCTACCGTTTACGAAGAGGGAAGGCCAAGAACCAAAGAAAACCCAATCTAACCTTGCCGTCTCGTCGAAACCGGATAAAGGGCACCCCTTCCATCATAAAAGAAAAGGCTTCCATGCATAAAATGAAGATCAAAGGAGATAAAGGGTACCCCTCTCGGATACTGCATTGGCTCTTGAAATACACGTAATTGGAACCATTGACCACAATTCTAAAAGATGGCGTTGACAAGCATTCATGGATCCAACTTTTCCACTTTTCGTTGAAACCAAAACACCCAAGAACATGAGTGATGAAGTCCCATCGCAATCTGTCATAGGCTTTCCTGAGATCAACTTTAACACAAAATCGCTTTGGCCCCCCGATAAAGGGATATTGCGAACTAATTCATTTGCAATTAAGATGTTCTACCCAATTATCCGAACTTTTACAAAAGCGGATTGGTTATGACTAATGAACTCTAGTAAAACCATGGATAACCGATTCACAAGGATTTTGGTGATGATATTGTAAACAAAGTTGCACAATGAAATCAGTTGGAATTCATCAAATTTACTTGAATTATGCTTCTTTGGAGTAAGAGATAAAAAGGTATTGTTTGATGCACAAAGAAGATGACCACGTTAAAAGAAATCCTTCACTACCAAAATAATCAAATCCCCCACTATCTCCCAGAACGCTGTAAAGAATTCATTGGGAAATCCATCAGGCTCCGGAGCCTTATTATTTGGGGAGTTAAAACCCACCCCTTTAATATCCTCTGTTGAAATGTTACCAATGAAGAAAGAATATTTCACAGTACTAACCTTTTTAGTGAAGTCAAAATAGGGGGCTTGATCAGTTCAGGATGGAGTGAACAAAGCTGAAAAATAGTCATCTGCTAGGTTTCCAATTTCCTGGGTGCTCTCAACAATGTTGCCATGGTCATCTTGAATCTCATGAATTGAGTTAATGGTGGAATGGGAGGAAACAGAAACATGAAAGAACTTTATGCATTTATCTTCATCATTTAACCAATCAACTCTAGATTTTTGGTGATAAAAACTTTCAGTAATTGAATCCTCCACAGCCACTTTCACCCTGGCAGACTTTTCTTGCATCTGCAAAGCAAGGTCTAAAGGATTCTCTCTCAAACTCATTTGAATATCCTGCAATTCCATCAATGTCTCCTTATGTCTCTTCCTAACATCACCAAACTGAGTTTTGTTCCAATTTTTTAGAGCACTCTTGACCGCCAGTAATTTTTTAAAAGGGACAAACATCAGCTAGCCTTTAATACTAACATCCCAAGCTTTCTCAAACACCTCTTTGATGCTTTCATCTTGGATCCACACGATGAAGAATTTAAAAGGCATGGGTCCACTCGGAGCTGAAGGATGTAGATCAAACAAAAGAGGACAATGATTCAAAACCCTGGGCAGAGGGTAAGTAAAGGAAGCTTTAGGCAACTATAAGAACCACTCCATGTTTCCAAATCATGTATCGATCTTACTTATAATAATGCTTTCCCCATCATGATGATTGTCCTAGGTGAATTTGGCAAGACATTGAATTTCTTGGGTACCTACATCTAGAACACAATTATTAAATCTTCTCATGTCACAGAGAGGAGTCGGGGCACCTCCCCTCTTTTCATTTAGTTGTCTGAAAGCATTGAAATCTCCCAGAATAATCCAAGTCTCATGAATAGAAGCAAACAAAGCAACCATCTTTGACCATAATAAGCATCTCCTTGAGGCATCATTAGACCCATAAACATCAATGAGATAAAAAGGAGTACCTGATCACACACTAGAAACATAACAATGAATATGCTGAGAATTTTCCTCTACCTTTTGAACTTTGAAAATCATGGGGCTCCATAGCATAATTATCCTCCCCAAAGGGTCAGAAATAAGATTATCGTGCGACTACCATCCCCTCATACTATTGAATTTTACACAATCAAATTGATGTTGTTTCACCTTAGTTTCATCCAGGCAGATAAGTCCAATATTTTTCTGGCAAACGAGATCCGCTATCGCTAATCACTTAGACCTATGGCCCAGACCACAGGTGTTCCATCTACAAAGAGACATTAATTATTCTTTGGGGGGCCTCGCCCCTTCTTCTTCTTTAAAAATATTAATTTTCCTGGAGAGAAATTTCTTCAGCTTCTTGGTAAAGGCATTTGACACTATTATAAATTGTTGTGTGAGGTTGAAAAGAGGATATTAAATGCAACCCCTTGGGGCTATGTGTTTCCCAATCATGATGACGTTGAGCTTACGAAACACCAATATTTGAGACACCAACTTCTTCGTTAAATGACACCCACATATTGATTGGCTTTTGCATAGTGATGGATGATCACTCCATATTTTACACCTTTTTTCTGCATGTTTGCATGCCATTTTGATCGCTCGTATCGCGTTTTTCACGATTATTCTACAATATTGCGATGCTTTTCACGATTTCTTGTTTTTGTCAAATTTCAGGAGATTTGGAGCGATTTGGAGTGGTTATGAGATGCACCCACTCCGGAGTGTCACCCGTGACTCTTTTGAGGGGAATTCTGTGATTGGAGAGGAGTGGAAGAAGAAAGAAGGTCGTAGGAGCGACGAGGAAGCAAAAATACGAAGATTGGGCATTTTCAGCATGTCACTCGGCCGAGTGAAGGAGTCACTTGGCCGACCATCGACAGCCCGCTCGGTCGGCCAGATCGGACACGCAACAGATTGAGTATCAGCGTGCACTCGGCCGACCATCGACAGCCCACTCGGCCGAACCACGGAGACACCACTCGCCCGAGTGGCATCAAGACGACGGCAACCAAAATTCCCAACTTACTGTAATCTGTCAGTGCAGTCCCAAGTTCCGTCTCGGTCGAGTGAAGAAACCCCATCGGCCGAATTGAAGAAAGTCACTCGGCCAAGTGACTCCCGAGGAGCCGACCCCCAAAAGTCCAGACTTACTGGTATCCGTCAGGGTTTGTCACTCGGCCGAATGACATTTGTCACTTGGCCGAGTGAGCCGCACTGCCTGTAGCATAAAATGCGATTTTCAGGCTACGCAGGGGCAATTTTGTCACAGTTTTTTGGGCGATTTTGGGGGGTATTTAACCCCAGTTTTTAACCTAGTTTAGAGAGCTTTTTCAGAACTTTTTGCTGCCTTTTTAGATTACTTTTTAGGAGATTAGATTTAGTTCTTTTGGAGAGAGAAAAAAGTGTTAATTTGTTGGATCTATTGAAACTTCATTGGTTTGTCTCTCTCTCTCTATCAGAAACCTCATTTTTATTGATATATTGTCTATTGCAATGAATTCTATTGTTTTTATTATTGAATTTCTAATGATTTGCTTTATGAATTGTGAGTAGTTTTATCGTCTTAGGGCGTAGGGATGAACCCTACGAACCCTATTTCTAATTTGTGATGAATTGGTGAAATTATTGCTAGAATCTATTAGGGTTAGTTTGGGATTGATTTAATACGAATAGCTAGGGATTCATACCGATTGGGATTTGCAAGAGATTGGATCCCAACTCGATAGGAAGCCCTAGAAATTCGAATTGGGTTACAATTGGGTTTCTCTGGAATCGGTTTGTAAGAGATTGGACCGAAATTAGGGTTTTCGATTGCAATTCTACACCAATACCCGTTTGCAAGAGATTTGATGGGTAGGAACTATCCCAACCTAGGTCGTAGCTCGAGTTTGCACGAAAGTGGGCTCGAGATACAATTGAACGATGATGTTGTTCTTCACGCTAGCTTGCCTAGGTTAGGGTTTGCAAGAGATTGGACCCTACCTAGGTTTGCTATAGACCGGCAATAGCGCGAGAGCGTGAGCTTGGTTCTACATTTAGTTGCAACTAGTTCACCTGAATTTCAAGTCTAGAAATTGTGAAACCTACGAATCACAATGACGAGATACGGTTTGTAGCGGGGATTCCCTACCCCTAGGCGTCTTTATTAATTTGATATTTCCTTTATACAATTGAACGACTGAGACCGCTTTATTGCGAATACTTCTCGACTGTTCTTATAGCCAGGTGAATTGAAGAAGACGCCGTCATTTGCCCTCCTCGTGTTCGATACCCGCTCGCCGCTACACCGTGCGCTTGCGGTAAGACTAGCGAGTCGTTTGTCCCGGTTGCGTGTGCGCACCGGGGCGCAAACAAGTTTTTGGCGCCGTTGCCGGGGAGGCGATAGTGTTTGATTCTACCTACCTAGCTATTTTTCTTTTTGTTTTATTATTTCTATTTTTATTTTACCCTTCCCTTGTGCTAACTATTTCTTTAAAACTCTGTTTTCCCTTGCATGTACACGAGATCCACAGCAAACCCCAAAGAAATACTATACGATCCGGAGATCGAACGTACATTGAGGAGGATCAGAGCGGAGAGGAGACCCGATACGGAAGGGAATTTTATGACCCATCCTGAGACACCCGAAGAATTGGCGGAGCGAATGACGAGGACCATTTCCATTAGAGATAGGCTTCGGCCTAAGACTTCCTCCACGACCTCGTCCATAGCTATGCCGGAGTTGGCGGCCGACAAAAATTTCGCGTTGAAGACTGGATTGGTAGTTCTGATGCAGCAAGACCCTTTTCATGGGAATTCCCATGAAAACCCTCATTACCACATCCAGCTCTTTTTATCAAAATGTGCCACCTTCCAAATGCCGGGCGTCTCCATAGATGCTATCAGACTGCGCCTCTTCCCATTCACACTCAAGGACAAAGCCTTATATTGGTTGAGGACGCAAGTTGAAGGAATCTTCACCACTTGGGATGAATTGGCGAGTGCCTTCGTCGACAAATTTTACCCTCCCTCCAAGACGGTGAAGATAAGAAGTGCTCTCATGTCCTTCAAGCAAGGACCTCAGGAGACTCTCTATGAGGCATGTGAGTGCTTCAAGGACTTGCAACATCAATTCCCCCATCACAGCATAGAGGATTCGGAGCTTGTCCACAGTTTCTACAATGGACTCCAACCGGGCACAAAATAGATTATTGATGCTACCGCCAACGGAGCCATTTTGTCAAAGACCCCCGATGAAGCTACGGCCTTGCTAGAGGAGATGGCCTCTAACAACCAACAGTGGGGCGACGAGCGAGGACATTCTTCATCCTCCTTGAAGCCCACGAGTATTTATGAGGCCAAGGCCGTGGCGGAGCTTGCTAGCAAATTTGACTCTCTCCACAAGGTAGTGGAGAGGTTGGAGAAATACATTACCGAGCCGCAAGAAGCCCCTACTACATCTGCACCAACAAACCATATGAGTGATTGGCAAGACCAATCCTAAGCCATGTATGTAGGAGGAGAGCATGGAGAAGGAGCTTTGGAGCAAATTCAGTATGTTGCGGGGAATTCCGGATATTGGGCCAACCCGGCCGCTAGAAACCATCCGGGTTTTTCCTATGCTAATAATGATGGTGCCTTGAACTCCCCGCCTTAACAACCTCCTCAAGCTCGGGCTCCACCACCACAACCGAATTATCAACCAAGGGGGCCACCGCAACAAAACTTCCCACCTAGGCAACAAGTGGGACCTTATAGGCCACCCGGGTATAATCAAGGTTGGAGAAATCCCAACCATCAGTAAGCTCAACCACGTTCGGATTTTGAAGCTAAGATGGAGGAGTTTATGGCGGAGCAGAGAAAGATTAACGCCACGTTGAAGGCGGGACAAGATTCTCTCACCACTGTCGTCGCTCAAATTGGAGAGCAACTTGCGTTGCTCAATAGAAACAACCAACAATTGCCAGCTCAACCCGAGCCAAATCCACGGGGCAACACCGGCCATATCAACGTGGTTGTTGTGGTTACGGCAAGGGGTGGGAAGGATACCACTCCCCCCATGACTCAAGTCAAGGAACCCGTGGTGGAGATTCTAGAAGTGAGCGAGCCGGTAATTGAGGTGGAGAAAGAGAAGGAGCTGCAAGAAGGAGCAAAATCTAAAGTGGAGGAACCTATTGATGAGCGCCGATTCATGCCACAGGTGCCTTTCCCTCAACGGCTAGCTAGAGCCAAGATCGAGAAGAGGTTAGCCAAGTTCCTCGAATACTTGAGAGGGGTGAGCCTCAATATCCCTTTCCTTGATGCCATAGTGGAAATCCCATCCTACGCGAAGTTCTTAAAGGACTTGATTACGAAAGGAAAAGGAAAGAGAAGATCATGCTCGCGGAACAAGGAACTTGGTTCACTAGGAAGGAGAAGGAGCCCGCCAAATTTAAGATCCCGGGAGCTTCCGGATTCCTTGCACACTCGGAGGCGTCCCCTTACAAAAAGCATTGGTTGATTTGGGCGCTAGTGTGAGCCTCATGCCTCTCACCATGTTCCGAAAGTTGAACACCGGCACCGATTTAAAGCTGACCGACATGAGGATTCAACTCGCGGACGGTCGGATCACTAGGTCGGTTGGGATCGCGGAGAACATCCCACTCCAAGTTCCGGGAGGCATATGCTTGCCTTGTGATTTTGTGATCATGGACATCAAGGAGGAGGGTGACACATCGCTCATACTTGGACGCCCATTCCTCGCCACCGCCGGTGTAATCATCGATGTGCGGGAAGAGACTCTTACCTTGAATGTCGGTAACATTGAAGTCGAGCTCAATATACCAAAGGCTATGAAGCACATGCCATATCATGAGGAGCTAGATTATTTGGACCTCCTTGACGAGGCTATAGAAGAGGCTATCCCCCACTCCATCGGTGCGCTCCATGATGACGGCTTTGAAGAAAGCCAAGATTTGAGCAAAGAAGAGACATTGGAGGACTCTCCCAATAGCTCCACGGCAAATGATGATGGCGACGCTGATGCCGCGAGAATACGAGAGCTTTGCAAGCTCTCGACATTGAAGAATCTGAAGAAAGCTCCACCGATTCGAAGATCAGTGTCACCGGCAAAGTCAAGGACCGGAACAAGCTCAAGCTTGGGGGAGCAATCCCCCAACATTGCTCATGATGAAGGGACGCTGAGGAAGGCCATGCACCACCACGATCCAAATCCGAGCAGTCTTCCCGGCAATTCGACGGGTGCATCTCATATGCACCCAACATCTCGCGCTAGATTGAAAATCCAAAGGGGTCGAGCTCAAGACCTTAAACGAGCGCTAGTTAGGAGGCAACCCGATGGTTTTTGCATTCTTTTTATTTTGGTTTTTATCTTTTGTTTTAGACTTTATTAGTGTTTTGAGTCAATTGCCCATAAAAATCGTGACAACAGGTCTTAATTCTTATGACAGGAGAGGAGAAAAGGAGAACTCTCATATGGAAGATGACTGAGGCAAAGAAGAGCACTCCAGGAATGCACTCGAGGCTTAGGAAGGGGAAGAAACCAACTGGAGGTAGAAAAACAGATAGTAGAGCGAAAACGGAGCCCCGAAGCAGAAAACAGCACGCCACTCGACCGAGTATCATATGCAACTTGGCCGAGCAAAGGACCCCACTCGGCCGAGTGGGGCACCAACCAGGGAAGTCTGCGGAACCAACTCTCTGTCTTTTTTGTGCATTTCGTATTAACTGCCACTCGGCCAAGTACGTTTAGTCACTCGGCCGAGGGAAACGAATACCCTCCTAGGGCGAGAATTGCCGAGTAGCTTGTGCCACTCGGCCGAAGGAGTTTTCTCCCTTCGGCCGAGTGAACAAAAGCCACTCGACCGAGTCGTAAGTGGGAACGATGTTTTCTTCGAAATTTTTGCATTTACGCACTCGGTCGAGTGACATTGTCACTCGGCCAAGTCATAACAATTTATATATAAACTGAGGCGCGGGCGTGATTTTGTAAAACCCCAATTTCGCCTGTTACGCCCGAGCTTTCACGCTGCTTCGTCTCCCTCGCCGGCTGCAAGAGCTCCCGCGCCCGAATCAACCCCCTTCGACCAGCGACCGACCTCCCCTCCTCGCGCCGACTGTCGGCTGACTTCCACGTCGCCGGTGCCGCCTCGGTCTGCCCCCTATCACCTCGGTTTGCCCCAAAAATCCTATTTTCTCCTTGTTTCTCTCGACCCGTCAACCCATTGAGCCCAAAAATCAAATTAATTCTTTTATCTATCTATTATACCCCATCTCCCTCATGTATTTTGAATATTATCCGCTAATATCGTTGTTTGATTTGCAGGCTATCTTGGGGGAGCTTAGGGGAGCTTCAGGACGCGCTTTTAGCTTCACGGAAGCGGCGTTCTTCGCACTCATTGGCTGATTTGCTCTCGCGGTGTGTTCAGGTACATTCGTTCCATTTTTTAGCACGCCACATATTATTTTTGTTGGGTGAGCCCTCGCGGCACACATGCCGTCCCGTACTAGGCCACGCGCACGGGGATCCGCCCCCAAGTGGAGGCGGACCGATGACCCCGGTCCCTCTCACGCTAAGGAGGACCCCCCTCCACCTAGCCCGCCACAGCCACCACCACCCACACAGTCGCTTCCCACCGATCCCATCCACGCACAGCCACCACCGGCTCCCGCCGTCGGGCCACTGGGGATCACATTCAGAGACGACGCGCAGCGCGTCCGATTTGACCGTATCGCCCAGCGCTCGATAGTGCCCTCTAGGTTCACATACTTAGCAGACCTTGACCGCCTAGGGGTACTAGAGGGGATGCTCACGTTGTACGACAACGTGGGTTGGCGCGACTTCTTTTCTGTGTCGACGGACACCTACGTCCATCCGACACTTGAGGTTCTTAGCTCGATAGCCCGGACCCCTGGAGGATGCACATTCCGCCTGATGGATCGAGAGTGCGAGGTCACTCTCGCCATTCTTCGTGTGTTCTTCCAGTGGCCCGATGTCCCTGTCCCCGACCGAGCCTACGCACCCACTCACATCCCACCACCGTCGTTCGACACTTCCACGTTCTGGACACGGATCACAGGTTCACCACTTGGCTTTGACCCTAGTAGGGCCAAGGCCTCAGCCATCCTGCACCCCTGCCTCCGCATTGCCCAGAGCCTCATGGCGACCACTTTCTTAGCGAGGTACAAGCCTAGGACGATGTCTACGCCTGAGCTCTACCTGCTCTACGCGATGACTCGCCCCAGAGTTCTGGATAGGGGTAGCGACAACCTGGTCCCCACCGTTGAGATTGATATTGCTAGCTGGTTTTTAGACCGCATCATCATTTCGGTGGGCGCTCGCTCACCTATTTGCTGCGACGGTCTGATTACTCTGCTAGCCCTGATGACCGGCGTGGACCTACCTGCTGACCTTCGACGAGCCCCGGGCCCCACTACACTCTCGATAGACGTTATGGCCTGGATGAAGATGCTTTGTCCCCACGGCCAGCGGCACTGGGTGTGGTTGCACGGTCCTTTTAGTGCCGATTACATGATCCTCCCGAGCCCCGCTCGGACACATATTGGACCGGCCCACGAGGATTGGATCCCAGCGATGGATCTCCTCATCCCAGCTGCCTACGTACTTGAGGCTGAGGGCGCTGAGCAGGCACCCCCTGCACCCCCTGCACCTCTTGCTGACCTTGTGATCCCTCAGCCCGCGCCTGCACTGACTTCACCTCCCGACACTTCTATCCCCACTTCTGTCAGTGTCGGGAGTACCCTTGATGAGTCGTCCACCACGTCCACCACGTCCATCCCCACCACTGCTGTGCCTATCTCGGTTGAGCCTATTTCCTCACTTCTTCCCGAGCGTCCACCCACTATCCTTGAGAGCGGCGAGCCTTCCTTCGCTGCCGTCGTGGGGACCCTATCCGGTTTGATCTCCACTGGGGTGTCACCTTTTGGGACCTACACTTCCTCCCCAGTGGTCGACCCTTCTGTCTCCATCACAGCTGTCCTATCTGAGAGTGTTGTGACGTCTGTCCTCACACCTGTGTCACCGACCTCTCTTGCTGCCTCGTCGCTGATTTTGTCTTCCACCACTACTGCTGCTGCCTCCTCGTCTCAGCCTGCATCCCAGCCTCACACTGAGGCTGGGCATCCACTAGTGAGCACAGCACCTTTTCCGCACATACCTGCTGGCCCGATTACTTACACTGCCCGTGTCAGACAGCCCCGTCCTTCACAGCCTAGACCTATTCGTCCCTCCGCTCCATCACCCCCTGACGCTCTACTTCAGAGCATTCGTGCTCTAGAGGGGGCAGTGAGTGGACTCGGAGGCGACTTTAGGGCTCTCTCTGCCACGGTCAGTACCGTGCAGTCCCGCGTAGCCAGGCTTCCCGATATTCAGGCTTGCCTGAATCAGATCCTGGCGCGACTGCCTCCACTACACCCACCCACCCAGCAGACACCCCGACCCCCACCTCCACCTTCGCCACAGGACGGAGATGGTGCAGCAGCACCAGCTTAGGCACACTCTTGATGCCATTGATCCTTTTTGTCGTTATGCTGCCCATTCTCTGCTGGTCCTGGAGATATTTTTTGCTCCCCTCCTCCCCTCACTATTTTGGTACCTTTTCTGATCACATCATTTTATATCTTTTTTTGGGAGAGAGGGAGAGTATTTTTGGTGACACATTACCTGCATCACTCTGATCTTTGCATGCATCATTCATATCATCATATTTTCTGTTTATTTTTCTTTCTTTTATCATGCATGCATCCTCACCCCCATTACCCGTCTCTCGGTGTGCCACACTTTGCACATTGAGGACACTGTGCACTTTAGCTTGGGGGGAGTGAGTTCTCACACTTTTTGTTTTTATCACTTTTATTTTTAGTTTTTTCACGTTTTTTTCGCTTTTGCACCCATTTTTCATCACTTTTTCATTTTTTTTACCATGCATCACGTTTTTCTTATTTTCTTTGCGTGCTGCATTGTAAATAGTTCCGTTTTCCTTTATCTTTATTTCTTTCATCTTTCGTTAGAGATGATTTTTCTGTGATGACGATGACGTGGTGTTAGCTTTTCTCTATATGCATGCTAATTTTGTCATGTCATAGCTTTTGTTTCTGATATCATATGCTATGTTCTGATTTGCATTTAGAAATAGTAACCCACTTCTTTTTCCGTATGAAAATGGATGGAATTCTATTATTAGCTGATGTCTGATGATTCATATGTATGCTATCATAGAAAACACACCAAGATTCACGCATTGATTGCTTATATCTGGAGTATTGCTTTCTTTTCTCATATCACTTCTAATTGCATGATTTGTACGCTTGACTCCAGGTTGATTGAATGTTTGCTAACATTGATATATCTGGACTAGTTTGCTTTTTGGGATTAAACTGAGTAGATTAAATTACTCTACTGAAGTTGTCATGCACGCCCTATAGAGTGAACCGAGAGATACATTTACTTCTTTCTCCACATATCTTGAACATTATTTCTCTATTTTAAATTCATTGGTGAATCTCCCCTTAGCAATTCTATTATTGGCATTTCCCCCGTTATTATATCACATGCTCCAAAATTCCCCAAAACCAAAAAGAAAAAAATACTTGTATATCCTTCTCTTTTGATTTGGGATCATTTGTGTATATATATCATTTGAAAAAAAAGAGAGAGAAAAAGAAAAAGATTAGAGAAAAAGAAAAGAGAAAAGAAAAGAAGTTCGAAAACGATCCCATCTCATACCCTTTCTCTCTTTCTTCTCTCTTTTGCTTTTATTTTTATTTCTTTGACTTTTGGAGCTTCAAAAGAAACGGGGGATGTAAATATTGTTTTGTTTATGCCACCACGCTTATGGATAAGCTTGGGGGAGAGGATCCAATGATGTGTGAGAGAGTGACTACTTGACGGTGCATGACAACCTAGGCTAAGTAATATTTTATACTCGGTGAGATTGCAAAAGTTTCACGAAATCCAGAAATCTACGCTTAGCATTCATTTCATGAAAACCACACTTTTCTATTCTTACTACTCTATTGTGTGATATCTCTTATACTCCTTATAGAAAGCATTCAATTGAAAAGTGTGTGATCTACGATTTTGTATACCGCTTTAGATGCTTCAGACGATGTTAATTCTAGAATTATTCCATTTTTCATGCTATATTGTTATTCTTGGGTTTTCTATTTCAAGTGCACCATTATACTATGATATCGAGATAAAAGTCTTTGACATGTGTTTTTTATTCGATGCGTGCTATAAGAGTAAGCAAACCCCACGTCCTGAGAAAAATGATCTAGCAGTTTCCTTCTTTGTTTTCTAGTTTTTTTGTTTTTTTTCATTTTTTCATTTTCCATTTCTCCATCGTTTCCATTATCTTTATCCACCAGGTTCGCTTTTTACTCATCTTCCTCGAGGATGAGTAAGAGGTAAGCTTGGGGGATTTTGATCACTCCATATTTTACACCATTTTTCTGCATGTTTGCATGCCATTTTGATCACTCGTATCGTGTTTTTCACGATTATTCGACAATATTGCGATGCTTTTCACGATTTATTGTTTTTGTCGAATTTCAGGAGATTTGGAGCGATTTGGAGTGGTTCTGAGATGCACCCACTCCGGAGTGTCACCCGTGACTCTTTTGAGGGGAATTCTGTGATTGGAGAGGAGTGGAAGAAGAAAGAACGTCAAATGAGCGACGAGGGAGCAAAAATACGAAGATTGGGTATTTTCAGCAAGTCACTCGGCGAGAGAAGGAGTCACTCGGCCGACCATCGACAGCCCGCTCGGCCGGCCAGATCGGACACGCAACAGATTGAGTATCAGCGTGCACTCGGCCGACCATCGACAGCCCACTCGGCCGAACCACAGAGACACCACTCGCCCGAGTGGCATCAAGACGACGGCAACCAAAAATTCCCAACTTACTGTAATCTGTCAGTGCAGTCCCGAGTTCGGACTCGGCCGAGTGAAGAAACCCCATCAGCCGAATTGAAGAAAGTCACTCGGCCGAGTGACTCCCGAGGAGCCGACCCCCAAAAGTCCAGACTTGCTGGTATCCGTCAGGGTTTGTCACTCGGCCGAATGACATTTGTCACTCGGCCGAGTGAGCCGCGCTGCCTGTAGCATAAAATGCGATTTTCAGGCTGCGCAAGGGCAATTTTGTCGTAGTTTTTTTGGGCGATTTTGGGGTGTATTTAACCCCAGTTTTTAACCTAGTTTAAAGAGATTTTTCAGAACTTTTTGCAGCCTTTTTAGATTACTTTTTAGGAGATTAGATTTAGTTCTTTTGGAGAGAGAAAAAAGTGTTAATTTGTTGGATGCTATTGGAACTTCATTGGTTTGTCTCTCTCTCTATCAAAAACCTCATTTTTATTGATATATTGTCTATTGCAATGAATTCTATTGTTTTTATTATTGAATTTCTAATGATTTGCTTTATGAATTGTGAGTAGTTTTATCGTCTTAGGGCGTAGGGATGAACCCTACGAACCCTATTTCTAATTTGTGATGAATTGGTGAAATTATTGCTAGAATCTATTAGGGTTAGTTTGGGATTGATTTAATACGAATAGCTAGGGATTCATACCGATTGGGATTTGCAAGAGATTGGATCCCAACTCGATAGGAAGCCCTAGAAATTTGAATTGGGTTACAATTGGGTTTCTCTGGAATCGGTTTGCAAGAGATTGGACCGAAATTAGGGTTTTCGATTGCAATTCTATACCAATACCCATTTGCAAGAGATTGGATAGGTAGGAACTATCCCAACCTAGGTCGTAGCTCGAGTTTGCACGAGAGTGGGCTCGAGATACGATTGAACGATGATGTTGTTCTTCACGCTAGCTTGCCTAGGTTAGGGTTTGTAAGAGATTGGACCCTACCTAGGTTTGCTATAGACCGGCAATAGCGCGAGAGCGTGAGCTTGGTTCTACATTTAGTTGCAACTAGTTCACCTGAATTTCAAGTCTAGAAATTGTGAAACCTACGAATCACAATGACGAGATACGGTTTGTAGCGGGGATTCCCAACCCCTAGGCGTCCTTTATTGCGAATATTTCTCAACTGTTCTTATAGCCAGGTGAATTGAAGAAGACACCGTCATTTGCCCTCCTCGTGTTCGATACCCGCTCGCCGCTACACCGTACGCTTACGGTAAGACTAGCGAGTCGTTTGTCCCGGTTGCGTGTGCGCACCGGGGCGCGAACAATGGATACGGCCCAATTTGAGAGTTTGACCCATGATGGTCACCCGACCCAAAGGATGGGTCAATGATCGGCCCCGGATATACACCCGAAAAACGATTGTAGTTTAACGCAAGCGAATGGTGAAGTGGTGAGCAGGTATCGAACACGAGGAAGTGGTGTTGGCTCCAATCTATCTTAGGTTGGCTCGACTACGAATGTTTAATTGGTGGAGATGGTTTATGATGTGATGTAATAGAAATGGTGATGGATGTCGGTGTCGGTGATAAAGATGTGTGATAAAATATTGATTCAAATTTAATATAATAAAAGAGTCTAGGGCTAGAGAATCCCCGCTACGGATCGTCATGCATCTCTGTGAATTGTGAATCTCCAATATTACTATACTTGCGTTGAGGTGAACTAGTCGTAACTGAATATAGAACCAAGCTCATGCTCTCGCGCTATTGTCGGTCTATAGCAACCTAGATTAGGGCCCACTCTCGTGCAAATCCTAACCTAAGCCACTAGCATGAGGATCGACATCATCGTCCAATCGCTTCTCGAGCCCACTCTCGTGCAAACTCGAGTTACGATCTAGGTTGTGATAGTTCGTATTCGTCCAATCTCTTGCAAACGAATATGGGTATAGATTTATAATAAAAATACTAGCTTTGGTCCAATCTCTTGCAAACCAAGTCTAGTGGATTTCGATTATAAACCTAATTCGAATATTTATGCCTTTCCATCGATCAGAATCCAATCTCTTGCAAACCCCAAATCGATGGAAATCCCTAACTATCCGTAATAAATCAATCACAACCTAACCCCTTTAGCAATTCTAGCAACACAGAAATTCATTCATCACAATTCTAAAATCGGATCCATAGGGTTCATCCACATGCCCTAGAACAACTATCAACCAAGCATACCAATAACGATATAGGAATCAATAAAAAACATTGCTTGCATGTAAAAAGATATCAAATCAAAGATTCAAATAATAAGAATAAAGATACTTAGCTTTGATGAAGAATTTCAATCCCAATACAAGCTTTTAGATCCAAGAGGTGGCCTAGGGCATGGCCTAACCTCTGAAATAATCCCTAAGAAAACATAATGGAACTCTCCTCTAATGACGGCTACAAACCTATTTTATAGCCCCCCCAAACCCTAGCAAATAACCCTAGAACACCTCTGAAATTCGTGCTCAAAGACAGCTCTGGCCGCAACTTAAGTTCTGGGCCCGCAGTCACTCAGGGCCGAGTGGGAATATGACTCGGCCGAGTGGAAATTCCAGCACTGCAGCATCAACTTGCAAAAATTCTCCAGATTTCATCCGACCTCTGATTGGCGTGTTCTTGGCGAAGTTGGAACCTTTATGAAGTCTACTATCCATAAAAAATATGAGAAAAATACTTTGCCCACTGAAATGATAGCAGATTTCAAAAGAGTGAGAGGCTATCTGAAAATCTGGGCGCTCATGTCATTCGGCCGAGTGGAAGTATGACTCGGCCGAGTGAGAAGTGTGACTCGGTCGAGTAGGATCTTTTAATGTTCTCCCAAAACTCCAGAGAGTCTGCTTTGAAGTTAGGGTTTGGGCACTCTGGTGCTCTGCGTCACTCGGCCGAGTGGGTCTTCTGCTGTGCTCCCCAGAATTCCAGAGAGTCTGGTTCGATTTCCTTCAGAAATTCTGACTCACTCGGGCGAGTGGAGTTTTCTACTCGGCCGAGTGGAATTTACCACTTGGCCAAGTGCATTGTGGCACTCAGGCAGGCAGATGTCCTTCGTATCAGTCGTACTCGGCTGAGTACGCTGCTTCAATCAGGCAAGTGACTAGTGTGACTCGGCCGAGTGGCCCGTTTCTGGAATCCTTCCTTCTCCTCCTTGTCTCCTCGACGATTCTATCGGTCTTCTTCTTCTACCGCTCATCGTCCAGCGCCGTTAGCTCCTCAATAAGGCCATGAGCGACGCTCCGGTACGCGTACAAGTCCCTTAAGCTTATTTTTGCTCCCGATCGCTTCATATTTCCTGAAATCCGAAAAGAACAAGAAATAGTGAAAAGTAGCGTAATATCGTCGAATAATCGTGAAAAGCGCAATATGAGCAATCGAAATGGCATGCAAATATGTAGAAAAAAGGTGTAAAATATGGACCGATGAGTCAATCTGATAAAGTCCCGAAGTGGGGTTGCCAATTAAATGACTAGATACACTTACATCCTTTCACATGTCAAGAATCCCTGAAAATATGATCCCGTCCCTAGGAGGTAATAAAGTAGTATAAGATTCACATCTCAAAATAGCATCTTTGACCCCAGGCGAGGCATTATTCACATGTGAGAATGTTTCCCGAAAATCTGGGGTAGAAATTTGGGAAGTAATAATGGATGCGAAATCTCCTTTAAAGGGTGAGAAATTCTCTACCAAATTTGAAGTAGTTTCCCCAATTGCACCGCTAGAGTGCCCCTCATTCCAAAAAAAATCACATTCACATGTGAGAAGGTTTCCCTAAAATCTGGGGCCTGATTTCGATAAGTAATTATGGGCGTAAAATCTCCGTTTAATGGCAAGATATTCTCTTTCAAATTCGAACTAGTTGCCCCAATTGCACAGCAAGGTGGGCCCACGTGCCACCTCATCTTCTTCTTCGTTGAGAACCATAGTGGTTATGGCAGCCATGGCAAGATTCTGAAATTCTTGCCATATTGCTTGAGTTGCACATGTAGATGCTACGTGGTCAAAGCAATTGCAGCAAGAGCACACTGGTGGTTTCCACTCATACTGCACTTTTTGAGGGGAAAAAAAGACCATTCTCCTCCCACGACTTCAATAGTCTCTGGAAATTTGAAATTCGAATTCACCTCAATATAAACTCTTGTAAAAGCTAATCATGTGCGATCATAGGTATCCTGATCCGTAAATAATGGCTTGCCAATTAAACTAGAGACCGTATAAAGCTATCATCAGCAAATGTATTGTGGCGTAAGCTCTGGGAAATGGACCCAAAGCGGCACCATATTCATTAAATCACGAACAGGTTGCATACCTGTAAGATAATAGGTCTTCCACTGATTTTCCACGTTGCATGCAATACGTGCTCGTAGTCTTCTTGGCTCATGAATTGAAACATGAAGAAACCTCCAGAAAGGGAGTGCATATCAAAGGAGTCGGTGGGCTTCCAAATAGAATTTAGAGTGTTCTTCAACCAAACATAGTATTGTCGATGCCCCCAATGACATACCCAATGAGGGTGTTTGTCCATCGACGAGCTTCTTCATCCAAAATGGGCACCAGAATCTAAACAGAAGTCTGCCCTTCAAGTTTCAGATGGTGAGTAAGAGTCGTGTGCTTGAAATTGTTTCTAGAGACAACATTTGCCGTCGAAAAAGTTGATTGAGATGCCGCCTGAAAGGGGAACCGGGTTGGTTGAGGGGGATGGTGCGTCGGCGATGGCAGAATGGGATGAGGCTGAGGATATGTCATGGCGAGGATTGATATTGGTGGTAGTGTCAATGGTGGTGGTAATGGTTACATGTGAATGCATTTGTAAGAAATGGGTAAAATACTTTTAACACTTCCAATTAGCTACCATTACAAAAACGAAAGTGAAATTTTGGCATGACTATGATTTTTGGGATACCATGTGATATTGATTACAGATGTATTTTTGCCTCATAAGATGGCGCCCAACTCTTCTGCGTGTAACTCCTCGAGGAGCCAAGAGCCATTAGAACATCTGACAGAAGATCTTCATAGCTTCCTAAATGACTTGCTTGAGGACATGGAATGGATACCAAGGAGTTGGCCTCGCATGTTGCTTCGGGATTATATTATGGCAACAGATGTGGCATATGGAAGTATTGTGTTAGATATGAGGGATGGAGCTGATGAACCTCTCTGCGCATGAAGATGGATGAGTCTAGTTCTGGATGTACTGATTGGGAGTCTGAAGGATGGCAAATGGACTTGGATCCATGATCCGAGGAAGATCCTTTAAAGGAAATGATTCAACAAGAAGTTTCTAACCATAAGTTTGAGGACTCAAGGATAGTATAGTCAATGGGCTTGAACCATCCAGACTTATTAGGTCTCAAGAGAGTTGAGGACTATGAGTTTATATTAGTATTCCAGTCATACTCTTGATTACCCAAGATATGAATACTTGGGTATGTGAATATGGTGTGTGTATGAGAATATGTGTATCCTTTTTGGGAATAAATAGACTGAAACCCCATAAGAATTGACTTTTGTATATACTTGTGTGTGTGTGTGTGCGCGCGTGCACGCGCGCGCTCTTTTGTGAAGGCGTGACTAAACTATAAGTAAACAGTTTACTGATCTGTGTAGAAATATTTTGGGATAATGAATGAAGAATACTTATGGTGTGAATGATTCATATTTTACATCATGTGGAGCGTGAGCTTGTATATACTTGTTACATGTATATTGTACATATAAAGCTAGAGAAAAATAGGCATCAGCTAGCCGAGGAGGAAATTTCTTCCTTGGCTAGCGTTAAAAACCAACTCCTCTTTTTTCTTGCAATTGGATCCGTTCATTTTTTACCTTCATGTTATAAAATCCCAAACCACCAATTTTTAAGTGAATCCAAGAGGTTATCTTTGTGCACCCATTCATCACAAATTTAATGGTTTCACAGTAACCGAACTTTTTGCAACAGCTAAATGAACGAATAAAGCCCCTAGGGTTCACTTAAAATTTGACGGTTGGGAAGTTTAGAACATGAAGGTCAAAATGAACGGATCCAATCATCGGAAAAAATTAATAAGAGGATGATGTTTTTAACACTAGCCAAGGAGCAATTTTCTCCTTAGCTACCCGATGCCCATTTTCCTCGTATAACTATGTGGTGAAAAACATAATGATTATGATTCATTTTTATATAGAACAAGATGGTTTGAACAAGAACCGAATGATCTACAACCCAGCACTTACTACGAGTTTCATCTACTGCAAATCAGGTTGGTGACATTTCATTACAGTAAGCCCCAATTCTCAAAATCTTAGCATCCATCTATTATTCTTTTAGTCAGGCATAGTCTTGCCTCGAGCCTCAAATAGCCATTACTAGGTGTTTTTCATTTTAAAGAAAGCAAATTATGGGGAAAAACACTTATGTGTTGTGAAGTGCTTTCTGGGGGAGATCCCAGGCCTTTATTTATAGGGAAATAGGAAAGATGTCATACAATAATGAGATACAGTATTTATGTAGGATACAAACTCTTAATCTGCTATTAGATAGGATTGCCCTACATGGGCCTATAATGGGCCTACATATCACATTCATAATACTCCCCCTTATCCATCCATACGCGTGAACTCATACTCATGAATACTTCAAGATTCCGAGTATTATGTGAGTATCACTAGGGGTGGATACTTCGTGATACAGAGTTAATGAGATTTGCCTCGTTAAAACCTTTAGCTATGGAAATCCCAGTAAGAAATACCATAAATAAGGAAAAAGAGTACCCTTCTCTTTTAACTCCCCCTGATCTGTATAAGCACTTAGGCTTTCAGATCTCTTAGGTGCCTTATACTAATATTTTGTACAAATTTCTGAAAAGTGGATGTAGGAAGAGACTTAGTGAACATATCATCTAGATTTTCACTAGATTGTACTTACTTCGCATCGATCTTGCCATTCTTATGCAAATCATGTGTCCATACGAACTTTGGAGATATGTACTTTGTCCTGTCGCCTTTGATGTAACCTCCTCGTAGCAGGGCTATACAGGCGACATTATCTTCAAACATGGTGTTTGGCTCAAGATCACCAGTCTTCATTCCGGTCGTCACCAAGATGTGATGCGCAACTGACAGTAATCAAATACACTCTATGCTTGCTTTATGGATGGTGAGAATTTTTGAATAATTAGATGAGGTAGCAGGCATAGTTTACTTTACAGATTTTCAAGAGATGGCCGTCCCACCGTAGGTAAACATGTATCCAGTTTTTGTGACTTCTCATTATTGTAATTGGACCTGTAACATGCATCTGCATAGCCAACAAGTGTGGAGGATGATTCTTTCTTATAATATAAGCCCAAATCTATCGACCATTAGAGGTAGCGCAGAAGATGCTTAACTCCGGTCCAGTGGTGCTTTGTAAGCACATCACTGTATCTGTATAGTAAATTTACTGCAAAAGCTATATCGAGATGCGTACAGTTAGCCAGATAAAAAGTGCTCCAATTGCACTTAGATAAGGGACTTCAGGACCAAGAATATCCCCCTCCCTCTTCCAGTGGACGGAAGGGGTCTTTATGTACATCTAGAGAACGTACTACCATAGGTGTTCTTAGTAGATGACATTGATCCATATGAAATTTTTGTAATACTTTCTTGGTATATGTGATTTGATGTAATAAGATACCATCTTTAAGATGTTCAATCTGTAAGCCAATACAGAATTTCGTTTTTCCTATGTCTTTCATTTCGAATTCTTTTGTCAGGATTTCAGATATCTCAATTATCTCTTCAGGATATCCAACGAGATTTAAGTCGTCTACTGTTAGATCATTAGGCCGACACTCGAGGAAGGGAGAAGATAGTCACCAAGAAGCCCGTAAAGATAGCATCGGGGCCAACTAAGCCCATGAGGCTCGAGAAGGATATTAGCCGTTAACCCAGTGAAAACTCGCATGCCATTTGCCCATTGAGCTTCCGTTGCTTAAGGAGGTAGTTGATAATGGGCTCATAAATGGCGGGGGGGAGTGGACAATGGTTATGGGCTATTTATAAGGAATAATCGTGCCGCCATAATTGGTGACCGTTATTCCCCATCGTCACTGAGCAGACTCTTCAGACTATAAATATAGAAGAGAAACATAAAAAGGCAGATTCCAGAGGTAAAAATCACCTGATACTCTGACATTTTATCTCTCTCCACTCTTATATTTCATCCTCCATATTAGCTTGGGGTGACTGACTCGAGACGAGCACATGTGGGTCGATCTCGACAGCCTTAATCCTTCCTTAAGTCTTGAACTAACTTAAGCATCGAAGGGGATTTGGGTCGGAACCCAGATCCAACCACCTGACGATTTCTGTGGTGCAAGAAGCTCTTGGTTCGACTCAGCAGAAAGGTCGAACGGTCGTTCTAATCGACCGAGCGACAACCCAAAATTCTCCTCATACTTTTCTCAACCTCCATCAACCCCGGTTCTTCCAATTGAGGGTTTCACTTTACTAGTTAACGAGGAACCCCTCGACTGAAAAGTTCACGTCAGCTCCACCCTTAGTTTCGCGGAACCCATCCGTCAACATTTGGTGCCGTATGTGAAAAACTTCAATATACATTCCAAGGAAACCAAAGCCTCATGTCGACTGGACCTAACAACACTGGACCGACCCATGGTCCAAACGTCAATACTGGACCACTCCTTGTCTAATCGAGAGCACATTGAACGAAAATGTTCAAATTGAAGCCACTTAGGATTCTAGGTCATCGTCGAAAGAACCAAACGTTTGAATGGTGACCAAGGAGAAATTCGACAAGTTTGCTGATTGGATTGAAAAAAGCCTCGTCGTTTTGGTTGCAGCTATGCAACAAAACATTAAGCGTTTACAGTATGTGACCGAGGAGCAGCCACCCCCAGTCTAATGCAAACACCTGGTAGAGAGCATGCTACTGCCAGAAACCCAAGGACTGGCGAGCAAGGACCTGAATGACAGGTCAATATAAAACTCAATACCACTCCTACATCTCAACAGAGAGAAGAGCTAACAAACAATAACCACACCTTCGGACGTCTCATGGGACCGGGGCCCTCTACCAATAGGCAGGTCACTTATAGTCTTGTTGATCAAGTAAGTGATCACCTCGCCCAGGACTGCAACCTTGGTCCCCTTGAACCTGCAACTGGTCATAAAAGGAAGGAGAAGCCATGATCAGTCTTCAACACCTTCGCCCCCACCGCACAAGGAAGAACGAGTTCTGCTTGTTTTTCTTGCTAACCGGTGTACTCCTCTGAAAGAGAACATTATGTCTGCCCCCATGGCTCTCTAAATTCAAGATTCCACCCTTGCAGATGTACGACAGCACGGGTGACCCATTTGAGCATGTTCGCAAATATCAGAATGTGATGGAACTACATGGAGCCGATGAGCCATACTCTGTCGAGCTTTCCACACTACATTGATAAAGGTGGCAGATGGATGATATAACAGATTACCCGATGATAGCATCAGGTCGTTTGATGATTTGTCTGAGCTTTTTTGCAGGCACTTAATTGTTGGGAGATGCCCAAAGAGAAATTCTTCACACCTCTTCACTTTGAAGCAAGGTGACAAGGAGTCGATCTGAGACTTCGTTCAGCATTTCAATGAAGAGAGACTGGAAGTCGAGGATGTCCTAGATGCTATTATCATCGGAACCCTCACCCAAGCAGTCCGCAATGAAGATCTACTAAAATCCCTGCATCAATTCCCACCGAGCAATCTCATGAAGCTGTTCAGAATGACAGACCGTTTCATGACCTCGGAAGAAGCACTTGCCACTGCGAAGAAAGACACCCCTAAAAACATGAAGAAACAAGGCAAGATACACAAACTTGAGGAAACCCCCGTCAGGAACCACGAGATCGACCCCTGAGCAAAGAACGCCCTGCTAAAGATGCTTATGTCAGGTCGAATGCCCCAAGACAGAAGTCCTAGCATATGCTTAGCAAGAGGGACTCGTCAATGAACCTGTTAAGAAGGACATGTATGAAAAAAAAGACGACCTTAAGTTCTGCGGGTACCACAACAACCATGATCACGACACGGATGATTAGTGAACTCTGAAAAAGGAGATTGACGCCTTGGTCAAGCGAGGTCATCCAAAGAAATCTGATGACGACCCAATTATCTAAGGAAGGGCCCTCAAAGCAGAAAGGCAAGGGACCAATGATGGGGTCACCAGTCACGAAAGTTGTCGATTAGGGCCATCAAACAAGGATCAAACAGCATTCGGTAAAAATAGCTCCGAGAGAAATAAAAACGCATGTACGCATTTCTTTGGTTACCAGGATATTTTACGCTTTCCTAATAAATGAAGTTTTATTTTTCCTCAAATAAACTTTCTCTATATGACTTGTATGTTTTTGTGTCTCAAGAGGATTATTCCATCTAATGCTCGATTAATCTTTGAAAGTGCTATTCTCACGAGGATCCGATCCCTAGAGAAAGTGTAGTTGGACCAAGAGAAAGTGTAGTTGGACCAACAGTCCCTCTGCTCATGCTATCTAGATGAAATAGGGCGTAAAATACAATCATTGTCAGTCATAAGACAAAGGGGCCATCCCTTCAAAACTGAATGACCCATCTCGGTCGTAAGTCGTAAGTCGAAAAGACCAAGTCCCACACAACCAAACGACAATCATCGTCAGTCGTAAGACAATGGGGCCACCCCCTCGCAACTGAATGACCCATCTTATCATCGACTGTAAGTCGAAGGGACCATCTCCCTTGTAACCAAACGAAAATCATCGTCAACTGTAAGACGAAGGGGCCAGCCTCTTGCAACTGAACGACCCATCTCGGACGTCAACCATAAGTCGAAGGGATCATGTCCTTCACAACCGAACGACAATCATCGTCAGCCATAAGACAAGGGGCCATCTGTTTACAACTGAACGACCCATCTCAGTCATCCACCGTAAGTCGAATGGACCAAGTCCCTTGCAACCGAATGACAATCGTCGTCAGCCGTAATACGAAGTGCCAACCCCTCGCAACTGAACGACCCATCTCGATCGTCGATCGTAAGTCGAATGGACGATGCCCCTTACAACCGAACGACAATCACCATCAGCCGTAAGACGAAGGGACCACCCCTTACAACTGAACGACCCATCTCGGTCATCGGTAGTAAGTCAAAGGGACCAAGTCTCTCACACCCGAATGAAAATCGTCGTCAGTCATATGACGAAGGGGCCACCCCCTCTCAATTGAATGACCCATCTTGGTCGACAGTCATAAGTCGAAGGGATCAAGTCCCTCGTAACCAAACGACAATCGTTGTCATCCATAAGACGAAGGGACCACCCTCTCTCAACTGAACGACCTATCTTGGTCGTCGGCCATAAGTCAAAGAGACCAATTCCCCCGCAACCGAACGATAATCGTCGTCAACCGTAAGACAAAGGGGTCACCCCCTCGCAACTGAATGACCTATCTCGGTTGCCAGCTGTAAGTCAAAGGGGCCAAGTTCCTCGCAACTGAACGACAATCGTCGTCAGCCGCAAGACGAAGGGGCCTCCCCCTCCCAACTAAACGACCCATCTCGATCGTCGGTCGTAAGTCGAAGGGACCATGTCCTTCGTAACCGAACAACAATCGTCATCAGCCGTAAGACTAACGGAACACACCTTTGCAACTGAACGACCCATCTCGGTCATTGGTCGTAAGTCGAAGGGACTAAGTCCCTCGCAATCGAACGACTATTGTCATCAACCATAAGACGAAGGGGCCACCCCCTCACAACTAAACGACCCATCTTGATCGTCAGCCGTAAGTCGAAGGGACCAAGTCTGTCGCGATCAAACGACAATGGTCATCAGCCGTAAGACGAAGGGGCCACACCCTCGCAACTGAACTACCCATCTCGGTCATCGGTTGTAAGTCGAAGGGATTAAGTCCCTCGCAACAGAACGACAATCATCGCCAGCCGCAATATGAAGGGGCCACCCCCTCACAACTGAACGACCCACTCGATCATCGATCGTAAGTCAAATGGACCTTGTCCCTTGCAACCGAACGATAATCATCATCAGCCATAAGACGAAGGGGCCACCCCTTCGCAACTGAATGACCCATCTCAATCGTCGGTCGTAAGTCGAAGGGACCTTGTCCCTCGCAACTGAACGACAATCGTCGTCAACCGCAAGACAAAGGGGCCACCCCTCGCAACTGAATGACCCATCTCGGTCGTCGGTCGTAAGGCGAAGGGCCATATCCCTCACAACCGAACAACAAGCGTCGTCAGCCGTAAGGTGAAGGGATCGCGCCCTCACAACTGAACGACCCCCGGCTGTCAGTCTTCAGTCAAAGGGACTATGTCCCTCGCAACAGAACAACTATCGTCGTCAGCCATAAGACGAAGGATCATCCCCTCGTCATTGAACGACCCACCTCGATTATTGATCATAAACCGAGGGGTTATCCCCTTGCAACTAAACGACTCATTGTTGTCATCAGTTGTCACATCTCGCTTCCCAAGTATGGAAGACGAGACGTGAAGAGGTCCGCTCAGACTTGGAGCTGTGAAGCTACAGTTTGATAAGCGTCTAGTAATCTAATCCATTAGCAGGTTCTTTGCATTACGACGAAACAACAATAATAATAATGAGGGATAGACAAATAAAATTATCCAACATTCAATATCCACAGATTCTTATTCCAAACATTACAGAGAAAAGTCACAAAAGGTACATAGTATGAACAAGGCCTAAAGCATGGCCGAAACATAAAACAGAGAGATAGGTGCTACACACCGAAACCTAACAGCAACTACCAAAAGCAACAACATCTAAGGAAAGTCACCAGCTGAGAATAAGGGTGGAACTCCAGTGTCCTCGAACTGGACGTCAGCAAACTGTCGTCCTCTACAACTAACTCAGGCTCAAACCTGACATGTGACACCCAAAGAGAAAATGGCACACCCAAAGAGAAAATGGCACATGTCAGCAAAAATCTCCAAGAAGGAAGGGAGATTTCTGTGCAAGGAAACATAAAAGCAAAAGAGTGCAACTAGCAGTTCTAAAATAATGAGGATGACATGGCATGTTATTTAATGAATGCAGCAGTTTAAACATGAGCATGAATGTAGCAATTTAAGATGAACATGAAAGTTAAAATTTGCACGACACGTCGTAGCAAAAACTACTAAACAAGGTATCACGATTTCACGATGAAAACATGCATTCACATTGTGCACAGAGTTTATGCCTTACAGCAGAAGTTGCTGATTGGGCATACTTCTATACTGAGTGGTTGCTTAACTCTACCCTACCCACAAAGTTTACGCCTTACAGCTGAAGTGCTGTACGGGCACACTTCTACACTGAGTGGTCGCTTAACCCTATCCTTCTACGTGTATATCTTCTGGATCACGAGCCAGGACGTGTTTTTCATTTGGCATAGGGGTGCACCTAACCTTAATACATGATGTAGGAATCAAGATCATACTCGCCGCAGCTTACAATTTAAAGTAGCGTGTGCTACACATTCATGATGACATGACAAGATGCATGATCATGACAATAAGTAAGCAAAAGTGTGTACAAATAATTTGAAAGTAAACATGACATGCGACATGAAATGATGGCATGGTAAAGGTGTCGGATCTAGCTTCGTTGTCAAGCTAGATCAAGTAGGGTGTCAGATCTAGTTTCTTTGTCAAACTAGATCAAATATGGTCGTCTAGACGACTATCATTTCACCGCCTAGTCTCTTTTACACCATTTTATAAAATGGCCTAAAACATGGCCTAACAAATTACTATGCAAGTTTTACTTGCTTGAAAGAGACGTGCTGCAAGTCACATGATCAAAGAGTCCAGATATTCCCTATATGCTCAATCAATGCCCAACCTACAGTCTCGTATTATTAATCTTCAATTAGTGGGTACCAAAGCAATGAAATCACAGTTTTTATCTTGTTAACATGCGGGGGTGAGTTCCTACGGTTCAGGTATACCTTAACACGACACGAGAGCTACACTGACGTCGGGTAGCGACATCAGGGGTTGAATTAATAGAAGCGAGCAACGAACCACTGCTCGGCAGCGATCATCGACAATGGCGGACGACAGCGACAACGAACGACGATCAGCCAGGTAGCAGCATGACCACCGAACAGTGATGAGAAGGGAGAGGACTGTCGTACGGCGTCGGGGAGATGCGGACAGCAGGCAACGGGTTTTACGGCCTGAGGGGAGGCGCGACAACGGCAGATTGAAGGCTAATGGCAGTTTTAGGCATATATGGCTGTTTTACGCGCAGATTCGGCATGCGACTGGCTGAGGGCAAGAAGGGAGAGGGTCGACAAATGGCGGGGGCTGTCGGATGTTATGCGACAGTTCACAAAGGGTTTAGATCTATTTGTGGAGGGACGAGACAGTTTTGGGGATGAAGGAAGGTGTGCGGCAACATAGGGGATGTGATTTGTTTGCGGCAGCAAGGGGATGAAGATGCAGCTGTCGTGGGGCGAGGCCATGGGGTCTAGGGGTTCGGGACAGTTTTGCAAAGGGGTTCGGATCTGTTTTCAAGGGTGGTACGGCTTCCATGACTTGGCCGACAAGGGAGGGTGTCGGGGCGGTTCCGAGCTGTCGTGGGGTGATAGGGGAGCGCCGACGATCTGATAGAGGAGGGCATGCCGGAAGCTGGAGGTTATCGGCGGCTAGACGTCGGAGGGGGCAGTTGGGTCGACAATTTTGTAGAGGCTGGGGAGGTGTTTGGGCGCGGTTTTGAGAAGGAGGAGGGGCTGTTCCGCGGGGTAGTTGGCCAAAGGGGCCTCGGAGTCGGGGGTTGGCAAGAGAAGACTTGGCCGGTGAGTCAGGGCTCGGGTGGAGATGCTTGCGTGGGTGCTAGGGTAATGGCAGCGGCTGGTTGGAGAAAAGCCCTAGGTTGTTTCGTAAGTTTTTGAGATGCGAAGGGTTTTTGCTATTTGGGAGATAAAAAGGGGTATAATTCGATGATTGGGGAGAGAGTATGTGAGAGGGAGGGGGTGTAATTAGTTTAATAGAGGGTGGCGAATAGCTAGGGAATATGACCTGTGAAACATAGGATTCCAAGGTGATTAGGTTAACTAGATTAAATTAGGGATAAGCTTGGGGTTAAATACATATTGAAAGTGATTAGTACGGAAGGCCAACTAAACGGCGTTCGAAAAATATAATAAAAATATCGGGACGACCGTGTCGACGAGAGGTTCGAGACTACGATTATCGGTCATGGGTTAGGTCCACAGAAAATGGAATTAAAAATAGAAAGGTCTAACGACGAAGGTGGAAGCTACGACACCTCTTCAAACAAAGTTATTTTGTGGGAGAACGACCCATGAAATGACGTTCAAAAATAATTTCACAAATAAATACTCTTCCAGAGGGTCACAACAACATATCACAACGTATGTTTCGGATACAAGAAGAGATCAAAATAAATACGTGTACGAACAAAAGTACGCTCACGAAAAACGTACGATCGAAAAGCGACCGTGACATCCTACCCACCTTAGCATAAAGTCCGTCCTTGGACTTTCTAACTATAAATGTATCTAGCCACTCTCGTGACTACCCCAATCATATCACACTATCATTCAAACCATGTATAGTCACTATAAGTGCTTATATATGCACTAGGTAGTCAAACATTTATACTACAGACATGTATACAAATATATATTTTATACTTATACATATCATAGACAGTCAAATTCGTACACGTACTTCAATCATCCATATAGTCACGTACATCCTTATATAACCATTACACACTATCACATAACCAAGTACACATAATTACATAAAAATATTTCACACCAGCAATTACAATCGTAATTCTTCACATATAGATAACTACATATGCACAAAACAAACTTGGGTATACTACTCCCTATAACTCCTAGTGTACATTCAATACCAAACATATCAACACATGTAATCACACCATACAATATTAAATCATGTTTGCTTTATGTACTATACATTCACCACTACCATAAATTCACGAATATATAGTTATTCAAATGCACGCAGATACCTCACTATACATTCACATCACATACAGTCCTATAACTATATTCAAGACACACCACACATACCATAGTCACAAATACCTATAACTAAGCACATACTTACCTGTGCATGGTGCACGCCCACACACGCTAACATACCATTCTTACATACCACTCATACCACTATATACTTAGCACATTCTACACACCAAGTTTAGCTAACAGATATACATTCAAACATGTAAAACCTTAGTAAATAACTATACTACCAGACCAATACATATATCTATATGATGGTATAGTCACCCACAACCATGTGCGTAACGTAACCAAACACAACCAAACCTATCACTATACACACATCATCCATTACTATGTTCATAGCACTATACACAAACCACAGACATATGTAACAATATACTTAGAGTATACCCACTCAAGCTTGAGTGATGCTCAAAACCCATACCAGATTACTCTATATACATAACACGATATTTATACCTATACCAACACCACTCCAATATATATATATATATATATATATATATATATATATATATATATATATATATATATATATATATATATCTACCAACGTAACCACATACATACCATAATAATATTACAAACATCAGCACACGTATATAATCAAATACACTATCCCATACATGCATGCATCGTATAGCCACATACCTATAATATGTATTCACACCATAGCAATTTACATATAATTAGTATACTAATACATATACTTATCCATACATAGTTAAGACATACAATAGTCATGTATATTTCATGGTATACACGCACACGCACAACATCCCGTAAAGGCAAGCAATACCAAACAAAATTATAACCCTATTAACGTACGTATATCATACATATTCATATAGTAAGCACATATCTACTCAAGGCTAGGCACATACATATCTACGTACGAGCACACGCTCACACGTACTAACATATAGATCGTATAATAGGCCTACACACTTAACTATAAGCACACCTATTATCGTTACACTTAACATACACATGACTTACTAGTATATTATTTCAAGCATTTACAAGTATCTTCAAACCACATACTCCACTAGTAGACATTCCAATACTAAATCTAATATACGCAGAAATCCCTAAAGTGGTATAGCTATCCACACATATAAATACTGTCATTCATACAACTTCATACATATATCACGAATAATCACTGAGTATACATACATAACACAAGAGACAATCATTAATATCCTAAGGGTAGCACACTCATACACGAGCGGTACGCAGGGGTTCACACACTCTACCTATACACATGCACCACGACGACATCACAATAAAACTAATGGGCTTACTACTAGACTAAGGTTGACATAGGCAACGACAAGCACTAGTGAGATGACTACGCAATAGAAAAGGGGACCGAAACAAAAGGCGTAAGGAAACAAGACCGGAAGGAACGAGTTCAGATAAGGCGAGGATAAGGAGATAGCTGGTTGGGGAACAAAAATATTGCTCTAAATAATTAAATAGATGAAAGAAGGTTATGTGTAAAATATGATATCATATATATATATATATATATATATATATATATATATATATATATATATATATATATATATATATATATATATATATATATATATATATATATATATACTAGTCATTACCCGTGCCCATAGGGCACGGTTTATTTAATGGCTGAGTTTTTCTCCCCCACAAATTTCAAGTTCCCCCAAATTTCAAGTTTTCCAACAAAAATTTCAAGTTTCCCCCCAAATTTAAGTTTTCCCCCAAAATTTAAGTCTCCCCAAAATTGTCATTACCTCCTAGGACAAACTTGCCACGTAGGACAAAGCTTTGTCCTAGTAGGATAAGATTCAAAATCTTCATAGAACTGGAAATAAAATGACCGGAAGGGGTGAGAATAAAAAGTGTGGGTGTGTGTGTGGGGAGGGTCCATAGGCAAAAATACAAAAACCGGGGTTGTATGTGCAAAATTCCCCACCTCATCTTTTATCCCTCAAAATCTCATCTCTTATATTTTCTCTTATTCAATTTCCATGTTTTATATAATAGATATCCAAATTCTCTTATCCAATTTATCATGTCCAAATTCTCTTATCAATTTCTCTTGATAACATCCGTCTTTTATATAATAAATATCTCTTATCCAATTTCTCTTGTCCAATATCTCTTATCCAATTTCTCTTGATAACATCTCTCGTTTGTAATATAGATATCTCTTATCCAATTTCTATTGATAACATCACTCTTATCCAATTTCTATTGTCCAATATCTCTTATTCAATTTCTCTTGATAACTTGCCTCTTTTATAATATAGATATCTCTTATCCAATTTCTCTTTTCCAATATCTCTTATCCAATTTCTCTTGATAACATCACTCTTTTATAATATAAATATCTCTTATCCAATTTCTCATGTCCAATATCTCTTATCCAATTTCTCTTGATAACATCCCTCTTTTATAATATAGATATCTCTTATCCAATTTCTCTTTTCCAATATCTCTTATCCAATTTCTCTTGATAACATCCCTCTTTTATAATATAGATATCTCTTATCCAATTTCTCTTTTCCAATATCTCTTATCCAATTTCTCTTGATAACATCTCTCTTTTATAATATAGATATCTCTTATCCAATTTCTCATGTCCAATATCTCTTATCCAATTTCTCTTGATAATATCCCTCTTTTATAATATAGATATCTCTTATCCAATTTCTCATGTCCAATATCACTTATCCAATTTCTCTTTATAACATCCCTCTTTTATAATATACATATCTCTTATCCAATTTCTCATGTCCAATATCTCTTATCCAATTTCTTTTGATAACATCCCCCTTTTATAATATAGATATCTCTTATCCAATTTCTCATGTCCAATATCACTTATCCAATTTCTCTAGATACCATCCCTCTTTTATAATATAGATATCTCTTATCCAATTTCTCATGTCCAATATCTCTTATCCAATTTCTCTTGATTACATCCCTCTTTTATAATATAGATATCTCTTATCCAATTTCTCATGTCCAATATCTCTTATCCAATTTCTCTTGATAACATCCCTCATTTATAATATAGACTAGTCATAACCCGTGCCCGCGGGCACGGTTCAATTAAGATTCTCCCCCGCGAAATTTTTGTTCCCCAAAAAATTATTTCCACCACCAAAATTACGTGGAACAACAAATTAGCGTAAAAATATTTAGCGGCATGGGCGCATTCGGCGCGGAACAAAAAATTCGGCGCAGGGGCCTTCAGCGGAGAACAACAAATTCAGCACGGGCGCTTTCGGCACGAACCAACAAATTCAACGCGAAACAACAAATTTGGCACGGGCACCTTCGATGCGGAACAACAAATTCGACGTAGAACAACAAATTCGGTGCGGAACGACAAATTCGGTGTAGAACAACAAATTCAGCGCAGGCGCCTTCGGTGCGGA